>JAJHZJ010000531.1:4390801-4953301 GCA_023548195.1 Bettongia penicillata ogilbyi | reverse complement strand
AGTCTTAGAAATGTTCAAAATTCAGTGTTTGCTTAATGATATCCCATTTTAAAAAAAAAACACAACTTATACTTTTTCTATTCTAATAATTCTGGGAAGTGGAAGAGAGGTCAGAAAATTCCAAGCTCTCCAGATTTCCTCCATAAACAAGACAAAATAGCATCTCAGGGCAAATATAGAGAAGTAAAACTAAACAAGAATTAGGACAGAAAAGTGGTTCTCCTTGGACAACCAGAAAAGATCTAAAAAATCCCAAGATTAAGGTTTGGTCCCTATGAAACGTAAACACCTCCAGGCTAGTTCCACTGAAGCAGCAAGCACCAAGCCCTGGGGCTAGCTGGGTCGTGAAGTAGCATTGACCTCAACCACAGGAATTTTCACCTCCTGGACAGCATGGGGAGTCCAGCACCTGAGCAGGGGAAAATTGAGGGGATCTCTACTGATAAAGGATGCCAGTCCCAGCTGTGCTGCTGAGACTCAGCCCTGGGCAATAAGGAACCAGCAAATGCCCAGTGAATGCAGAAGCAGTGAGGTTGGAGGGGTTGACTGTGGGCACTTAAAGGAGGCCAGAGGGGAGAACTGAAAGAGGATCTGAAGCCAGAGGCACCATCCACAATATCCCAAGACTAGAGGTGATTAAAATAATAATAAGGTGAATAAAAAGTAAGGTGAATAAAATAAAATTTTAAAAAATGAGCAGGCAAAGGAGAAAAAACCAACAATAGAAAGTTACTATGGAGATAGAGAAGACCAAGATTCATCTTCAGAGGAGGATATTGAAGCAAAAATAGCTTCTTCTGTCCCAAACAGTAGCATCAAATGCCCCGCCCCGTCCAAAAAGAATTCATAGAAGAACTTTAAAAAAGACTTTTAAAAATCAATGAGAGAGATTGAGGAAAAATTTTTTAAAATAACAACAATCCAAGAAAAACAAGAAGATTATGAAAAGAAAGGCAATCAATTAGAAAAGGAGATCCAAGATCTTAAGGAAGTAATTAACTTCATGAAAATTAGAATTGGGCAAGGGAAAGCAAGCAAAATTATAAGAGAACAAGAAATAATAAAACAAAATATAAAAAAATGAAAAAATAAAAGAGAAATATCTCCTAAGAAAAACAACTGATCTGGAGAATAGATCAAGAAGAAAAAAAACATAAGAATAATCAGACTACCTGAAAGTTACAATAAAAAAAAAGAATCTTGAAATAATAATAGAAGAAATAATTAAGGAAAATTAACCTGAAGCATTAGAACAAGAAGAAAAAGTAGAAATAGAAAAAAATACACCAGTTACCTTAAAGAGATCCTACAAGGAAAACCTACAGAAATATCATAGTCAAATTCTGAAATTCCCAGCTCAAGGAGAAAATACTATGAGCAGGCAAAAAAAAAAAAACCCAATTCAAATTCAAATACAGCAGAGCCACAATTAGAATCACACAAGACCTAGTAGCAGTGAAACTAAAAGACCATGGATCTCGGAACAGTATATATTGAAGAGGAAAAGAACTGGGGCTGCAGTCAAAATTATCATACCCAGTAAAGTTAAGTATAATGCTGAATGAATAAAAAAAGAATATTCAATGAATTGTCAGACTTTCAGGATTTTGTTGCAAAAAGCCCTGAACTTAATAGAAAATCTGACATACAAGATCCAAGAGAAATATAAGGTACACATCAAAGACTAATTACAGGGGACTCAATAAGGACAGATTGTTTACTTTTTATATGAGGAAATGTAAAACAAATGCCTAAGATTGTTATTAATACTTGGGCAGTGAGAAAAAAAAAGATTGGGTAGATGAATATGATATGATTCTAAAAAGTAAAACCATTTAGAAAAATATAAAAAGAGCAATTATAGAAATGAGGTTTGAGATGAAGAACTGACACAGAGGAATTAGCAGAGGAGGAGGTCTGGTTTGTTCTAGAACCCTACTCTCCTCAGGAATGGATTAAAGAGGGAACAATACATACATACATATATTTTATATATGTATGTGTATGGGTATGTAAATGTAGATATATATGTGTATATATAAAATATCTAGAAGAATATAAAGGCCTTCTAAATTAAGAAAAAAATAAAGGGCTAAAGGGATAGGACTGGGGGAGAAGATAAAGGAGGGATTTTTGGAAGGAACCTTACTCCCATCAGATTTGGGTAAAAGAAAGAACAATATATACATACAAGGAAATAAAAGTCTTCTAAATTTATAAAGAAACAAGAGGGTGAAGGAATGGGAAAAGGGGGGTGTAGTAGGGTGCCTAGATTAATGGGAATGGAACAAAGAGGGAATAATGTGCATATTTGGGAGTCTATAAAAAAGTCTTCTAAATTCAAATAAAAACAAGAAGATAACAAGAAAGCAGGGGAGAGGGTAAGTGAGGGATCCTTGAGAGGGGAGGATGCTAAGTCATAGGAGGGCAAGGTACTGGGTAGACATAAAGTGGAGGAATCAGGATAGGAAATAAGATATGCACACTAACATAAAATAAAGATCAGGAGAAGAATTTATTATGGAAAAAAAAAAGCCAGGGTAGTCATCATGATCTCAAAGTTAAAGTTAAAATAGATTTAATCAAAAGAGAAAAATAGGAAAACTACACTATTTATCAATATTGTTTTATATTATTTAAGATAACTAGACAATATAAGGTTGGAATATTTCTGTGGTGTAGAAAATGGTGAGCTGGTGGACTTAGAAAAATACAGAAAGATTTGGACATATGAAAGAAGATGTTATCCACCCGCAGAGAAATAGAGGATAAACAAGTATAGCATGATCTTACATAGATGCATATGAAATATGTCTATATATGAGTATGACTATAGATATTGAAGTACATGCATGTATACGTAAGTGTATGTATGTGTATATGTATGTATATATTTGTGTATAAGCATATATATTTATACACATACATATACATACAAACATACAGTGTGTGTGTATGTGTGTTCACACTTAATTGTAGCCTTCTTGGGGGAGTAGAGTGAAAGGGGGAAAAAAGGACAAAGTAAAAAGTGCACAGCAGAAAACAAAAGAAAATTCACAAGGACGCAAAGCTTTGAACACAGTGCACAGTATTTATTATATAGGCTTTCTTGAAATGGAAATTTATTACTTTCTATTTTGAATCCTCTCATGTTCTGCGGTGCACATGGCAATGCTTTTTTTTTTCATTTATTTTGTTTGTTTTATTTGTTTTCTTATTGTGTATTTGTTTTACTATTTAAGTTTAAAAAAATAAAAAAAGAGAGAGAGAGAGAGATGTTAGGAAAAGTTTTCAGTAAAAGATGAGATTTTTAGTTGAGACTCAAAGGAGGCCAGGGAAGTCAGACCAGAGGACTATCTCTCAGACCACAGGACTATCTCCCAAAGTATGGAAGAGAGTCAGAGAAAAGCCCAGAACTGAGAGATGCAGTATCATGTTTGTGGAACAATCAGGAAGCCGGTGTCACTGGATTGAAGAGCATGTGTTGGGGAGTAAGAAGACTTTAAAGGCAGCAGGACACTAGGCTATAAAGAGCTTTAAATCAGAACAGAGTATTTTGCATTTGTTCCTAGGTGCAGTAGGGAGCCACTGCACTTTATTTAGAAGAGGGATGATATGATCAGACCTGCATGTTACAGTGGCCTTACTCTTTATCAAGGATAACCTCTCTACTCCTTCAAGTGATCTCATTCCATCCCATATACTCCAAGAGAATGTCTCCTCTGCCTTCCCCACTCTTTCAATTATTTTCAGACTCTCGCTCTCTATTGGTTCATTCTCTAAAGCCTACAAACATGTCCATGTCTCCTCCATTCTGAAAAAAGCCCTCATTCTATCTTTCCATCCCTGCTGGGTTTCAGTAAGAGCTAGTAGACTGAAGGAGTGGGAGGAGAAAAGATTTGAGATGAAGGGAAGTGTGTTATCTATAGAATAGGAACCGTGGAAGAATTGGGGGGAGTTAGACTGAAACTTTTGGATGGAAGGGTTAAGGGAGATGAAGAATCAGATGGTAGGAGGTGAAGAATGAGTTTTGAATGATGGTCTACAAGAGTTCAGAGTCAGTGGGATGTCAAGGGTATGACTAAGTGTGAGAACGTTCATCACTGAGTGGAAGTACCTCTTTTCTACCCAACAGAGGTTAGAGATCATGCTGGAGGCAAGTGCACTATGAGATGGGAGACACATGGTCAGATAGGAGGCCCACCGCATAACTTCTCTTACCTCCAAAGGCTGGAAATTAGGCAAGAAAGGGATGTAGCTGGAGATAGAAGTCAACCCTACATGCAGGAAAAAGAAATTCCATTCCCCACCAACTTTCCTCATTCTCTTCTCTCAAAGGACAGGCACAGCAGGAGATGGGAGGCCTGAAATCAAAGAGAGGGGGAGGGTTGCTCTTTTCTGCACCAGTGGTTCTCTGTGTCCCAGCTGGGAGTTCTGGCTGGCAGCAGGAGACAGAAGCTGCCTTGTGCTGGCACAGGTGGAAGTCATTGCTTTAGGGCAGAGAGAAGATGCCTGACTAGACCCCTTGCAGCCTTCTCTCAGGGGACAAGCTGCACCCAAAAAGAAGGCCACAAGGCACTTGTTCAGTCTGAGGTCTTCTCACCAGAGGAGGCTGGCTATGAGGCAGCCACAGGAAATAGTAGACTCCCTGCACACGGAAGACGCCTGGAGCCTGGCAATGAGGTGGCTGCAGAAAATAGCTTTACAAAGCAATATTGGCTTCAAAGGAAGATCAAGAACAATATCCAAACATTTCCCCCCAGCATCTCAGGGGCATACTTTTTCCTACACCACCTCTGTCTCTAGTGGGGGTATGCTCAAAATTTAACCCAGTTTCTACATAACATTGGTTGCCCTAAGCTTGCATCCAAAACAGTGTCTCTTCCAGACTAGGCCTTGTCTGAACTACCACTAGTCTGGGGTTCTCAAGGTCATTCCCAAGGTCTCTCCTGGTAACATTGATGATATATGATATGGTCTGAAACTCAGGTTCTGGAAATCCAGAACCTGATGCACTGATGCTAGAACCCAGATTCCAGACTCTTGGAATACTGAAATACTCTCCTGATCTTTTGAACTCCCAAGGTCATGGAGGCTTCAATCTCCTTCACCTAAAAAAGAAAATCAGAGAGGCCAAGGACTAAGGCCTTTCTTCACAAAGCCAAATAGCCTCAGAAGGGAGGTAGGCCTTTCTCCTTACAGTATTGCCTCCCACTGGGTACTGTGAGTAAAAACAAGTCACCAGAGGAGGACAAGAAGAAACAACTATAGCTGACAGGCATTTTTTGAATGCCAACCAATGAACCTCCTCTTCAATGTGTAGTTAGCTGACTAGAATTTGCTACAGAATGTCCACATATGCTCCACTGTTTCTCCAAGCTCACATCCTCACAACTTTCCCAGAAGCAAGCTACCAGCCCCTCCATGTGGAGAGCAAGTTGATGAGGTCAGCCTTCCATTCACCATGCCACAAAGATGTAAGCCTCTGGAGAGAAGAGGCCTGAGACCTTCCCATCTGGTGCCATCATGTGGTACCTATGATTCTGGAACTTTATTCTTTGCCCTTTTTGCATTTGCTCTACCCTACTTTTAGTTCAAGGAATATTAGAGACAGCCACAAATTTGTAAACTTGAGAAGAGCATGGCAAGCTCCTGCAAGTCTAAGAGTCAGAGTCCATTCAGGGATTTGCTACAAACCAGACGTGTGTGTTCATCCTTCATTGCTGAAGAAGGCCATGCCATCAGAGACATGATGACATGACTTGCACTTGATTTTATTTTGAGTGAGGGAGGGCTGTGCAGGTTACCAGCCTCACTTCTCCTCCAGAGCCATCTGAATCCAGTGACCAGATATTCATCGGGATGACTGCAGATGACCCAGGATGAGGCAACTGGGGTTAAGTGACTTGCCCAAGGTCACACAGCTAGTGAGTGCCAAATGTCTGAGGTGAGATTTGAACTCAGGTCCTCCTGACTCCTGCTCTGGTTCTCTATCTACTGCACCACCTAGTTGCCCCTAGAAACCAGATAGTAAGGAGCAGAGGCCTGAACTTGACCCAGCCCAGTGGTAGCAGAAGCATAGACTCATCCATCAACTCTGTCACTTTGGGAAGTGGACTTGGTAGGAAATACATTCAGTTTCTGGTCACTCGTGCTAGAGATCAAGGTGTTATAGGGGAAAGCATCCCCCCAGGTGTTGGGGGAAGTATTTGTAACTTCTGTTCTTGCTATATTATTTCAACAAATATCCCTTTATAAAAACGATTTGATGTTAACTGGTTGAATGAAACTAGGGAAAAAGCCAAGGGTGCTTAGTATTAGGGACAACACACCAGAATGGGGCTTGAGCTGATAACATTAAAGATGGATATTTCCAGCCCCTTAGGAGTACCCCTAGAACTCTGAGAGGAGATATAGCAGGACTCCCTCTGGATTTCAGAGTGATTTCAGAGTCTTACCGGGAAAAGAAAAACAATTAAACCAAAGGACTATATACTTAACCTGCATCTGACAATGATGTATTCAGTATTTTGCCCTAAAAGTCCTTTACTTCACTGCCCTGAAGTAGAAGGAGTAATTCATTATAGGTTCCATGGGACCATCACCGATTTTTCAGTTACTTATTTCTTATTTAATTACATTATTACAATATTAATTCTTATTTATACATTTTCACTTAAATTATTAAAATAATTGTGTATGTCATTCTTTGGATTCCATTTACTTCATTCTGCAGCTATCCATATATATATATCTTCCTATGTTTCTCCAAATTTGTTCTACTCATCATTTCTTATTTCACATAATAATATTCCATTGCCTTCTAATACTTGAATTGTCATAGGTAGATTCTGAAGATCACCTGGCCAGATAAGCTACTGAAAAATGAGGTCCTTTCATGAGCTGAGCTGTCACGCATTCAAACTACTGCAGAGGGTGCAACTCTAATGAACTGACCACATTGTTCAAATACCAAATGTACATTTGCCTAAAAGACCACTTTCCGTGCTTTCACACAAGACAAGTGCTTGCATGGAGGTCAGAAGAAGTGATACGAAGACACTCAAGATCTCTCTGACAACTTTGGAATCATAATATATGGGAGACAACGGCACAGGATCACCCAGCATGGTGTGCCCACATCAAAGAAGGCAACTGTGCCCAATGAGTAAAGCAGAATGGTAATAGCTCAAAAGAAACATGAGATGTGCAAATTTAGAGACCTCTCCACTCCAAATGTTCATATGGATTATTTGTGCCCAACCTGTGTCTGATCCCTTCAAGACTATATTGTTCTGATCTGCCACAGTCTGACCCACTTTACCTTGACTCCAACATAGTGATGTCATTTTGGTCCTGTTCAGGAACAAAGAACAACAACCACACCATGAACTGTTGGGGTATTTTTATCCCAATGAGTTGACACATAATGTATTTACACGGTACTTTGCTCCCAAAAAGAGTATACTTCTATGCCTATGTTGTTATACAGGCCATAGGGAGATTGAAGCTTTTCTGTGAACAAAATACAGAACCAAAGTAATCAGGCTTTAATACCTACAGATAAGTGTTTAATATACCTGTGGGAGGAGGCAGAGAAGTGTGACTTCCTAAACTCGTCTTTTGTTTTGACTCAAGTACTTTTGCACAGAAGCCTGAGAGGATCTTGGGAATCTGTGAGTTTCTAACCTTAAGTTGGATAGTTATCTGTAATGTAAAGCTTTGATCTCCACCCACATGTGGGAGTGGAAATGAAAGATCCAAGCTTAGCCTGGAGACACTAAGCCAAACTTTAGATAGCTGGGTGTGGTGGGTGTTACCAAAGAGCTAGAAGTCCTTCTCCAGAGTGCCTCTAGCCACCATACTTTAGTACAAAGTTTCTCAGGCTGGGGTTGGCGAATTTATTATTTTTAAATAGTTTGTAATTCAAGATAATTGATTTCCTTTTTAATCCTATGTGCCTTATGTATTTTTTAAAAAATCTTATATTCTAAAAGAGATCTATTGTTTCCACCAGCCTGAAGCCTCAGACGGAAACTGACAGCCTACATGACCTTAAAGAGATGAGCCCAGAAGATGTCAAGGAACAATACTCAGCAGAGACCACCAGTTCTTTAGGTGATTGACTGACTTGGTGCTGTTGTTTGTACTTTGTTTTTCGAAGAAGACCAATGACATCACAAGGTGATTTAAGTGAGGCAGAGTTGCACAAAGTTGTCAGCTTCACGTTCTCTTCCTAAGTCATTGATGTCCAGTGGCAGGACAGAAGTCAAGATTACTGATGATAGCCCAGGATGCAGTGTATGACCTTAGTGTCTTTGGATCAAGCTCTAAGTACTCCACAGCACTTACTTTAACCATCTTCATGGTCTCTGAAACAGATCGTTCTCATCTTCCCACTCTGCTGTGGAAGTCTTAGGATAGATATTCCCCTTACCCACCAATAGGTTTGTTGCTTGTCAGTTACCCTCAACTTTGTTTAGCCCATCCACCTAGATAGTTACCAGGGTGTGGCTGCTGTGCATGCTACAGCTTCTTAGAGCCACAGGTTAGGGTGTAGGTAGATGAGTAGTCCTGAAAAGGTCTCTCCACATCAGAAATGGGAGCCCTCCTTGAACACCCATCAGAAAAAGTAAACACATCAGTAGATATGTGTGTTATCCTTTTGGATACATGTAGACCCATAGAAAACCTTGAAGCTATTCTGAGAGTTCCATATGTGAGAGGGGAGTACCTCAGCTGCCACTTACATGGTAGAACGTTATTCTAATGCTATTTAACTTCCTTGCAGTCTGTCTACTGTTCCTTGTTACATTTTGATCCTGATAGCATCGGGTCTAGATAACGTACACTGGAGAAATATGTTCTAGTTTACTTTTCAGGCCTGGCACAGTCTAGCCCTCTTGGTCATCACATATGCTAAAGATAGAATAATACCAATCAGGCTCTTCTTTAATGAATTTGAAATTCCCTACATATGTATTTGGACAGCTGGGTGGAATAGTGGATAGAAGAGCATCAGGTTGGGAGTCAGCAGGACCTGTGTTGAAATCTGGCCTCAGACCCTTACTAGCTGTGTGACCTTGGGCAATTCACTTAACTCAAGTTGTTGAGCTGGAGAAGGAAATGGCAAACCACTATGGTATCTTTGCCAAGAAAGCTCCAAATGAGGTCCCAAAGAGTCAGATACAACTCAACAACAGCATATGCATTTATTTATGTAGTCTAGATTTTTGGTTTCAATGATAGATGGAATTTCCAGTATGTAAACTCTCACTAGTATACTGATTGGTAACACAGTCTTACAGAGTTGTATGAGGCATATCAAGGTATGTCAGAGGTAGGACTGGAACCTAGATCTTCCTTCCTCCAAAGTCACCCTCAAACCATTATGCTACAATTCCTTTTTTAGGCTACATTATTTACATTGGTCTACTTCTATCAACTCCAATTAGAGGTAAGGAAGTACATGTACTAGGGAAAGGTGAAGGTCAAGGAGGAAAACATACAGAATCAGGCTTTTAAAATCATCATTGTTATTCATATTTTCTTCAGATTCCACATCTTAAAGCCCTAAAAGGATGCAATGCAGGTTTGGAAAATCTGATTGAAAAAGAAGAGAAATAATGAGGGCAGCAGCCAGACCAGACTGGCTTTTTCTCTCTTCTGTTGCCAAAATGTAACTTACCCAGCTGACAGAGGATGTAAAGGAAAGGGCAACTTTTGTTCTTTCTTTTCTGAATTATTTATCCATTGCTTTGGTTCAGGGAAGAAACATCAGAGCTGAGGATGTGCCTCTTCAGAGATGGTATTCCAATCAGCTCAGGAAAATTCTAATCAGCTCAGCTTTTCAATAGAAAAAGCAACAAATCCAAGGAGGCACTATGAACACTCAGCGCCCTAACCAAACCCCTATTGCTGTCACTGAGATCTCAGACACAGGCTAAAAGCTGTTTGGAAATCAATGAAAATTTAATCTAGGTCTCAAGAGGGCAAGTTTAGCTCATTTAAGAAACTTTTTACACAAGTGAAAAGCAACCAATATAGATTGAATGAAACCTTATTTACCTTTTGAAAGAGGAAAAACAAGAAGATACTTCTGATTTAGAAGGAAAGATAGCTTCAGCAGCCACCACATAAAGGCTCGAGGTATAGCTAGTCTTTGGTGGAGGATAAATGGACTATGGACTTCTACTTATAATGGTCCCCTATCTAGGCTTTTAAAAGAATCTATGGTCACCCTTTGCAGGTGTTTTCTGTGTTACTTCAGTGATATTAATGCTTGGTTGATGGACTACTAGGTCAACTCCACCTCCTAGTCTAATCTCCTGACTTCTAGATCCTACACATTTCCAGCAGTTTGGTTTCTACCTGTCACCCAACTCTCACCTGGGATTCCAAGATACTATAGCATGCTCAGTTACTACATGCTGGTAAAACCATCTCAACAGACAGGCTAAACCAGGTTGGTTGATAGCAACTGACAGGCTTCAAACCTATCATTGAGTTAGGGGGATGTCTACCCCAACTATGGAATGAACAGATGACAACAATTAATTCCAACAGTCATGAAAGCAGCTGAAGCAGGTGTTGGGTGTAGAGCTTGATCAGACATTAAAGAAACCAAGGTCATCCATTGCATCCCAAGCCATCGCCAGTCATCTGCACTTTAGTCCTGGGTCTGGACTTCAATGACTCTGAAAGACAGGATGAGGTTGATGAATTGGTGCAACCTGCCTCAAGAACAAGTGAAAACATTACCCCATGATGTCATTGATCCGCTCCAAAACAAAGGACAGGCAAAAACAGAACCAAACTAAAAGAGCAGCAGGAGCTGTTTCTTTAGAGTTAAAGAAGAATCCTTCTTCTTGGATATGCTTCACCCCTTTTCCCCACCTATTAACAAAGGGATCTCAGAAGCAAAACTCTTTGGGGTCCTTGAAAGGTACAACTCCACTGCTTTAGGGTTATCTGTGGTAGTCCAATTCTCCTTATTGGGAAATTGAATATTCAGAAAGCATGATATGAAGGTTAAATAAAATAATAATTTAAGGGTCACTTATGTTGTTCAAATTCCACCCCCATCTCTTTCCTTCAAGTACAAAAACTTTTAGTTTCTGCATATCATCCCAGATAGAGAACACCTGTCGGTAACATTAAAAAGCATCTGAAGTCATTTCTTCCAACCCCTGTGTTTTATGGGTGATGAAACTGAAGTCTAGAAGGGCTGCATGAGCACCCCAAAATCATGGCCCCTCTGACTCCATATCCAACACTCTTTCTTCTAGAAATCAATAAATCAAAAGAATTTAAGCACCCACAATGTGCCAGACATCATGCTAGGAAGTATAAAGCCAAAAATCAAAGTCTGTCCTCAAGGAGTTGGTAAGACAATATGTGCAGTATTTACAAAATGAACACTATGGACCATATAGATAATATTTACACAATTATTTACAATGTTTGCATATTTTATAAATATTTACAAATGTTTTACAAAATATTTACAAAGGTTACAAGGCAACAGGGGAAAAGAAAGACCAGCAGAAGAGGGGATTGGGAAAAGCTTCACTTGGGTAGAGCCTGGGCTGAATTTTGTTTGTTTGTTTTTAGTTTTTATACAGAAACATTTAATTCTGAAGATATAATCATAAATATGCAAACCTCCTCCCTCAACATGAGAGGAATAATCTTGCTCCCACCAGGCCCCTGTACCACCTCAGTCTCCCAGGATCAGAAGGGGATTAGGTTTGTATCTTAGTTTGATTCCCATAGATGACAGTTCCCAGTTTGAAGTCCAAACTGCACTTTGGGCTCAGTCCCAGGCACCTTGGCTTCTCAGGACTTCCACGTCAGGATGGCTGGTTGCATGTACCACCCACCACTTGTACATTTTGGTTCCAAGATCACTATGGCTTGAATTCCTGGTCCACTAGGGATCACCTCCAGCACTGAAAACTGAGGAGATCAAACCACACAAAATAGAAACAGACACCCACAGGCCTGCTTTCCTGAGCTAAGACAAAAAAAATAAAAGAGGGAGCAGGGAAAGGAAGTCTTCACTGGGACTAAACTAGAATCTTGACAAAGCCAATAAGAGAGTAGCAGAAAGTCTTGTCAGTTTTAAAGATGCAGTCAATCTAAAGAGGTTACCCTACCCATGTGTAGAGGGCCAAGAGGCTTACATGTCAGGCAAACTAGACTTGCTCCAAAGGTCTCTCAAGAATGTGAGATGAATTGGGCACCAAATTAGAGGTGTCTCTACCCCAAGCATGTGAAGACTTCCGCCCTGCAGAATGGATGGATGGATGACAACAATTTGTTCCAGTAGCCATGAAGGCAGCTGAAGGAGGCTGTGTGGGCATTAAGAGTTTGGTCAGACATTGAAGATGCCAAGGTCATCCACTGCATCCTGGGCCACCACCATTCATCTTGATTTTTGTCCTGCCACTGGAATTCGATGACTCTAGCAGAGAGAGTAAGGCTGATGACTTTGAGCAGCTCTGCCTCACTTAAATCCAATTCAAGTCAAAGACATCACCCCATGATGTCATTGGTGCTTTTCAAGATGAAGGACTAACAAAAGCAACAACCACCACCATGCAGTTCCCCCCCCCCTTTTTTTAAATTCTGATAAATGGGTAATTACATTGTCATTCTCGAATTTCCATCATTCCTGTCCTCTCTGTTGCCACAGGAAACAGGTAGACTTGGGACATCATCTTTGCAGGGGTTCAGCAATTTTCTAGGGATATATTTAGGCAAGTAGCTTATACAGTCTTTCAATAATTTGATAGGGAGTTTCTCTTCACCATAAATCATGTATTTTCCCTGGATTTCTTACCAATACTTTCTCTATACTCTTTCCCTTCACTGGATTTCTAGATGGTGAACGCAACCACCATACTGCTTGCTCCTTGCTTCTTTTTGAGTTTTTCTGATATGATACTGTTAAGTGGATAGTCAGTCTCTTTCAAATGACCTGTCAATCAAGTGTTATTATGATTACATCTCCAAAACTTTTCCATCTTCTGAGACTCCAAGTCATAGATCAATATGCAGTCGTGTCTCCTACCCAAACATTAACCCATGAGACTCCTCATCATTCCTGAGGGCATTAATATACTTACCTATGAAAAGCCCCATGCTGATGAGAAAAATCATTTTTTTCTCTTATATTAATAACTAATTATTAAATTAGGACTAAGTTTTTTTCTTTTCTATTTCCTCATTCAGAAATCAACCCCCATAGGTTATTTATCCAGACTCTGAAAGACATTGCTGATAGAAGAGATTGCCCAAATCCTTGGGACACATGTTTTTCAATCTTGGGTGGGACTCCACCTGACTAGGAGACCTTACAAATAAAATCAAGTCTAAGCAAGATCTTGTCCTTAGGAAATGAGCCCCTCCTTAGAAACTTCCATTAGAATTTTGGGTGTCCCAGCTTAGGAAAGGGAAAACGATATTTTTGCCCAGATGTTGGAAGTGTCTGGGCCTCATGATTAGGTCATGTTCTTTGCAGGAGGAGCTGAAGATTTTTTGCCCACTTCCTCATTAATATGTCCAACCCCTCATTGATTGCTGACAATTCAGAGTTGGTTTCCACCCTCAGGAGTACCCCTTTTTTCAAATCTATTTAAGCATTCAATATTCTCCAAGGGGTGTCTTGGTTAATGAAAGAAAGTCAAATGATCACTCAACATTCTTGTTCCTTTTAAATATTTTTTCTATAGAATTAGATGCTTGGATTTAAAACCAACTTTTTTTTTTTTGCTTGCATACCACCACTAGGTTTATAGCCCTAAGATATAAAAAGCAAAAAGGAAAAGGATCTATATGTGCAACAATCTTTATCGCAGTTCTTTTTGTGGTCATAAAGAATTGGAAATTGAGGGGATGTCCATCAGTTGGGGAATGGCTGAAAAAGTTGTAGTATGGTATTGTGATAGAACACTATTTTGCTAGATAAAAAATGTCCATGTCATTCACTTTCTAGGCCAGAAAAAGAATAGCTACATTTCAACATTTTTATTTGGTTCAGCTATTGACCCCATTGAAGTAAATTATCAATTTCTAAATTAGTGCTCTTGAGCATTAGGTTTTTGTTCTGAACTTGGTGAATTAAATAATTTTCATAATGTGGCAATCTACCTCATCATACCCAAATATTCAAATGTGGTCTCATGGATTTGGGGGTTCCCTCCAATCATGAGTATTTATCTGTAGGTCATAGCCCATCTGTGATTGTCCATCCTCTGTGATTTTTGTCCATGGACTTCCAAAAAGTATACTAAGTAAGACCCTTCTTCATAACCGATACATTACCATAGGACTAAAAACATCTATCTGGTTGGGTCCTAGTCATCAGAAGTAACAGTATCCTAGAGATGAAAGAGAACTTAGAGATCATATAGAATAATTAAAACAAAATTGCTCCTTCTAAAATGTATGTGTGTAAACCATTCTATACATACTTATATTTATCAATTTTTTTCTCTGCGTGTAGATAGCATTTTCATATGTCTTTTGTAGTTAATATAACAGTCAAAGTGATGTTCATTCAAAATTGTTCTTACAATATTACTGTTACTGTATGCAACATTCTCCTGGTTCTGCTCATGTCCCTCTTCTTAATTTCATTCAAATCTATCCATGATGTTCTAAAATCATCAAGCTCATCATTTCTTATAGTACAGTAGAATTCCATCAAAACCATATGCCACAACTCTTTCAGCCTTACAGCAGGGCTTCTTAACCTGGGATCTGTGGATAGGTTTCAAGGGGTCTATGAATTTGGAGGGGGGACAAAATTAAATCTTTATTTTGATATAATTTGTTTTCTTTGTAATCTTATGTATTTAAAACATTATTATGAGAAAAGGTCCATAGGCTTCATCAGACTACCAAAGGGGTCCAGGACACAAAAATGAGCTCCTGTTTCTATACAATGATGGCAATTATTCCATGTTAACTGCTTCTATTATATTAAAGAAAACAGCATGGAAAAGTGAAGAAGCATCCTGTCTCAGAAAGTGCCTATGGCAACGAAATTACAGGACTAGTCTACATCCCTATTATATTAGTTCTGATTTGAGAGAAACAGAATCATTACAACCCCTGCTCATGGGGAAGTTAGTCCCTTCTGACAATTCTTGCTTTGAAAATTATTAGAGTAAAATTCCAAAAATCAGGAAGATCTAACAAATATCTCCCAATGGATTAATGGTTTTGTTTATTTGGTTCACCCTGGTTAAGATAACTTAACCTTTTGTGCTACCAATACTGTTGATTGATTAGACTACCTTAGGTGGTTTTCAGTGGTCACAAATGATTCTCCCTATTTGGATAGAACAGATCAATTGCAGTTAGGCAATTTTTAAAAATCATGTGGTTGAAATTTTGAAAGTTTCATTCTGTTTTTGTTATTCAATACCAAGATTATATCTAAGAAAAAAAGTTTGAAAAGAATATTTTTTAGTGTTTCATTGCATTAAAATTTTATTGCAGGTAGACCTAAACCCCTAAAGAAATGAAAGGGGGAAAAGGACCCATCATAGATTTTTGTAGCAGCAGAAAAAACTGAAAACAAGGGGTTGTCCATCTGCTGGGAGCATCTAAACAAATTATGGCATATGAATGTAATGGAATATTATTGTGTCATCAGACACAAAAAATTGGATTGTTTCAGAGGAAATTCGCAAGGCCTCCATAAACTGATGCAGGGTGAAGTAAGCAGAACTAGAAGAATAATGTATACAATGATAACAAACATTATGGGGCAGGTAGGCGGTGTTCTGGGCCCGGAGTCAGGAGGGTCTGAGTTCAAATCAAGTTTCAGACACTTAGTGGACGCAAGTCACTTAACCTCTTTTGCCTCTGTTTCTTCAACTATAAAATGGGGAACCTAGAGAAAAAAATGGCAAACCACTCCAGGATTTTTGTCAAGAAAACAATGTAAAGACAAAAACAAAATGATATTATATAGAAAAACAACTTTGAAAGACTTTAAAATTCTGAAAGATATAATAATAAATTATCCACTCAAACCAAACTGCCAAACATTTACACTCTGCTTCAGAGAGTGCAGCTCCAATGGGCTAGGCATGGTGTTCAAATGTAAAACATACACTTACAAAAAGACTATTTTATGGAGAACTCACACAGGGCAAGGGTTCAGATGGCGATCAGAAGAGATACAAGGACAGTCTCAAGGTCTCTCTTAAGAACTTTGAAATTGCAGGGAGGAGCCAAGATGGCGGAGTAGAAAGACTCACGTATGCTAGTTCCAAACCCACAGCCCATATATTTCCTGCAAGAAGAACTTCCCACAAATTCTGGATCACTGCAAGGCGCACAGAAACACAGTGGAAGAGATTTCCGTTCAAGAGAGCCCTGGAGAGCAGTCCCCAGGGGTCCGTCGCGCCCCGGAAAGCAGAGCCCACCCCAGCGCTGCCCTGGCCATGGCCCCAGAGGAGTAGATCCCAGCAGGGAATCTCCAGCGGCCGGGAAGGTCCCTCCACCCACAGATGCTACAGGTAAGTGAGAGAGACGTCTGAGCTGGCCGAGAGGGGAGCGGGGTGTCTCCGTGGCTCGGGCCCCCTTGGGAGGCAGCGGCAGAGGGAGCAGCAGCGGCAGAGGCAGCAGCGGCCCGGAACTCCCAGAGCAGCAGGCAGAAGTTCAGGTCTCTGAGGGAGACCCCTGAGGGAGCTGAAATGGGGAGGCAGCCCTGCCCCCACCCGCCCCATTACTGAAGGTCTCTGCATAAAGCCCCTGAGGGAACTGAGCCTCTGAGGCGGCCCTGCCCCCACCCAAGCATCAGAACTTAAGCTCACATTAAATAGCAGCTGCTCGCACCGTGGATAGCCCTGAGGCTGGGAAGCAGCATTTCAATCTCAGACCCCAAGCACTAGCTGGGCAGATCTAGGCAGGGGTGGAGAGGAATCTCAGAAGGCAAGTAACTGGCTGGGAAAATGCCCAGAAAAACGAAGCAGAATAAGACCATAGAGAGTTACTTTGTTGGGGAAGAGATGTCCCTTCCCCCCTTCATTTCTGATGACAAAGTACAATGCCTGCCATCGGAGAAAGACGTGGATGTCAGGGCCTCTCTATCCCAGACATCTGAGGTGGATGTCCAATGGGCTCAGGCCATGGAAGAGCTCAAAAAGGATTTTGAAAATCAAGTTAGACAGGTGGAGGAAAAACTGGGAAGAGAAATGAGAGAGATGCAAGAAAAACATGAAAAATGGGTCAATACCTTGGTAAAGGAGACCCAAAAAAATTCTGAAGAAAATAACACCTTGAAAGATAGGCTCATTCAATTGGCAAAAGAGGTTCAAAAAGCCAATGAGGAGAAGAATGCTTTCAAAAGCAGAATTAGTCAAATGGAAAAGGAGGTTCAAAAGCTCACTGAAGAAAATAGTTCTCTCAAAATTAGAATGGAACAGATGGAAGCTAATGACTTTCTGAGAAACCAAGAAATCACCAAACAAAACCAAAAGAATGAAAAAATGGAAGAGAATGTGAAATATCTCATGGGAAAAACAACTGACCTGGAAAATAGATCCAGGAGAGACAATTTAAAAATTATGGGACTACCTGAAAGCCATGATCAAAAAAAGAGCCTAGACATCATCTTTCATGAAATTATCAAGGAAAACTGCCCTGAGATTCTACAACCAGAGGGCAAAATAAGTATTGAAGGAATCCATCGATCACCACCTGAAAGAGATCCAAAAAGAGAAACTCCTAGGAACATTGTGGCCAAATTCCAGAATTCCCAGGTCAAGGAGAAAATATTGCAAGCAGCTAGAAAGAAACAATTCCAGTACTGTGGAAATACAATCAGGATAACACAAGATCTAGCAGCTTCTACATTAAGGGATCGAAGGGCGTGGAACAGGATATTCCAGAAGTCACAGGAACTAGGACTCAAACCAAGAATCACCTACCCAGCAAAACTGAGTATAATACTTCAGGGGAAAATATGGTTTTTCAATGAAATCGAGGACTTTCAAGCATTCTTGATGAAAAGACCAGAGCTGAAAAGAAAATTTGACTTTCAAACACAAGAATGAGAAGAAGCACGAAAAAGTAAACAGCAAAGGGAAGTCATAAAGGACTTACCGAAGGTGAACTGTTTACATTCCTACATGGAAAGACAATATTTGTAACTCTTGAAACTTTTCAGTATCTGGGTAGTTGGTGGGATTACATATACACACACACACGCACATACATGCACACACATGCACGCACATGCACACACACATACACACATGCATGCATACACACATGCATGCACACACAGAGACAAAAAGCACAGAGTGAATTGAAGAGGATGGGATCATATCTTTAAAAAATGAAGCAGTGAGAGAGAAATGTATTGGGAGGAGAGAGGGAGAAATGGAATGGGGCAAATTATCTCTCATAGAAGAGGCAGGCAGGAGACTTTTTAGTGGAGGGAAAAAGAGGAGAGCCAAGAGAAAAACATGAAGTTTACTCTCATCACATTCTACTAAAAGAAGGAATAAAATGCACACTCATTTTGGTATAAAAACCTATCTTACAATACAGGAAAGTGGGGGAGAAGGGTATAAGCAGGGTGGGGGGGATGATGGAAGGGAGGGCAATGGGAGGAGGGAGCAATTTGAAGTCAGCACTCTGGGAGGTACAGGATCAAAAGAGAGAATAGAAGCAATGGGGGTCAGGATAGGATGGAGGGAAATATAGTTAGTCTTACACAACACGACTATTATCAAAGTCATTTGCAAAACTACACAGATATGGCCTATATTGAATTGCCTACCTTCCCAAAGGGAATGGGTGGGGAGGGAGGGATGGGGAGAAGTTGGAACCCAAAGTTTTAGGAGCAACTGTCAAGTCCTGTTCTTGCTACTAGGAAATAAGAAATACAGGTAATGGAGAATAGAAAGTCATCTGGCCCTACAGGACAAAAGAGAAGATGAGGACAAGGGAAGGGAGGGATGTTAGAAGAGAGGGCAGATTGGTGATAGGGGAAATTAGAATGCTTGGTGTATTGGCATGGGGGGAGAGGACAAACAGGGAGAAAATTTGGAATCCAAAATTTTGTGAAAATGAATGTAAAAAGTTGAATATATAAATTTATATTGAAAAAAATAAAAAAAATAAAAAATAAATATGTTATTGTCCATCCCTGGTTCCTAAGCACTGCTCTCACTCTGGTGGCAGTTTTACCAAGTTAATTATTCTTCTAACTTAGTGACCTCCTGTTTCATCAACTTTTTCCATTTGCCTGGCTCTGATAGGTAATATTTCACCTTATCTTGTCCAGAACAAGGACTTCATTCATTTCTTGACTGTCTCCTTACCATCCTCCCTAAACTCTGTTCATCACCCTCATTTCCCCACTATGGCATCTTTGGACTTCACCTGTGGGTCTTCTATGTCTTTTATGTGAGATTAAAATGTATCCAATGGAATTTTTTAAAAGAAATTTTCAAGAATTTTATTTTACTCTCTTATTCTAATTAACATATACTTACTTTCCCTTCCTCTCCTCTTCCTCCCTCACCTCAACAACAAGAATAACAGCAAAGGAAAATAAAAACATCATAACAAATATACATAATCAAATGGGGCAAATTCTCTCATTAGACATGTTAAAAAATTCGGCATTCATTTCTACTCACCTCTTTGTCAGGAAGTGAATAGCATGTTGTATCCTCTGTCCTCTGGAATGGTTGTCCTTCTTTCTCCAAGAAAACTAAAATCTAGCATCACTATGCTAGAGTCAAGTTTCAACATGTCCAACCAGACCACATGAGCTCAAACATGAGCTACCACAGAGCAGGCAGGCACAAATAGTCCATGTGAACATTTGGGGTGGATTCTCTAAATTTGTGTATCTTACTTTGAGCTCATAGAGAACTGCTTTTTTTCTGATATAGTCATGCCATGCTAAATGGTCCTGTGCCAGTGTCTTCCATGTCACACAATCAATTTCAAAGTTCTTTTTTTTTAATTTTAATTTTCCTTTTTTTAAAATTTATTTATTTAACTTTTTACATTTATTTTCACAAAATTTTGGATTCCAAATTTCCTCCCCATTTATCCCTTCCCCCCACCCCAATACACCAAGCATTCTAATTTTCCCTATTACCAATCTGCCCTCTCTTCTATCATCTCTCCCTTCTCTTGTCCCCATCTTCTGTTTTGTCCTGTAGGGCTAGATGACTTTCTATTCTCCATTGACTGTATTTCTTATTTCCTAGTAGCAAGAACAATACTCAACAGTTGTTCCTAAAACTTTGAGTTCAAAATTCTGCCCATCCCTCTCTCCCCACCCATTCCCTTTGGGAAGGCAGGCAATTCAATACAGGTCATATCTGTGTAGTTTTGCAAATGACTTCGATAACAGTCGTGTTGTGTAAGACTAACTGTATTTCCCTCCATCCTATCCTGCCCACCATTGTTTCTATTCTGTCTTTTGATCCTGTCCCTCCCCAACAGTGTTGACCTCAAATTGCTCCCTTCTTCCATTGCCCTCCCTTCCATCATCCCTCCCTCCCTGCTAATCTCCTTCTTCCCCATTTTTCTGTACTGTAAGATAGGTTTTCATACCAAAATGAGTGTGCATTTTACTCCTTCCTTTAGTTGAATGTGATGAGGGTAAACTTCATGTTTTTTTCTCATCTCTCCTCTTTTTCCCTCCACTAAAAAGTTTCCTGCTTGCCTCTTGAATGAGATATAATTAACCCCATTTCATTTCACCCTCTCTCCTCCCACTACATTTCTCTCTCACCATTTACCTTAATTTCTTTTAAGATATGGTCCCATCCTATTCAGTTCACTCTGTGCTCTCTGTCTCTGTGTGTGCATGCTTGTGTGTATGTGTGTGTGCGTGCACTCATGTACATGTGTGTGTGTGCGTGTGTGTATGTGTACATCTGTGTATGGTCCCACCAACTACTCAGATACTGAAAAGTTTCAAGAGTTACAAATATTGTCTTTCCATGTAGGAATGTAAACAGTTCACCTTCGGTAAGTCCCTTATGACTTCCCTTTGCTGTTTACTTTTTCATGCTTCTTCTCATTCTTGTGTTTGAAAGTCAAATTTTCTTTTCAGCTCTGGTCTTTTCATCAAGAATGCTTGAAAGTCCTCGATTTCATTGAAAAACCATATTTTCCCCTGAAGTATTATACTCAGTTTTGCTGGGTAGGTGATTCTTGGTTTGAGTCCTAGTTCCTGTGACTTCTGGAATATCCTGTTCCACGCCCTTCGATCCCTTAATGTAGAAGCTGCTAGATCTTGTGTTATCCTGATTGTATTTCCACAGTACTGGAATTGTTTCTTTCTAGCTGCTTGCAATATTTTCTCCTTGACCTGGGAATTCTGGAATTTGGCCACAATGTTCCTAGGAGTTTCTCTTTTTGGATCTCTTTCAGGTGGTGATCGATGGATTCCTTCAATACTTATTTTGCCCTCTGGTTGTAGAATCTCAGGGCAGTTTTCCTTGATAATTTCATGAAAGATGATGTCTAGGCTCTTTTTTTGATCATGGCTTTCAGGTAGTCCCATAATTTTTAAATTGTCTCTCCTGGATCTATTTTCCAGGTCAGTTGTTTTTCCCATGAGATATTTCACATTCTCTTCCATTTTTTCATTCTTTTGGTTTTGTTTGGTGATTTCTTGGTTTCTCAGAAAGTCATTAGCTTCCATCTGTTCCATTCTAATTTTGAGAGAACTATTTTCTTCAGTGAGCTTTTGAACCTCCTTTTCCATTTGACTAATTCTGCTTTTGAAAGCATTCTTCTCCTCATTGGCTTTTTGAACCTCTTTTGCCAATTGAATGAGCCTATCTTTCAAGGTGTTATTTTTTTCAGCATTTTTTTGGGTCTCCTTTACCAAGGTATTGACCCATTTTTCATGCTTTTCTTGCATTTCTCTCATTTCTCTTCCCAGTTTTTCCTCCACCTGTCCAACTTGATTTTCAAAATCCTTTTTGAGCTCTTCCATGGCCTGAGTCCACTGAATATCTATTTTGAATGTTTGGGATACAGAAGACTTGACTTCTATGTCTTTACCTGATGGTAAGCATTGTTCTTCCTCATCAGAAAGGAAAGGAGGAAATATCTGTTCACCATGAAAGTAACCTTCTATAGTCTTATTTTTTTTCCCCCTTTTCTGGGCATTTTCCCAGCCAGTTACTTGCCTTCTGAGATTTCTCTCCACCCCCACCTCACTAGTGCTTGGGGTCTAAGATTCAAATGCTGCTTCCCAGCCTCAGGGCTTTCAGTGGTGGGTGGGGCTGCTATTTAGTGGGATTAAGTTCAGGTTCTGAGGTGGGGGAAGGGCCGCTTCACAGGGCTCAGTTCCCTCAGGGGGTTTATGCGGAGACCCTCAACAATGGAACTGAGGTCCTTCCTACTTTGGGAGCTCCTGTCTGCTGCTTCCCCCACTGTTGTCTCCCAAGGAGGCCTGAGTTATGGAGACACCCCACTCCCCTCTCAGTGAGCCAAAAACAAAGGAGTCTTTCACTGACCTTCAGTGTCTGTGGGCAGAGGAAACTTCACAGCCACTGGAGATTCTGTCCCTGAAGCCTGCTCAGATCTGTTCCTCTCTGGGGCGAGCAGCCAAGGCAGGGCTGGGCTCGGCTCCGGGTCCAGTGCGTGATGGACCTTTGGGGTCAATTTTTTAGGGCTCTCTGGAACAGATATCTCCTCCACTCCGTTGTTGTGCAGCTTCCACTGCTCCAGAATTTGTTGGGAGTTCCTCTTAACAGGTAATTTATGGGCTGCTAGCATATGTGAATCTTTCTACTGTGCCATCTTGGCTCCTTCCCAATAACATATTTTTTAAACTCTTTTTAAAACGAAGGCAGATTAGGCTAAAGGCTGGTCAAAGATTTCAACAAGGATCCAGACAGGTTGCTTCAGATACATGGAATGAGCCTCAGAAGCAGAGGTATCACTGAGAAATGGAGAGAATAGAAGAACCTATTATTTCTGGCCAAATATGTCAAGTTATATAAGAAGAAGATTATCCAGTGCTAGAAAATGTAATCAAGGTTGCATTGTCTTCCAGAGGATTCCAGGTTTTTGTTAGTGTCAGAAGATTGGCTTTTGGTGAGGGGGAGTTTTCTTTTTTATTCAGTCACTTTTCAGTCATGTCCAACTCTTTGTGATCCTATTTGGGGGTTTCTTGGCAAAGATACTGGAATGGTTTGTCATTTCCTTCTTCAGCTCAACTTACAGATGAGGAAACTAAGCCAAACAGGGTAGTGTGACTTGCTCAGGGTCTGAGTGTCTGAGGCCAGATTTAACTCAGGAAGATGAATCTTCTTGACTCCAAACCTGGTACTCTACTCACTGTGCCACCCAGCTGCACCACAGAGTAAACATTAAATGCTTCTTGGCTGACTGAGAATGAGAGAGGAAGAAGTATAGGATGAAGGATAGTCTGTTGATATAAGAACTAGGGCTTTAGAAGGCACAGAGGGATAGATACTGGCAAGGAGGTACAGTAGAACTGGATGTAGGTAAGAGAAGTCACAGGGGAAAGGGTTTTTCCAATCAGGAACTGGTGATCAAATCTCATGGAAGGTGCACAACTTAATAGCTCTGGTTGCAACATTCTGCAGAGCTTCATTTTGCAACATCTGCCATTCATTTGTTGCTGCTGGGGCACAGTTTCAGCATCTACTTGTAAGATTAACCATCTAGGCCGGCAAGGCCCTCATTCTAATATACAAAAACAAGAAACACCAAGGAATAAGAATGAGATGGAAATGGAGAGTAAAATGAATGTTATCACAATGTGGGGAGGAGTACCCTTCAAAACCTATCCTATCCTACTGGGGTGTTGCAAGCATTGATAGGTTCCTGTTCTAAAGAATGTTGGTGTGATGGTTGATGGGATAGCATCATGGTACACCAGTTAGGCTCCTTTCATTCTTGCCAATGTCAAAGCTATGGATCCATGCAGTCAGACTTTGCCTTTTATGCGGGAAACTGGGGCCATAGAGAGCATCTGACCTCCTGGGGTGGGAGAAAACAATATCCCAGACAACAAAATGTAGCATCAGCAGCAGTCATCTGCATTAGTGTGTTATAGGAGCAATAGTTCCTACAGCTTGGCCACACTGACTGGGGCAAGCTTTTCTAAGGCCCTACTCTATGCATGAATTTTTTCTAAAGAGGAATTGAATTCTCTGAAAATTTAATTGGCCCAGGAAACTAAGGCTTTGGCTGTTAACATAGCTTCCCCGTCTTCTGAGTAGAAAAAGAGTGAAGGGCATGAGCAGCTCCGATTATTCCTTCAGGTTTCTGACAATGGACCACCAGAGACCACACAGAGCAAGGGAAACTGTACAGGGAATTGAGACTACATTCTTGTTGGATCTTTCCATGTCATGGCTAAGGAAAGCCCCTTCTGTTAACTGCTAAAGGTTTCACAATTGTCTCATTGTATATGCTCTTGAACATGACCCACTAGCCTGGCTCAAGGCAGGCCTGTCAATTACACTGATGATAAGCAGTAGGATTGGAATGGGAAACGTTCCCTGAAGTGGAGAAAGAGGAGGAATGCAGAGGAAGGTGAGCCCTGGTGGGCTCCTGTGCCTGGTGATGTTGGCTGATGATGAGAACCATCTTCGCTGGCCCTGGGAGATTAAAGTGAACTCTCTGTGGCCCTTTAGCCACTAGAGACATGCTCTGTGTCTCTTAAGAACTATGTCCTAAAAATGATAACTCTAGTAACTGTTGTTTGTGGAACAGGCATTATCTTTATATTTGGGAGTGATAGTGATCTCCAGATCTACCAGCTGTTAGTCTGGGTACCTGCCCCACCCCAGCCAGGCACTAGAATTCATTGATTGTCTAAAAACTTTGCTGAAGTAACTGTTTTGGACTTTTTATATGACATTTGGGAAGCCATTGGGATCTGCACCACATAGACTTTATTGTTATTTTTAATATAGGACCCTGGGGAGGCATGTGAGAGGACAGTGCTTGATCCTCCCCAGGAGGCCAGACACCTTTTCAGAAAAGGAGATAGACAAATGCACCCCAGGTGGGGAGAAGGTGGTTGGGAGGGGAGTTTTTTACAGTTTAAAATGTTTAAAAAGAGGGACAGCTTCCACTCTTCTCTGACACAGTGAATTGTAACTTTCTCTTTCTTTTTGGCTCTGTTTCTATATCTGTCTTTCTGTCACTATCTACCTCTGTCTAAGTCTCTCTCTGTTTATACCTCTTTATATCTCCTTCTGTCCCTGCTCCTCCTGACAGAAAATGTACTGCTTGTACATGGCAGATAGGGCATATGTATTGGCCTAAAACAGTCTCTGACCACCACATTGTGCTTTGCATCTGTTTCTATGAGCACAGACAATTAATCCTGAGCTAGACATCCTAGACTTGGCCGTAGTTTAGTAAATTCAAGATATGAGTTCCTTGATCCCTCACTTAGAGATGACTGGCAGCAGGAAGAATTTCCTGTATAAGAGAAGAGGATCAAGCCCTTGGAGTTGCCTGAGCCATCATCAATGTGGCAGACCAGCCAGGATCCATGGCATTTTGGTCTGAGTCACCAACAGAAGGTAACAAAGCCATGGTCCAGGCCTTACAGCTAGTCCCACACATGGGGCAGAGGCACAGGCCCCAAGGGTGGTGGCAGTAGGCAGTAGCATGCTCCCCAGCACCATCAAGGAACCACTTGAACCTCAGTGGCAGCCACAAGAGTTGAGGGCCCCAGTGGTAGAAGAGTAGGGAGAAAAAAAAAACAGGACCCAGTAGACACTGATGTATGTAAGCAGCGAGAAAGGCAAACCTAGTGTAAAACTTCATTCACTATAATCTGGAAATGTTGATGTCCCTCCTTTGTTACCAAAAGCCCAGAGGTCATTAGGTAATTCTTTCCCAGAAGGACTTGGAGGAACAAGAGGTTGTATTGATGAGAGGTGGCATCAGGGGAGAAATTAAATAGTCTGTCCCTGTCCCCCATAAGAAAAAAGGAGGTAGGAGCAAAGATTTGATACTGAGGCATTACATAACTTGCCTAGAGTTTTACAACCAGTATGCATGAGAAGGGGACTCAAACCCTGATCTTCCTAACTTCAACACCAGCTCTTTAACCATTAGGCCATGCTACCTCTTTACTTTCTTGATGTTTTGTTTCTTTTCTCCCTTCAGTGCTGCCCATGATAATCTTTCATATCCTCAGCGTTAAGGTTGTCTATAAAATCATTAAGTAAAAGAAGGTCCTCTGCAAGACACTTAGGCCCTGGGCATCAATGTGGTAGATTGTATCAACAGGAGCAATAAGTATTTCCTAAGCTCCTGCCACATGGGCTGAACTACCTTTTCCTAAGACCTCACTCCATGAACATTAGGCTAATTTTTCCTTAAAAGACATTGAAACTGTGATCCAGACTTAGTGGGCTCAGGAGACAAAGACTTCAGCCATCACCATAGCTTCCTGATCCCATCTTCCTGATGCTCTCCCTCCTACCTACTGACTTCCTTGGCTTCTGTTAAGTCCCAAAGAAAATCTCATCTTCTAGAACAAGCTTTTCCCAACCCTCTAAATTCTAGTGCTTTCCTTCTCCTAATTATCTCCTATTTATCCTGTGTATAGCTTAATTGTACGGATTTGTTTACTTGCCTCCCCCTTTAGACTGTGAGATCCTGGAGGACAAAGATGGTCTTTTACCTCATTTTGTATCCCCAGTGGCCTAGAGCATAAGGACCTCTAATAGTTCCCTTAGACTTCTGACCATGGACCAGCATGGGGCAGACAAGCAGTGCTCTACAGAATAAGGCTATTTCCTTGGTGAGCATCCTTTCCATTCTATAAATGGGTGAAGCTCCTCTTGTTAATTACTAAATGTTAACTGTTGTTAGCAGATAAATGTATGTTAACTGCCAAATGAGACAAAGCCTTCTTATTTCATTCCAGTCTTGAATTCAAAGTACTAGCTTATTATACAAGGATCCAGACAGGGAGCTCTGATGCACAGAATGAACCTCAGAAGAGGAGGAATCCTCTTCTGAAAAATGGAAAGATGGAGACAAGGAGAAGGTCTGAAATTGGTAAGAAGAGCAAATCTGTAGAACAAGACGTATGCCTGCTGTATCTGGTCAAGTATGGCAGGTGATAGAAGAAGAGTACTGGTACTGGAGAATGTAGTCAGGGATGCAATGTCTTCTGTCGGGAGATGGAATGAGTTTATATATTTCTTGTTTTTTTATTGTCTTACTTTGTATCTTCAGCACCTAGAACATAGTAGACATGTAATGCTTATACAAGTCATAGCATACCTTCCCTATCTCTATAGATTGAGAAGCCCTTCTACCAGAGATCCAGCGCTTTTCAACCAAGGTTCTTGAGGTCTGGATGTAAGATTGTACAAAGAGATGGCTTGGCATGGTGGTAGCATTGGATACATTGTATACTGTTTGTCACTGCATGATACAATATGAGGTGATGTGACATATCCTGACTGGTCTGAAAGATGAGCTTCAATGAGTGGGTCTCAAAAAATTATCATGAGTAGCTTTGAATTCCAAATGAGTCAATTTCTAGGTTAGTAGTTTGGGATCCAGTAACAGTCAAGTATAAGGAGAGAAGGAGGTAGAGGTTTTATGACAGAATCAACGAACTGGGGCCCCCACCTTTCTGGATCTTGTGATGACTGAAGGCAGCATCAGCCCACTGTCCTTCCAAACGCCATGAAGTAGAGAATAGGAACAGCAATATTGAGTTGTGTGTCTGGAACATTCACTACTTGACAACTAAGTTGTGAAAAGCCAGATTCAGGGCTGGAAAAAAATTTAGATGTTGTCTAGACCAATTCCCTCATTTTACAGTTAAAGGAACCATTATCTCTTGACTCTAGACATTTTCTGTGGCTATCCTCCATGTCTGAAATGCTCTCCCTCCTACCTACTGACTTCCTTGGCTTCTGGTAAGTCCCAAAGAAAATCTCATCTTCTAGAACAAGCTTTTCCCAACCCTCTAAATTCTAGTGCTTTCCTTCTCCTAATTATCTCCTATTTATCCTGTGTATAGCTTAATTGTACGGATTTGTTTACTTGCCTCCCCCTTTAGACTGTGAGATCCTGGAGGACAAAGATGGTCTTTTACCTCATTTTGTATCCCCAGCACTTAGCCCAGGGCCTGGCATATAGTAAGCACTTATTAAATGTTTATTGACTGACTGACATAGTAGGTAATTACTAAATGCTTAATGACAGCATTTATGTGAGACTTACTATGTGTCAGGCACTGTGTTAAGCACTTTGTAAATACTGTCTCATTTGATACTCATAGCATCCCTGGGAGGTAGGTACTATTATTATGCCCCTTTTACAGGTAAGGACACTGAGACTGAGAGAGATTAAGTAATTTGCCCAGGTAAGTATCTACGCCTAGTAAGTATTTGAGGCCATATCTGAACTCAGGCATTTTGACTCTAGACCCAGCATTCTATCCACTGCTCCACTTAGCTGCTTATTGATTGAATGATTGATTGACTGAAGCTAGTTCGTTTCCCCTCATTCCAACAGGGCAGGAATTAATGTACATCCAGAATATACAACGAACATGTAATTGACACTTGGTTTCTGGTTAGCTCTGATTTTTGAAATTCTGGTCCTGAACAGGGTGCTAGCAGTAAAGTCTTCACAGTGCCCAGAGAAGTAACTAAGGTAGGGCTAATGGGGACTTTGCCCAAGGACTGACAATTCCCAGTGAGTCAGAACAAGAACCACTAGCCCAGTGATTCTATCCCTCTAAAAAAGAAGATAGAGTGGGATAGAGTCTGGTGTTCAGTATGGGGCTGGGGGCATAGAGTCAGAGATGGAAGAGGAGGGAAACAACTCCACTCCTGCTGGAAACTTGAGCCTTTTTTGAGTCACTGGTACCTCCCAGAGCCCTTGTCTTTCCCCTGAAGTTTTGCATGCACACACCCCCATCTCCCCTACTCCTCAAAGTTTCCCAAGGTTAATGAGGGGGGGCACATGGAAAGAGGATCAAGGATTAGAATTGTCTTTGGAAGGAAGTGCCCTTCACCAAGGCTAAACTAGAAGGTAGAATGCTTTCAAGAAAGTTCTCCACTGTCACCTCCCACTCAGCACCTTCTGCCCCATGAGGGGGTGATAGAAGTGAAGAGGGGGAGGGGAAGGGGATACTCCAGTGTCACAAAGCAGGAAAGGGAGGAGACAAAGAAGGGCACTCTACCAAACTTCTTAAACTTTCCCAGGACTGGGAAGAGGTGGGGGCGGGGGGGGGGGGGGGGAGTTATGAGTTTGGACAGGTCTGGAAGGACTGAACCCCTCCCCCAACTCACCTAATTAACTGCTTATTCTGAATCATTAGACCAGGGACTTCTGCTACAAAAAGGCTTTTGCTACCCTCACCCCACTCCCAACCCCAGCCAAATTTGCACAGTATGGCTTACACACCCTGGCCTAATAATTAAAAGAACTGAGGTCCTGTCTCCACTAAAACACTAACCCTGAAGCTCTGTTTCCTCATCTGTGAATTGAGGGGAATTGTACAAAGTGGTTTCTTAGGTTCCTTCCAGTTCTAAGTTTTTGAGCCTCTAGCTCCACCTCAGCATAGATTCGGCATCAAGAAGAGCTGAAGGAGCCTTCTTCTGTGACATTGGACAAGGTACTTCCCCTTCAGGGTTTTAATTTCCTCCTCTAGCAAAATGAACAAATTGTGTTAGATGATCTCTGTCTTTTCCAGCACACGATACTTTGAAAGTTTAGAGTTGGGAGGAGGGGGTATGGGGGGTGGGGGGTGGGGATTGGCTTAAAGTCCTCCTTTAGCCTTGCCCTTAAACGTGTATGTGTTTTGCAAGGGTTACCACTCTACCCTCAGCCCCCAATAATCAAGTTTCTTTGATGCCCCAAGTGAAGAAACTACTGACCTTAATGACTAGTTCTTAAGAATCATTAGGTTAAATAAGAACCTTACCAAATGCTCCAGTTTCTTGGGCAGGGGGAAGGGGTAGTGGTAACCTCTTCTTTAACAGCTGCCTCATGGTTTTCTAAGGTCCCTGTCTCCCCATAAGGAATGAAATTCACCACCACCACCCCAAATGAAGGGCTTTTTCATCTACTTGCCTTAGATGTCCACTCTATTTTGAGACAGCTCTAATTATTATGTTTTCTATCATCAGACCTAAATTTGCCTATTTCCAGCTTCTACCAATTGTTCTTAATTCTGATGTCCCAGGGCCACAAAGAAAGAATCTAATCTTCATTCATCAGACAACTTTCAACTCCTTGGAGGCACTGTCAGATTTCCCTTTTCCTCTCTCCTCCAGTCTTCTCTCCAGGCTAACTGTCCTTTCAGTCAATTCTCATATGGCATGGTCTCCCATTCCCTAACTATCCAGTCACCTTCCTGTGGCCATACTGTATGTAGTTTAGCAAATGTGTTTCCGAAAATGTGGTAACCTGAACTGAATACAATACTCCATATGTAATCTGACCCAGCCACAGCACGCGCGCACGCACACACACGAACACACACACACACACACACACATACACACACACACACACACACACACACACACACCCTTCTGCAAGATCTAAGCCTCAAACTGCATTAGCTTTGGGGTAAGAACTGGGGAGAGGAAACTGCCACATCATATTGAGTTTGCAGTCCACCAAAAATCTCAGTTCTTTTTTGTTCACATGAACTGTTGTGTAGCCATACTTCCCTGATTCTGTTCTTGTGCATTCTATTTTCTAAAATAAAGTGTTGGTCTTTTGTCTTAATTTCTATTTCTTTTCATATTATAAGATTTGGCCCATTTTTGTTAAGTACCCTATCTCCCAGTCCTGGATCCCTCAAACTCTAAGTCTCTGACACATTTACAAGATGATGAACTAGTACGAAAGGGTGCAGTCTATTGACACAGAAAACAGAAAAGTTAATTGACCTATACAGGGATTGAACTCATGACCTTGGCCTCATTAGCACTGTGCTCTGATTAGCCATGGAGATGAACTTGCATTCTCTTGGCCCCTGAGGTTCTGTTTCAGAAGTATGAGACATAATTGTAGCACTGTTCTTTAGAGTTCCTAGGGGGTGAAGTCAGTTCCCTACACTGGGCAATTTTTTTCTTCAAAGTGCCTACATCATACCGTAGTAGGCATTTAGGAAATACTTGCCGATTGACTAATAGAGTATATGAAATATTGCCTTGTTTACGACTTTTATCCTTGTACATATCTTGCCCTCCCACTTAAGACGGTAAGCTCTTTGTGGACAGGGACTATTTCTCTTATTTTGTACCCCCCCTACAATGCTTTAAAAGGATTGCTAACTAAAAATATGAATAACTTCAAGATGTTAAGCTTGGATGAGTGAGGAAAGGGATTTGGACACTAGGAAGGAGGGATTTAGTAGACACTAGGACTGAGAGAGCAGGTTTGTAGAAAAAAAATTAATTTTAAACCTAACAAATTTCATATTACAGTATGAAATGTCAGTGTAAATGTCCTATAGACAGCTGGAATTACAGAACCAGAGCTCACTTGGGAAGTAATGACTAGAGGTACAGATTTAGGAGCCAGCAAGAGAGATATGCTTGAAGCTATGAATAAGGAAGATTTCTCCAAGAAATGGATTGTACAGAGCAAGAAAAAAGATCAAGAGAGGGAAACAGGCGTGGAAAGATCATAGAAGTGGGAAAACTAGGGTAATTTAACATGGGGAAGCCCAGGGAGAATTTAGGTAGAGACCATCAGGACTAGTTACTGCTGAGACATCAAGAAAAACTCAAGGACTGAGAAAAGGTTTGCTCAGAAGGCTTACCAACAAGTAAATAATTTCAGATTAGCGGTAGCCACAGAGGATTGATTTTAAAAGGTAGAAAGTAGGGGATGAGAAAATCACTTGGAGGAAGACAAGAGATAGGATGGCAGCTTGGTGTCAGAGGGACTATGGGGTCAACGAAAGATTTTTTTTTTTCAGGATGGGAGAGAACTGTGTTTGAAGATGGAGAAGGAATCAGTGCAGAGAGAAATGGAAGATGATGGAGAGAAGAGAAAATCAGGAAAGGATCAGAGCTCTCCAAATGATTTACTTTAGCTGGTAGTAAGTCTTTAAGCTTCACTTCAATGGTCATCAATGTAAATATTCTCCCAGGGACAGCATACTGAGTTGTGCAGCAGAAAATCCCTTTATGGATTCTCAAAGGCAACCGAGGATCTCTTCCAAATCCTGCCTGTTTACTTACTGAGGTATGCGATGACCTCTACTGGTTCATGTGTGTGCATGCAGAAAATGTCATTCGTACCATGTGGCTGTTTCTGACAGCATGATCCAGGTTACAGGGCTTAATTCCAGGAAAGCAAAAGAAGGATTTGGAAGCGTAATATTGTAACCAAATCCTGGACTTCTCTGGTGGGAACATGAAGAGGATGAAGAAACAGCCATAAAAGTGTGATGATCTCTTGCATCAGATTACAGGGGAGTTGAGTTAGGGTTCCCTGGGTTAACTAGGTTGTCAAGGGAATATATCTCTTAACTACAGACTATTTACATCTTTCTTCTCAAAGTAAAATTTTCAAGAACTTATTACATATTTTCCCTTCCTTCTCTTCTCCTACATGGGAGTTAGAGTGGAAAGAGTAAGAAAATCTGGATTTATTTCACCACTAGCTGTGTTAGCTAATTGTAGGACTTTAGTTATAGATATTCTCTTCACTTCAGTGTCTTCATCAATACGATGAAGCTATTGGATTAGACTATTTCTAATGTTCCTTCCATTTTTAACGTTCTGGGTGCGTGAATCCTTAAATTGGTTTGAATTACAATGTCAGACGTAGGAACAGTAATAGTAGCTGTTAATCATAACAGCCCCTTCATGTAGGCAAAACATGTTTACTTACATTTTCTCATTTGACAAAATCATAGGAGTATAGATTTAGGGAGAGATGGTAGCTTCTCCCTCCTCCCCCCCACCCTGTTTTACAGAGAAGGGAAACTGAGACCTAGAGAGATTAGACGTCTTGATAACAGTTCATGAGATTAGAGCATTTTTGTTTCTCATACCTGTGCATATGTATGTATGTGTGTAAATGTAAATAAATGCCTATCTACATGCGAAGTATGCTATATGAAAATATACTATTTTTAAAGCATAAAACAAAGGAATCTTTGTTAACTAAGCTAACTGGATCCGTGTGCACCACAAATTGTGTGATTTAGGTCATAACGTCCATCTTTTGGCTAAGATTTTTCGACCGGACTGGCAACATCAACGAATGTAAGAATCATTATCAAATGTTCACCCTGCGGTCTGCAGATACAGCTTTAGTGCCGGTGGATTTCTTAGGACTCCGTCATACCATTTGGGGGCAAAGATGAAAATGATCTTGGAAGAACAGGGTTGTCGTTCTGGCTCCCCGCAGAATGCGCATCTTTTCTTGTCGTTGGAGCCGAGAGGGGGAGAATTAGCTCCTTCGGTCTTCTGAGACCCCCTGGAGTGAACAGCCAGCCTCTCGGGCTTGCCACCATGTTCAGCAGACAGCTTGACCGAGTTGGTCTCCGTACGCAGTGCGGTCTGCGGCCGCCAGGGGCGCTGCACAGGGCAGCGATTAAACCCCCAAGCGCCCGGCGCGCGCTCTCAGAGTGCAGCTGGGGGCCCGCACGCGCTGCCGCTGTTGCAGCTGGAGCTTTTTCCTCTTTTCCTTCTGCTTCTCTTATTCCTCCTCCTCCTTTTCTTCCTCCTTCTTTCCCCTTGCTTGCACCTTTTCTTTTTTCCTTTTTCTCCTGTGCCTCTCTGTGCTTCCCTCCCTCTCCCCCCAGCCTTTTGGGAGGCTCGGGTCCCTCCTGCCCTCTCCCGCTGCTCTCACGTTTCTGCAATCGCTGCTGCTGCTGCTGCTGCTGCTGCTGGCGTTGCTGCTGCTGGCGCTGCTGCTGCTGCTGGCGCTGGCGCATCTGCATCCGCGCCTGGAGGGGGGCTGCTTCTCGCTCCCGCCTGCCCATCTCCGGGTGCCTTCCGCATCCTTAACCGTGTGCCGCCTCTAGGGCAAAGACCTTTCCCTCTGCGCGCCTTCATCGCTCCCACCTTCCCAGACCTGGGACCCGGGGCTGAGCTGAGCGTGGGGAGTGAGCGGACCAGCGAGAGAAAGACTGGCCCGGCAGCGGCCGCTGCGCGCGGGGGCTCTGCCTGCGCGGATTCCATGTGGGGCTGTCGGGCTTCCCCTCCGGCTCTTGGATTACAAATCTGCACCTGAATGATCGCCTCGTCCCGAGCCGGGAATCCGCGTCGGGGCCGGCGGTAGCGGCTGCAGAACCGCGAAGAGGAGCTGGGGGTGGGTGGGTGGGAAGGGTGAGAACCCTGGGGAAAGAAGAGGCTCCCGCCAGAGAAGGGCGAACTGAACGGACTGCGTTGGCAAGAGAAGAGTGTGGAGAGCGGAATGGGGAAATTTCAGTCCAAACACGGTAAGCGCCGGACTTCCAGCGGCTGTGGGGAAGCGGGCGAGACAGAGGGCTCCTGGGGTGGGGGATCAAGGAGGGCGGGAGAGCCGCTTGCGATGGGCACTTCACCGCGGGAGGACGCGTCCTTTTGCGGGTTGAAAAACAGACATTTCAACTGTGTTCCCCCCCTTTCCCTTCTCTCCCTCCCCCCGACTCCCCACGTCTCGTCTCCCTTTCTCTCTTTTCCTGCGCCTTTGCCAACCGGCGACAACAGCGTGCAAGACAAGAGAAAACCCAGAAGGTGAGAGGGAAGGGGGCGCTGGGGCGGGACGGTGGGCGGACTGGCGATCCCACAGGGGCGCTTGCTGCGGGCTGCCTGGAACAGGCCCGCTGGGCGCTCGCCGGGTCTGGGCTTCGCCCGTCCCTTCGCTTCCACACGGGCGCTTGGGAGGAGGGAGGAGGATGCTGCCTTCGATGCTGGGGAGAAGATGCTGCTCTCCCCGCTGCTGTCGGTGGTTCACGTCTGCTAGGCTTACTGACCCGGGGAGGGTTAGGAGGGGGATGACAAGGAACTGGCTGTATCTCCTCCTGAGCCCTAGGGACGAGTCGGCTCATCCAACAGCAAATCTTACCTTTTCCTGCCCTCGAAGGGAGAAGCTTTGCTCTCCCTGTGATATGGGAATGTGAAAGACGAGAGAGTTTCCTCTCTTGGAAGAGACCGGACTCTGTGTATCTCACTCCTCTCAGCTGGGGTTGGAGAACGGTTTGGCAAATGTTAAACTGTGGCGGGGAAAGGCTGCTAGCTACCTTGGGACCTCGCTGGAGACTGGGTGAGCCCCTCCTGGCTGCGTCTCGAAGCCAGGCTCTCTCCAGTGACAGGATCTCCCCGCCCCTACGACCCCCCTCCTCACATCCCCCAATCCCGTGCGAGCCGGTAGACAGAGTCGGAGGTCGGGTTGCCTCTTGCCTCCAGCTTGTCATTTTCGGAAGCGCATCTTATCACCACTCGGAGGTGTGTGGTTTTGCCGTCACTAATAGTGTGCTTCCCCCCTTTCCTTTGGGTTGTCCGTTGCCGGTGTGTCCCGTGCTGATCGGGTGTTGCAGGGGACAGCTTTGTGGTGAACTCCTACGTGGGCAACCGTAAAGCCTTGGAAGAAGGAGACAGGTTCGGAGTCGGGGAGCACAGGTCGCGAGACAAACAGGTGAGAGGCGCTACCATCCATCCGGCCTGGGAGCTTCAGCAGCTGCCTGACAGGGCAGGGGAAAGACGCATTCTCTCCACTTGGCTCCTTTCTAGTGATGAGCTCGTACTGGTGCTCTGGCTTCTTCCAGAGATAAAGAATTATTCTTCTTACATCCTTACTTGGAATCTCAGTATTGTACTCAGATGTAATAGGGAGGGAGCTAGTTCCTAGTGTGAAATTATGCAATCAGAAGTATAAAGTATCTATGCCCGGTGGTTCAGTGTAACACGCTCTCCAAAATACTACTTCCCATTTGGGACTTTAAGAAGATTTAAGACATTTGTGGAAGTAAGAAGGTATAACCTGAAGAGTAGACTGAGTTACTAGGTTTTTACCAGTAAAGTGGGAAACAATAAAAATCCTTTCTTTTTTTTGCATTTAAATCAAAGTAAGAATGCCAGCGCCTAGAATTATTTAGTAGAGCAGATGCCCTCAGTTAATTGCCGACTTTACCTCATCTTTCTGACCAAAGAGATCATGTTCCTTGTAAGAGAAAGGAAGACACATGGGTGTAGGAGGTTAATGTAGACTTCTGATTGGCATGGCTAGATTTTGGATGAAATCTTTGATTAAGTTCTAACATGTATTGGAAATGCATTCACTGTTGTGGATTATTCCATGGCAGTTTCCTTGTTCCAGGAAGTGTAACTGGACCTTTTTTCTCTCTTATTTCTTCTCTTTGCCGTCCCCACCCTCCCTTTGAAATACACAGTTTCAAGAGTTCTTAATCTGTGGTCTGTGAACATACTTAAAAAAATTGATGACTGTATTTCAATATAATTTTAATTTCCTTTGTAAGCCCTCTGTATTTTATGTATTTGAAATGCTATTCTGAGGAGTCCATACATAGGCTTCATCAGACTGAAAAGGGGGTCCATGACATAAAAAACAGTTTAGAACCCCTGATTTATATGTAGGGAAGCATATTTGTCTCCAGGTAATGAGAGGTGTTTGGGGTAAAGAAGAGTTTTCTAAAGTAGAGAGGATCTCCCCTTTAGTGGGAGCGTCAGGGTCATGTGGTAGACTATAAGCTCCTTGAGAGCAAGGATTGTTTCATTTTCAGCCTCTATGTCCCCTGGGGACATTTTAGACATTTAATAAATGCCTGTTGAATAATTGATTGATGGATGGATAGACTATTCAAAATTCAGATGCCGAGTTCAAATTCTGCTGCTATCTAACTGTGTGACCATGGACAAATTGCTTAATCTCTCAGCCTGTTTCCCTATCTATAAAATGATAGTAGTATATCCCCATATCTCATAGCGTTGTTGTAAAGTTCAAATAAGATTACACATGTAAAGTACTAGATTAGTGTCAGATATTATTATACTATCTGAGTTTTACCAGAACCTCACCTCTGCATTTGCCTTTGTGCATAAACTGACCGGAAATAGGAAAATTTATTTATAGAAAATAAAAGGGTAGGTGGTGCTTCGATGTTTTTCAGATGCCAGAATTAGCTTTCTGGCAGAATAAAGGATGGCTTGTACAATTATAGCCAGATCAGGCTTGACCAAAAAATATAGTTGGCTTGGATTCATTCATAAACCCAGATTGTATGGCCAAAGTGGATGGCAGGCACATGGAGTCAGCAGATTTGTTCATGTGTGGAGACAACATCTGGTAAACAGAACCCACCAAATTGTTGTCCCCAGGCAGAATGAAATGGCTGTTTGGCAGTCCTCCCATTAGTGTGATCAATGTAGACTGCCAAACCAAGTAACTCAGCCCCCTCTCACCCTCACACACACACCTCCCCAAACTCTCCAGTGGATTTCATGGCATGATACTTAATGGAATTGCAAGATGGTGCTGATGAAACTGATCTCCAGAGCATTTTAGTCCTGCTCTCTTCCCATAAATGAGTCTGAACCTAAATCATTTAAGACAAGTGTTGGCTTAGACACTAGCAGCTTTCAAAGGGACAATCATCCTTGTAGTCTCTGTGTTTTGTTTATTTGTATAGTTATTAGTCATTTAAAGTCATTTGCTGCTGTGGGCATAACACTAGTGTAGTTCCCTGAAACTGAAGTGAGAATGTGATATATTAGGAGTGTATATGTATGTATGTATGTATGTATGTATGTGAGGATATGGTTAGACTAGGCCTATATGTGTGTATATGTATACATATATACATAATTTATCAAATTACATATCGAAGGTGGTAGAAGGTATCAAGTGCAAATTTATTCTATATATACATAGAATAAGATTTGTACTTGATATGTTCTACCACTTTCAACATAGGAAACATAAAATCTTGCTTAACTAAATATTTGCGAAGATGACAACGTTTTTAAAAGTTACCCACTATGTAAATGTTCTTAATATTTAGGGGATGTGCCTCTTATATACTCTTTCTCAACATTTTTCTCCATCTATAAACTTAAGACATTTACCCATTCTTATTTTTGGCAGAATTAAAATATTGTCTGCTTCTATGGATTACATATTGTGTCAGGGTGATAGAGAGATGTTGAAAACCAATCAATTTTGTGCACTCTCTGTCTGTCTGTCTACCTGTCTGATTCTGTCTCTCTTTCCGCCTCTGTCCCTCTATCTCTCTGTTTCTGTCTCCCTGTCACTCTCCATATTTCTATCACTCTCTGTCTCTCTCTGTCTCTCTCTCTCTTTCTCTCTCTCTCCCTCTCCCCCCCCCACCCAAAGGTTGGTCAGGTACATCTTATCTAGCTCTCATTTATATGTCATTAACTCCCTCAAAATTAAAAAAAAGAGCACATTTTTTTTAAATGGCCTATTAAAACTAGTATTCAGGGTAAGAGAAGGGGTAGTTATGGATTACTGGTTATGTAAAGACTTCCTAACTAACTATTAAGTCTTGTTCCTTTATGACATTAGGTCTTTTCCATTTTCCCTAGCTTCTACTCCCTTCCCTGAAAACAAAGCACTTATTAACTGCTCCATTGGGTGTGATCAAATCAATAATAAATGTTCCTAAAACCCTTTGAATTAGCCTAGTTTATATGCCTTGGGAAACTGATCTATTAGATAAAGGTAAGTTCACCTACTTGTTCTTAATAGGGTGTGGAGGAAAAATAAGAGGAGAAACATGTTCAAACCAGTAAGATGCAGAAAATAGAGAAGAAAAATACCCCCAAGTGTATCTGATATTGTAGCCCTCTGAAAATTTTAATTGATTATCTTGACTGATGTGTGTTATTGTGCTGCATCTTACTGATTTTAGGATTGTTTTAAAAGAATGGATGTTTCTTGAAGAGGAAAAAAATGTCTCAACTATGGCAGATAAGAAAACCTTATGCTCCTATTCTTCTTGAACCCATAGAATCTTGAAGTTGAAAAAGACCTTCAAGTCCAACCTTCCACCTGATTCAGGAATCCCCTTCAACGTTCCTGACAGCCTCTGCTTGTACTCCTCCAGTTACAGGGAGCTGTCTATCTCCAAAAGCAGTCCATTCCATTTCTGACTAGCTTTCATTGTGACGAGGTTCTTCCTTCTGTTCAGCTAAAATCTGCCTCCTCAAACTTTTCGTCGGTCATACATGGAGGCTACAAAGACAAAAATGAAGATAGTTCCTGTCCCTAATGAGCTTCTCATCTACTAACTTTCTAGGTTAGCCTACTTCTTTCTTCCTGAGCTATATAGGATCCCTCTTCCATATCACCGCCCTTCACATACCTAAAGGCGCAAGTATCATGCTCTGCTTCCCTTCTCAAGGATAGGAAAATATCTTCAGTTGTTTTCCATGGTTTCCAAGCCTTTATCATCCTTGTGACATACTCTGTCTTATCATTGTTTGTCTTACAATACTAGCTAAAGCTGTACAAAATTCCCCATGTATGTGCTAACTAGTTCAGAGAAGAGATTGTCACCTTCAAAGATGTGGGTCTTCTACTTCTATTAGTAAAGCCTTTCCTTTTTTGGTGTAGTGTATTAGCAGTGGATCGCAATGAGCTTGCTTTCAGTTAAGTTAAATCCCTTAGCCTTTTCCACATAAATTAGGACAGATTGATCATCATTTTGTACTTAGATTCTTGATTTTTTGAACCAGTGTTCAAGACTTTACATTTATTCCTGTTGTTTCATCTTATTACTTTCAGCTCATTATTCCAACTACCTAATATGCCTCAAGTTTCTCCCCACTCCAATCTGCCCTTTATTTACCTCTGTTTGGTGTTCAAAGCCCAGCCCAGCCCACCTCCCTGTTTTTCCAGTCATCTTACACCTGCCTTCCTGCCTCATATTCTCCACTGGCCTCCTGGCTGTTCCAACAACTACTCCATGTCTTGTCTCAGGCACTTTCTCTGGTTGTTTCCCACACCTGGAATACTCTCTCTCCCAATCTCCACCTCCTGGAATCTCTGGCTTTCTTCAAGTCCCAACTAAAATCCTATCTTCTACAAGAAGCGTTTCCCAACCCCTCTTAATACTGGTGCCTTCCTGCTTTGAATTCTTCCTTCTTTATTTGCTTGTTGTCTCCCTTTTTAGGTTGTACTCTCCCTTTTTAGGTTGTACGCTCCTTGAGGGTAAGGATTGTCTTTTGCCTCCTTTTGTATTCTCACTGCTTAATACAGTGCCTGGCACATAGTAAGCACTTAATAAATATTTATTGACTGGCCAAGTATCATGGTGAAGTCTGCTTGACAAAAGCATAGGGAGATGGCACACTACCATAGCTTTTCTAGGAAGTGGCTCAGTGAATAATTGTTTGGCTCTTAGAATGGGCAGCTGTGAAACCATCTTTAGTCAAATCTAGGTACAGAAGGTGTTTATATAAAGGTCCTGGCCGGATCATTTAATAGAGAGATAAGAAATCACCAAGTGTTGGAAGCAGAAAGGGCCTTAGCGATCACTGATCTCAACCTACCCATTTCATTGATGAGGAAACTATGGTAACCTAAGGTCACAAGGCATAAGTGAGCTGTTCTAAGGCTAAATAGAAAAATTAGGTATTTTCTTAAAGTGGTTAAGAATGGCTTCTTGGAAATTTAAGAGTTTTCTGAAGAACTGAGATTTCATTTGCAGTTTTTTTTGTGATTGAATTCCACAAGGTCATAGGACGTTGGACCTGTAAGGAAGGACCATAGTTCTACAGAATCTAGTCCGGTTTTTGCTACTAACCATTCTCAGAGAGGAAGAAGTCCCTCTAAGTGTTGTCTGGCTCAGCAAGGCCTCCAAGCCACCTCTCTCTCTAAGCTGATGAGAACTCCCCCAGAGCGATTTCCTTTTTAAAAGATTAAGATGCTTTGAACATTAAGAAAATGTGGACTGAAATTGTTGTATATAGCAAGTGGCCTAGGGAGAGAAGTAATTTATGTATATTCATCACTGCCATTCAGACATCGTGACATTTATGTTGGAGATACAGACCTCTAAAAAAAAATGACCCTGTCATTGAAAAACATTGAGGTTTTAGCTAGTGAAGAGGAGATTTATACTCAGAGTGAATTTAACTAGCTCCCAGTTGGGAAAGTTTATAGTCTTAGTTTGGGACTTTAAAGTTTTTTAAATGAGGGGTAATTTAAACAAGAAATAGCAATGCTGCTGCATCATATTTCACCATCATCATTGCTGTCACAAAAGAATTATTCCAAATAACTCAAAAATGGTCTTTCAATTTCTCATGGAAGTCAGATATAAAGAAACAAAGCAAAATGAAGAGTTGTCTTCCAAAGCAGATTGGACAAGAGGGCTATGGTACAGTGACAAGAGCACAGAATTTCAATTCGGAAGAGTTGGATTCAAATCCAACTCTGCTGTGTGACCTTTCAAGTCATCCAGCCTCTCTCATCTCTAAAATTATAGAATTAGATCTCAAAGGTTTCTTCCAAATGTAAATGCTATGAACTATTTCCTGCCTTTGGAGATGGTATATGTCTACAAGATAGGCTACTTTACAAACTGATAAATTCGGTGTCCAGAAAGGAGAGGTAAGATGAGAAAATGTCCTACGTTGTTTGAGTTAATAGGCTGAAAATTCCAATTTCTAAAAGCAAAGAGCTCTTGAACTGTAATATCAGCTCCACTCCAGCTAGTCTGCATCATTTGCCATGGTTTTATTAGCTGATTTTTGGAAGTTTTTGAGAAAAAAAAATTCATAGGCAGGAAACAAACGGCCAATGTACACAAAAATTTTGTGCCAACTGAGTAACAGTTTGTTTTCGTTCTCTGTCACTTTTATATTTGTGGCTTATTTACCTACAGAATTTTAGTTTTATTAGTTAAGAACTTACATATTGCTTTTCCTTAAAAGAACATAAGGTCTATTATAACTATCAGAAATTCAGACTCTGAAAGAGAACTGTCATCCCCCTTCTATGTCCTCATGAATACATAGCCTGTAAGTTGCCATCTGTCTAAAAAGAGGCATAATTTCAAAGGAACTATTACAAATGCAAATAGCAAATTATTACATTTAAAAGATTTAGGTTCACTTAGTGAAGTTGTTTAATATATGGTGCTAATCAAAATATGGTTGAAAGTTCAACAATCTTTGTGTTCTCAGAACATAGACTCCCCAACCAGGACTGTATAACATTCTTTATAAAGTTTCCCTTGGGTGTGCTAGGAAGAACGATTTGTGGGAGTATGGATGGATTGGCATAAATCCATCTCTGCTACTAGAAAAATGACTCTTAAGACCATGGTGTCATTGTGATCCAGAACAGAATATTATAGTAAAATCCAGGATTATGGTTTAAGTATGAGGTGGGAAACTTTAATACAAAGTCAACTTTCAGACAACTTGACAGATTTTCCATAAAAGACTTTCACATTTCAGGAGATAAAAATCATCAAACTTGGCAAATAAATATCTCATGAAATGTAGACTTCAGTAGATAAAATTCCAGTAACCATCAAGATTTCATAGCTCATATGAGAAGATAACATGGGCTACTGAGAATGTACTTGGCATCAGGGGAAACCTCAGTCCACATTCCACCCCTGACCCTTGCTGGCTTTGTGACTGTGGGTAAGTCAGCTAACTTTCTGAGTCTACATATCTTCAGCTGTGAGATACCTGTGGTTCCCTTCTCATTAGTCTTTTTTTGAGAATTTATGTACAGTCCTTTTAAAAGTCCTTAAAGGTTAGAGCTATGGTGAACACCAGCTAGTAAGACCTCTTGCTTCGCTTTTAGTGATTTATTCTTTATCAATGGAAATAGTGGTTATGATGTTTATCATTGGTGCCATAATCTTTTGATAAATGCGCTTTTGGGGGTCAATCACAAAGGCAGCTATAGAGTCCTGCACCAAGAGAGAGTCAGAAAGATGTGAGTTCAAATCTGGCCTCAGATACTTACTAACTCTGTGACCCTGGGCAAGTCACTTAACTTCTATCTGCTTCATTTTCCTGTGAAATGGGGTAATAGTTGCACCTGCCTCCCAAGGTGTTTGTTATCAGGATTAAATAAGATAACATTTTTAAAACACTACAAATCTAAAGTTCTATGTAAATAGCATTATTATCTATTGAAATCTATTTAGTATATATGCCTGTTTGGTATGACAATTGTTAATAAAGTTTTGTTTTTAATTCTAATTTGGAAGTGCCTGTTATATGTGAACTGCTAAATGATGAGGGGAATACTATTATAAAGGTCTTGACTATTAGCTCTTTAAATTTATTCCTGGTGACTGAAAACATCTGGATTATCATCTAAACTGGGTACAGTATTAATGTTTGAGAGAATTCCTGCCATTTCTTTAGAAACTAGCCACCCATAACTTAAATCCTCATACGTTCAGGAAAATAGAAAAACATGGGCCCCCAAGCTTATACACCTCAATTATTCACATTTGTCTCCCTGTTGCATCTTGATTATCTGTGTATGGGATACAGCAATAATATAATGCAGAAGATGAATATATTTATTACAAAATAATAAAATAGAAGAGAGACCCAGTGGAATCCGCAGGTAGTTAAGATGGATCCAACAGTTTCTGGATCTTTTACACCCTCTTTCCTTATTTCCTTAGCTGGTAAGTGCTTTTGGGGGACTTTGCATGTTTATATATCCAGACTCTGGGAAGGTCTCTTTCTCATTCTGTATCTGTTTTTCTCAAGGAGATAACACTGCTGGGTGATGAGAGCCTCAAGATAAGAGTTGGGATTTTTTTTCCTTTGGTTATTTTATACTGTGAGCAGGACAGGACTTTCCAAGAGGGAACAATAATGTCTGTTACCTCTCTGGTGAGGGTTTGAATTGTTTTACAGTCATGTTCTTCGTGACATCATGGGGTTCTCTTGACAGAGACACAGGAGAGGTTTGCCATTTCCTTATTTCAGATGAGGAAACTGAGGCAAATGGGGTTAAATGACTTCCTCAGGGTCATACAGCTAGTAAATGTCTGAGACTGGATTTGAACTCAGGCTTTCCTGACTCCAAGCCTAGTACTCTATCCGCTGCACCATCTCCCTGCCCTCTGGTGAGGGCCAGACAGAAAATGAGCCAGAGATCCACTCTTAAAATAAAAACCATTCTTAGGATGTAAAAACTATTTGAGGAAAGGGACTATGGCATTTTTTAAACTTTGTATTCCCAGACAAAGGGCAACCAGGTGTAACAGATGTAATGATGGACTTAGCATCTGGAAGACCTGGGTTCAAACTCTGCCTCTGACAGCTTGGTAGCTCTGAACAAGTCACTTAACATTTTTATGCCTTGATCAACTCCTTATTTACTAGGTCAGACTAATTGTGATTTCTCTTGGTGGAGGAGGTCTCTGTTAGTAGAATCTGGCTGATTTTAGGGGTATTCCTCAGCATTTAGCACAGTGACTTACATGTATGGAAACTTAGTAAATATTTGTTAAATGGCTTAATTTGGGAATTCTCCAATATTTATGGGTCGTGTACTCCTTTGGAGAAGCCTAGGGACCCTTTCTCAGAATGTTTTTAAATGCATAAGATGCATAGGATTACAAATATAATGTCACCAAAATAGTTAGCAATTTTTTTTTAGTTTGCAGCCCCCGATTCAGAACTCTCAATTTAATCGAATTGATTTAAAGGATTTAACAGCCTCCCCTCTTCTGTAGGAGGGGAGGGAAAGGGAGGGCAGTGGAAATATTCACAGAGGCCCCTTGGCATGGAAAGCCCCCTTTTGGCCATATTCTCTGTACCTCTTCCTTGTTCATTTGATTTAGTTTCATCTCCCTTACTAGCTGTATTTGTTCTTACTAGACATGCTGTAATGCTGTTTCTCCATTGGTGAAAGGAAGTCATTTCTGTCGTTTTGGCTAGCTTTAGTGAGTTAGTGACTTCTGGTCGTTGTTGCCTTTTTAAATGGAAAAAAGTTTTCGAATGGCAGTCAGGCATAGTTTATCTCTTGACATTTGGAGCTTTCCGAAATAACCTGGAAGTGTGCAGAGAGTCATTCCAACAGGAACCAGGAGTTGATGAAAGCAAACCAGGTTGAGTCAGTGCTTACGTTTCAAAGAAAAATGACCCAAACTGGACAGAGCCAAATTACATCCTGCAGGTGTCATACAAAAACCTCTCCCAGTTTGGGTTTGAGTAGGACTTGTGAGGAAACCATAAACTGACTTCAGAAAAATAACTAGGTTTAGAAGGAAAAGCCTTATATAATCTTATGAAGTTATTAGAGAAATATTATCCAGAACTCTATGGGAGTCCAGAATGAAATGCGGTCACGGCACCCTGCCAGTGTTAGTGTGTGGTTTGTTACCAAGTTGAACGAGACCTGACAGTTGTTTCTAAGAGAGGAAAGGTATTGCTGAGCACTCCCCTTGCGGAGATCCTATGGGCATTGTGGTGAGGCAGGCAACTCAAAGGATTTATTCATAGAGGGGCCCCAACTTGAATCTCTTTCCTACTTCTGAGGAACTTTTTAGAAAACATCATTGATGGCTAGAAGACGTCATGCCCCTTGCCTCACATGTTAATTTTAGATCAGACATGAGTACAAGTAATCTAAGAACCCCTGTCCTCCAAGGGGAAGCAAGTGAAAAATGTGCTCAGTAAGTGGTACCGATCCAAACTGAGGAGTGACTTCAAATTCAAAACTGGATCTACTGAGTCCTAAATGTCACCATCTCAAAGGCCATCTCTTCCAACCCTCTTATTTTATGGAAGAGGAAATGGGAGCCTACACGGATGAAGTGACCTGCCCAGGGTCACCAGGCAATAAAAAACAAAGGTGGAACTCAAACTCAGGTCTTTTGATTATTGAGCTCTCCCCCCCTCCCATATTGCCACTGACCATTTCTGATAACCTCTAGGACTTCTGTTCTGCCTTCCTTATTCTTGTTTAGTTTCCCACAGGTTCCTTTCAATTCTGACTTCTCTCCCAGGCAGCCAGGTGTTCTGTTCACTGATGGCTGAGAAGGAAAATGAACATCAGCTCTCTGTTTTTATTACTTCTGGAGGCCTGGTCAGCAGCTATTTTTCATTCTACTCACGGTTAGTTAGTTACCTCGTGGACTGGAGGGAGTTCTGTTTTTCCCTTCCTTTTAAATCATTCCATTTGTAGTCTCTTCTGTTCTCTGTTTGAGCTTTTATCTGGCAGAAGTTCCTGCAGGTGAGGTACCTATTGGAGAATGGATCAGTGCCCAGGGAAGCCACGGGGCTGATCTTAAAAAAGGGGAATCAAAGATTGTGTGTCAGGACGTTTAATGTGGATCTTTTTCTTCTTTTTTCTGAATTCTAATCTCTTTTCTACCAAATTCTAATTGCTCAAGGATGCCACCTCTTGTTTATAATTGTCTTCTTCTTGGGTAGGCCTGTTAAGCCAACAGCATCCATCATCTTTTCCATTGAGGGACCTAGGGATTCTTGTTGGGGTTTTTCTTTTGGCTTTTCTTCTCCATTACTTGCTCTTAGAAGCTCATAGAAAAGTCCCTGCAGGGAGGTTACAAAAACTCTTTCATGTTGGAGTTTAAACTTTGTGTTGTTTGGAGTGAAGTTAGAATCCACAAAACAGGATACAGCAAAAGGGAAAAGAAGACTCCCCCTTCTCCTAGAATTTGGGATTATTTTTATTTTTCATTTTTTAAAAGCACAGTACAGCCTGAAGTAATAGCTGCCTCCTAACATTTGCTGACATCTATCAGTTATATGACTCTGGACTACGTTTTTTACTCATTCCCTTTACATGAAGCAAAGAAGTTGAAACAGAATTCTTAGCTTTCTCAAGGAAAAAAACATTCATTAGGCAGAGAAATTTTGTTTTCACTTACACATGGAAATAAAGAAGAGTCTATTCTAGATTTGCCTTGGTTCAATTTCCAGTCATAAATGTAGAAGCAGTGCAGCATAAGGAACAAAAAGCAGCTCATTACACCCTTTGGATTTGGCTTCAATCCGCTAAGCCGAGGTGTGGCTTGGTTGTCTTCTCTGAGACTTGTATGTGCCCTTCTCAAACTCTATAATGTCGTCATCTTTTCCCGCCATCATCCCAACCTCATTTACTCCATCAGTCTGGAGCAGCAGCTCTCAAAATGTGGTCCAGAGACCCTAGGTGGTCCCTGAGACCCTTTCAGGAGGTCCATGAGGCCAAAACTATTTTAATAATAATGCCATGGTATTTTAATTTCAGACATCATAAGCATCAGCAGTTATAGCCTATATAAACAAAAGCTCTTTGGACAAGGTTTTCCATAATTTTTAAGAGTATAAAGGAGTACTGAGACCAAAAAGTTTGACAATACCCTGGTCTAGAGCAGAGATGTAAAACTCACAGCTCTGTAGTCTGTAAAACTCCCAAGTTTGACCCAAACCAGATTAAAATGTAATTAGGAAGTATTTAACAAAATAAATTAAAAATGTAATGCAGCACAGATAATGTTAATTTATGGTTTTCTATGTCAATATGCAACCTACAGAGATCCATTTCTATATGAGTCTGATACCTCTAGTCTAGAGAGTGGCTGCTATTCCAAAGGAAGATTTCAACATGGTGCAGCACACTGGAATTTTTTGGTTATGACAGGCTGTTCCACACACATAGTGAGCAGGCACCATGTGGCAGTGGGGACCCTGGTGGTTTCTATGAAGGAGGGCATAATGATGTAGTGGGAGACTCTGGACTCAGATCATGCTGCCTCCCAACAAGTCCTAGTCCTAAAGATTTCAGGTCCTCCTTGACTCTCTGTGGCTAATGAAACTCCTCTCTTGGGAGGGACTTTATTGCACTGAATTTCTTTATTTTAGGAAGGATAAAAACTTCCTGGGAATGAGATCTTATACTTTAAACTTTCTCTCTCAGTTCATAAAAGTTCAACACAGACTTCTGAGATCAAGTAAGAGTTCTCTGGTCACATTATATATTCTTCTAGAATGGTCATGAACTTCTCAATGAAACTAGTTGTTGTTGTGCTTTGGTTCCCCTCCCCCTACATATTAGAAAGCTTTCCAGAATCCAGCTGGGGTGTGTCAGTGTCACCATATTGTTAACCCACATTTTTACATGCTGAACCCTTTTTCCCCCCTGGAAGGGATTTTAGGTTGGAGGTAGAGCTGGGGAAAAAGGAGGGTTGTGCCTTTTTTCTTTCATTTCCAAAGCCAATTACTATAATTCCTCCATGTTGTTTTAGTTGGAAAGGAGGGTGGGCTTTTTTTTAACTGTGTCCCAAATATCCAATTTTAATAGACCTTGTAAAAGTGTTTCCCCTGTATTCATCAGTAAAAGAAAATGTATTTAAATTCAATTCAAGCTTTGAGCACTAATTTCCTTTCACTCCAAATGAAATAGTAAAGAGTTTTACAAGGGCAAAGAGAAGGTTGGTGGATAGGTTATAGGCAGGAGATGTGGTTGGTTGGGGGATGTTTTTAAGGAATGGAGGAGGGAGGGTGGTTGGGCGTTTTCTCAGACGGTTGGTTAATTGGATTTGCCATCTGCTCTAGAGAAACATCAAAGAGTTTGAAGTGGGGGATTTTGGGGCCCCTCTTTCGATCACTAGCAATGATGGTGATGTCCTGCCTCATGACCAGCTGCTCCATCTTCTGTCTTCTCCCAGGACAGTTTTTTTTTTAAAAAAATTATTGGTTTGACTGGGAAGTAGAGCTAACACCTGCCTGGAGTCCTTCTAGGCACAAGAATATTCAACCTTGGCCGGTGAGGCAGTTGGCCAGAAGTCTGTAAGCTGCATTTGATTCTGCTGAAAATAACACCACTTCTTTTGTAATGGGAAGAGGCATATTGGGGACATGGAGGGTGCCATTGTTGACTCCTATTCCAAGATTTTCTGTTTTCTCATAGCATTCCATTGATTCTTGTATCAATCTTTGGATCCCCACACTCATCCCCAAACCTTTTCCATCTTAAAGACTAATGTTGTCCCTAAAAAGAACTGGAATTTTTATGGGTTTATCAACCACCAGGGTGCTATATTCATTTTCTTCCACATATAGTGTACCTTCTCTATTCCAATAACAAACCTCTTTATTTTTTTAAACAATATCAAATAGTGTTGACAGTTAAGATTTACAGTACAGTTTCAGATCTGGTACTGACAGGCTTCTTCCTTCACCTTTTTTTTTTCATTATTTCTCTTGAGATTCTTGACCTTTATATTTCTGCAGATGAATTTTGGTTTTCTTTTTTGTTTTAGCTCTACAGTGTAATCCTTTAGGGGTTTGATTGGTATGATACCGAATAAATAAATCAGCTTAGATAATATTGGGTTTTTTGTTATATTGGTGCAACCCAACCATGAGTAATTAGTATCTTTCCAATTATCTAGGGCTATCTCTATTTTTTTCCTGTAAAGAGTGTTTTTGTTTATGTAGTTCCTGTGTATACCTTAGTAAATAAGCTCCCAAATCTTTTATACATTCTGTAGTTATTTTGAATGGAATTTCTTCCCCTGTCTCTTCCTGCTAGGTAAGGCATGTAGATGCAGTCATTGGAGGCAGTGTAGTGTTCCAGAAGGAAGACTAGATTTGAAGTTAGAAGATCTGGGATTAAATCTCAGTTCCGTATGAACTTCTTTGTGTGAATTTAGGCCAGTTGCTTTATTCTCCTGGGCCTCAGCTACCTTATCTAATCTGTAAAATGAAGGCTTGAACAAGATGACCTCTGATATCCATTCCAGCTCTAAGTCTACAATGCAATTAAGAAAAGCTCTGGGCCTACCTTGGAATTAAGTATTTCAAAGGAAAATTATATTAAAAGATGTTCACTTGTAAAATCTGAAATGGGGAGGAAAAATTACACGTAGGCATTTAAACTTTGTGACATATGTAGAACTCTAAGATAGAACTGCTTCAACAAAACTCATTGGCTCTTAAGGCTTTCATCTGAATTGTGAATTCTTACTTTGTGGTTCTCGTACATGATGCATTTACCTATTAGGATCTGCACATCTGACAGGAAATTGCTTTCATGGTTTTCACTACGGATGTTGCTTAATTTTGGAAACAATGAATATAATCTCAGCCTGTTACCTTATTCCTAGCTTAGAAGTAACCTTGGGTTCTTCAAGTCCTAGGCCAGGGGAATACAGGTTCTAACAGGTCCTAACAAGACAGGAAGCTTCTGAGTAGGGAGGGGTCCAGCATCAGTCTGCATGTGTCTGTTGTCTGAAGACCAGCCCAATTAAATTCAGACAGCCACGTTACTGGGATAGGTGGTGATATTTTTGGCTGGTCCAGTAAGATGTGGAGGGATCATGATATGAGTGGAGAGAGGAGGGAAGGATTTTCAAAATAGCTCTTGATAAAAATCACAGAAGCAAGTGATGAACTTGAGAGGTAACATGATGTTATAGATGGAACTGACTTTAGAGTGAAGAAGGCCTGTGTTCAAATTCTTATTTAAATATATATTGCCTATGTGAACCTAGATTAGTCACTAGGTGGCACCATAGTGCTGAGTCAGGAAGACCTGAATTCAAATTTTGGCAATGACATTTACTAGCTTGTGAGACCCTGAGCAAGTCAGTTCACCTCTGTTTGCCTCAGTTTCCTCATCTGTAAGGGAATCATAATAGCACCTACCTCACAAGGTTGTTGGGAAAATCAAATGTGACAATATTTGAAAGCACATAGCACCATTCCTGGCACATAATAGACGTTATATATGTTAGATAATTTTGTTATTATTACTTAATCTTTTAGTCCCATCTCCCCCCAAAAAAGAATTCTCTAAGATTTCAAGGCTTTTCTAATACCATCTGTTGCCGGTACCTTCTCCTTTTAATCTTCAATTTATCATGTGAATCTTGCATGTACATGGTTGTTTGAATGATGACCTCTCCATGAGACTGTGAGCTCCTTGAGGGCAGGGGCTATCTTTTGCCTTTCTTTGTATTTCTAGCCTTTATCACAGGGCCTGACACATAGTAATTGCTATACTTACTGACTGAATAGTTATCATTTGCAGATGAGTATTTAATCTGCAACATTGTAGAGGGAGACTTCATACTGGGACTTCCCTACACTATTGAAATCAAAGGTCTGGACAAAAAAAAAATACAAGAAATGTTTTCTTCAATTAACTGTTTTTTAAAACTAACAAGTTACATAAACTGCATTGAGTAGACATTTTTAATATAGTAATTTGATTTTTATTTATTAGAATAGGTAGGAATGGTTAGGTTGTGATGTGGATCTGGTTGTGGTTGTTTATCCACAATTCTTGAAGAAACCCATGACATCAGGAAGGTGATACCATGATGTGCAAGTGAATTGCATTAAGTGAAAGAAGGTTATGCAAGGACACCAGCCTCCCCTTCTTCTCTGGAACCATCTGGGTCCAGTGGCAAGATGTAGATCAGGATGACTGGAGGTGGCCCTGGATGCAGTGAAGGACAAGGCTTTTTTAAGTTAAGGTCTTTCCCAGTTAATCTTTAAGTGATTAAGGCTAGGTAAGAAATGAAGCAAAGAATGGCCTCTTTTATGTTAAAAAAAATCAGTCTAGGAAAGGAAGACCCTTGGGGTTTCTGGTCAAAATAGAAACAATTGCCATTTACAGCAAACAGGGCCCAAACAATGACCCAGTAGGCTTGGACTGGAACCTATTGTTGGTCAATGAGAGTCAGAATGATTTGGGTTTAAGGTATGGTCCTTAAGAAAGAAATGTAGCTCATAAACCCCCAAAATGTCTTTGTATGGATTCAGGGATCCTTTGGCCAGAGCCACAAATAAGGGTATGAGACCCTATGTGGACAGTGAGAGAAGAGGGGGGAAAAGAAGGGAGGAGCAGAGGGGAGAAGAAAGGAGAGGAGAAAAGAGGGGAGGGGAGGAGAAGGGAGATTCAATTTATGTATGTTATTTCAAAATTTGTGAAAAAAAAGTTGGAGAGGAGAGAAAGTCAATTCAAGATAAAACCGATATTCCACTTGTAGACTGACATGAAATGACCTGACTCTGGGTAGCATCCGCCTTTTTACAAGGCTTCTTAGTTCACGTGAAACTACTAAGAAATTTTGTCATATAGGAAACTAATAGAAACAACTACATTTAACTGGCTGTCAATTTTAAAAGTAGGCTTTATTACCTTTTTTAACTTAATGGTTTATTTCAAGTTGTCATGAGTCACCTGTACCTGCCCTATTCTATTGTAACATTGAGCTAGGTGACTGATGGGATAGATCATTACTTTGGATTGATTTGGTGAGCAAGGGTATTTCAAATCATGAAATTCGATACAGGTCTTCTGTATCTAAGGTCTTGTTTCTAAACATTAATGAAGCTTGGCTACGTGATGCTGTTGTCCATTTTATTTCATTCATGTCTGATTCTTCATCACCCCATTTGGGGTTTTCTTCACAAAGTTCCTGGAGGGGCTTGCCATTTCCTTCTCCAGCTGGATTTACAGATGAGGAAACTGAGGCAAGTTGAGTTAAGTAACTTGTTCAGGGTCACGCAGCTAGTAAGTATCTGAAGCCAGATTTGAACTCAAGGAAGATGAGTCTTCCTGACATCTGTTATCCACTGCACCCCCTAAGATTCTTGAATAAAGGTAAATTAGGACGGCGTTTGAAAAAGTGGAATTACTTCTGCACTTGAAGTTAGGAGGACCAGTATTCAAATGCCACCTGTGATACGAACTGTGCACCTTGGGCAAGTCATTCATCCTCTTTGGAACCTCACTTTCTTCCTATGTAAAATGAAGGTGATAATATTATTTACCTCAGAGGTTGTTGTGAAGATTCAGTGATGTGACATCTGGGAAATACTTTAGCCGCCTTATGTAAATGTCAACTCCTATCTTGTCCAGTCTTCTTTATTTACAAATTAGGAAACTGAGACCCAGTAAGGCTACTAGGCTGGCCGAAAGTCATCCTCCAAATAAGCAGCTAATCTATAAAATGGGGAAAATAAGAACCCCTGAGATAATGTATGTAAAGTAGCAAACCTTAAAGTTCTGTATACATATTAGCTATTATAATTAGGTTGTTTCCATTTTAGAGCTGGTTAAAATGAGTCCACCCAAGCTTGAATGACTTTCTTAAGATCCCTGCCATCACTAGTGGTGGAAATTAAAGGTTGCACACATGCCAACTAGTTCATAGTTATTCCCTCCAACCATATTCCCTGACTTTATGAGGTTAACAAAGGTGCTTCCACTGAAGGCCCCTTCCATCTGAAACCTGCATTTTTTACAGCTCTTCCTCCATGTCCAACATGACACAAGAAGGAGTGAATGAAGAAAAGAAAGACATTAGGACAGCACATAAGGAGAGTTAAAGAACATGTCTGAATTACTTGAGGAGGGAATAAAGAGAATTGCTGGTAGCAAATACAGAGCTGAATCACAAATCTTATCTTTCTTCCTACTTTGGGAAGCATTAAGAGAAAAGCATTATTTTTTTTCAGGTCCCAAAAAAGTGGAAACCACTAACTTCTTTGTAATTTAAAGGTAAACAATTACCCAGCTACTCTCTCAGATTAAAAGATTATAGTGAAAAGAAATGCTTCAATTAAAGTTTTAGAGATAGAATTTAGTCTACTGGCTACCAGATTATCAATTGACAGGTATGTAGTGAAAACCTACTATGACTGTTGAGCAGCCTTGTGAGTGTGTGTATGTATGTGTACATGCATGTAGTTTTCTGAAATTGTGCAGGTCTTTGCAAGTATGTGTAGTATCTAGCCCAGTACCTTATACACAGTAGGTATGTAATACATTTTTGCTGAATTGACATTCAGGTATTGTTGAATTAAATTTGCACTCAGCATTTTTGGAAAAGTGTGTAGAGTTGAGATTGAGGGTCACTGTTTATTGTCCATAGGTTCTTAACCTTTTTTCTATCATGGACCCCTTTGGCAGCCTGGTGAATATTATGGATATGAATATATTCTCAGTATACAATTTTTTAATTCACAAAATAAAATTCATAAGACTTCAAAGGAAACTAAATATACTGAAATACAGTTATCAGATTTTTTTTAAATGAGTTCATAAATAAGATATATAGGTAATGGGGTATAGAAATCTATCTTGCCCTACAGGAAATAGAAGAGAAGGGGATGGGGGGGTGATAAAAGGGAGGGCAGAATGGAGGAAAAGGTAATCAGACTATATGGTGTCCTGGGGTGGAGGAGGGGGAAAATGGAGTGAAAATTTGAAATACAAAATTTTGTAGAAGTGAATGTTAAAAACTGAAAATAAATAAATTTCATTAGAAAAGCATAAAATGAGTTCATGCACCCCACATTAAGAACCCCAGGTTTAAGGTGGGCATGCTACCCTCCCATTTTACTGAGAAGTGCTAAGTAAGATTAATCCTGAATCTAAGGAATAAGATTGATGTTCACAGGAGATCTAGGGGTAGATAACAGATCCAGTGACAATCCAAGGAACCTTCACATGCTGACTAGAGGGCTGACCAGAATTTGAGCGTGCATTGTAGCAGCCCCCAAATTGTGATATGATTGATGTGCTGATGCAATCAAATAAAAAAATAGAAAGAAGGGGGAAAATGATTGTTTTCCCCTCACAGTGCCTAGAGAATAATACCTTTCAGTACTTTATCTTATTTTATCTATACAACCTTGTGAAGGAAGCAAAGCAGATATTATTGCTCTAGCCTTTTACAGGTGGGGAAACTGAGGCAGAGAGCTTAAACATCTTGCCCAGGTCTGTTACTCTTTAGGGACAGGCACAAGAATGAAATTCAGCCCTTCGAGTTTAGCATTTCCCACTACTTCATGGTTTTTCTAGCTGTTGTCTATGTGTCCTCTGGCAGTGATTGTGGGTAACCCAAAGGGCAATAGTAACCCAAGAGGTACCTGGTGGATGCAGGTGGGTTGCAGTGTGTTTCTAGCAATGACCTACATCACTAGAAATACTGCAAAAAAAACTAACTGGAGGTCTGTCACTGAGGAAATGCATCCCTGAAAAAGGACATAGACTAGATGGTATGGTGACATCAAAGTACAGCAGGTGGACAGCTTGCAGGTACCAATGCCCAGTGGATGTGGAAAGGTGACCTCTGAGATACTTTCCAGTCTATAGCTGACCTGTATAACCGACCCAGTACCTGGGTGCATCCTCTGTGGAGGATCTTTGGATGTTTATGGTCAAGAACCAGAAGCACACAGGACAAGGAGTTTTGGATGGTTCACAGTCTACAGTAAGGCAAGGAATTTCTCATATTGATGAGATCACAGATCTATTTGAAGCAATGAACTGGAGAAATGAATGAAGGGAAGCCAATTCTATCATACCTTCCCAGCCCCTTTGGACTCTATATTCCAAGAAGTAGCCATGATGGACTAGCATTTGGCCAATGGGTTTGACACCGTATAATGAAGCTACCTTGCACTTAATATTATATTTGGAAAACAGGTCTAGGCTTGGATGTTGAGTGCCTATTATTCATCTCTCCTCTTACTAGAGAAGAGCTTCTTTTCAGTTAATTATAATAATGTGAACCATCCATCTCCTTTATACAGCTTTCATGACATGGATGCATCCTTCAAAAGCACTTAGTAGGCACCTAGCTACAGAATGTTCTAGGTGCTGTTTCCTTGGATCAGCAGCTAGAAGGGCTCTCTGGACAGCATTTGCTTAGGTCTCTCCCATTAATGCAAAGGGACTTCAGTAGGAGCTTGAATAGCTAAACAATGTCTATGTCAAGGAATCCTGTCCTTCCTTTAAGGCTACACTCACTAATCATTTAATTTCTAACCTGAGTTGAGAGACATTCCATCAATCCACTGGAGACATTTTCCACAGCATAATAAATGATCTGCTTTTGGCTAAGTCCCGTGGTGAGGCTCTAAAAATTTAAATGTAGCATTGGCTTTGGTTTGGGCCATCTCCTTGGGATGCTAATTCTTAGCATTAAGAACCTGAATGTAATTAGACATAATGCTTTTCAGAAACCCAGCTCTCCCTCAAAGTGAATTACATCAACTGCTCTCGTTTATGTGAACCCTCATCCTCTTTCATGTCTGGGGAGTATTTGGCAAGGCACTGAGCTGGCAGGCTTTTATGCCAACATTAAACAAATTGGGTCTGTTAGATCCCGTTTGTTATGCCCTAGCTCGAATTTATTTATAATGATAGCCAGCTCTTGGCAGTTTGAAGTAGGGGGATTTATTTTCCTTTTGTTCTACACAGTGTCTTCCCAAGGAAATTGCAACTAGTTGTGAGCTATGAAGTCAGGAGGAGCTAGCTCCTAGCAGAGAATATTTTAACATGAAACAATTCAAATTGGGGATTATGTTTATGCGATAGTTAAAATGTCAGGGCTGTTTTGAGTTTACTGCTGATGATGTGGTTGGGTTGTATTTGTAGCTTACAACTGAGAGTTAGGAATAATAACTAACGGGAGCCATCACGCTCCTTCAGGACTCACAGGATAAGGATGAGACCAGAGAGAGCTTTCTGCCCAAGGGGTGCTGTCAGCAATGGGTAGCCCCCTCTTCCATTTTCTGTGTTCATACCATTCCATACCATTTATAAGCGTTGGAAACCAAGTGTTAAGTTAAATGTGTACCCAGGATCGTATGGTGTATACCCTCTAAAGGGAAGGGGGTTTAGTTACTGAGTTTTCTCTCCTTTCAATTCACTTTCATTTTAATTGGGAAAGCAATTGAAAATAATTTGAGGTGTTGACACTCTCATTTGCCCTTTGACAAAATATTCTTTTATCTTAATAGGATCTACACCCCTGGATGAGCTCTGCCTTTTGTGCGTGCACTTAGACCCTTCCTGTCAGTTCTCTTTTCTCATGAGTTCCCAGCTTCTGTTCTTAGCTTTCAGGTCTCGTTTTCAGGCTAGGACTTGCCATGGCATCCAGGAGGAGAAGGGAGCTAAAACGTTCCCGACTTATTTTCCAATGCAGAGCCCCGATGCTTCTCCAGTAATCCCATGTGTGATTCATTATGTGCTTTTTGGTTCCTTCGTTGTGTGGCTGCTCATTTCTAATCCTTAGTAGAGGCTTCTGGGCACAGAGAAATGCCAGGCCTGAACTGGAGCCCTAGCAAATGGTGACTTCAAATGCTCCTCAAGCAGTTCTTCGTGCCTGACTCTGGGGAATGTGACCTGGTGGACAAAAGGGAGGGATGCTCAAGAGGCACCAGGATTCTGTGGGCCTGCTTTTCATCATCTGTTGGCTTTGGGAGGGTAAAGCAAGACAGACATGAAACTGTTCCGTGACTCCTTTTTCTCCTGCCACCTCCCCCCACCCCCAACTTGGAAACAGAGGGAATTTCACCTATACCTTCTGCTCTGTGGTGAGAAAAGAGATTTGAGATTAGATTATTATGTATTATTAGATATAGATAAGATTAGAGATTCTTATGCATTGAAAAGTTATGGATTTTAGAAACATGAGGTTGAGAGCAGTTGGAGAACTTAGAAGATGATCTAGTCTACTTTTTCTCATTTGACAAATGTAGAAACTAAGGAACAGAGAAAGAAAGTACTGGGCTCCCCCATGGCCCAGCTATTTCACAACAGTTGAAATGAACAAGAAATGTTTTGCATCAAGTTGGCTAATTCTTCTCCATTCTGAATGGAACAATTTCATTATTCCTAAAATAGCCCCAGATGGGAAGGAGGAAGTGGTCATTCCAATAGAAAAGAAGTTCCATGAAGACAAGAATGGTTTAGTTTTTTCCTTTGTCTCTCTGATTCTAGCACAGTGCCTGGCAAATGATAAATAATTATAAAATTTGCATTTGAAATCTGCAAACGGGCTGCCACAGTGCAGATGGAAGACCACTACCAATGACGCTTTTCTCTCTGGTGTGACTACCACCTAGTTGCTTGTCTAGGTCCTCATTTAGTGGAGCCTGAATATGAGAAATGACTAAGACAGAGCAGCCTGATCTTGAGCGGACACAGTCTTCTAACCAATCAGGCTCAGATGATTGGAAATGCCAGTGGGCAGAGATCTTGTTAATTGTCATAGAGGATGATGCCTTGTGGAGTTTCCTGAGCTCAAGGACTCTGTTGTTCCCAGAAGGACTGCTTGTTCTTAGTGGAGTTATTGTAGGAAGGAATGAAACAGGAGGAAAATAGAGAAAGAAAGATTGTCGTTAGATACTAATAAATAACTTGTCTACCTCAGGTTTTTCTCTGGTCATGGAACTGTAATGTGTGAAGTGTGACAGAACCAAGATTATTACTTATAGATGTATTTGATATCAGCTACCTGGAAAAAAAATCTCCACATGTTTTATATATCTGTGTGTATGCAGTCAATCCTCAACATTCATGCATTTAACCTTCATGACTTTAGAAATTCTTGTGATTTTGTTAGTAATCTCATTTGAATTTTTGTGTTTACAACTATACACATTCTAGACTGTGCACAGTAGAGAAAAAATTAGAGGCACAATGTGCAGTTTTTGGAGGAGCTGGTATCCTACTAAGTGCTTCACTGGTCTTGTTCACTTTACCATTGCAAAGAGCTCACTATAGATTTATTGCATATTTTCATCATTTGCCTTCAAAATCTAAGTTTTGTGTTGCCCCTGAAATGTAGTGCAAGTCCTTTGGGCTCTAAGCCCAAGTGTACAAAGTCAGTAAAGTGGCTTAGTTTTTTCATTTATGTCAGTCTTGTCCTACTCTTTGTGACCCCCTTTGGGATTTTCTTGGCAAAGATAATGGAGTAGTTTGCCATTTCCTTCTCCAGTTTATTTTATAGATGAGGAAACTGAGGCAATTTAGCTTAAGTAACTTGCCCCAGGTCACACAGCTAGTAAGTGTCTGAGACTGGATTTGAACTCATGGAGGTGAGACTTCCTGATTTCAAGCCCGGTGATCTATCCACTGTGATGCCTAAGACATACTTTACATGTTCATAAAGAAGCTGATTTACTGTGTTCCCATTCTTGGAAGAAGATTTCTACTGTTGTTTTTTCATCTGCAAGATGATTTCCTTTTACACTTCTTCATCTACTCCCACCTACTTATCTTCTCCTTCCTCTTCTCCTCCTCAATATTCCCTTCTCTCCATGTCCCTCCATAAAATATCCGTGACATTAAACTATGATATCTTGAGCCATTTGGGATTGAAAAGGTGTAATTTGGGCCACCTAATCCTAAGTCTCAAATATGTACAAGTTGCCTTACAGCAATGCCCTGATTTGATTTGGGTAATCTCCAACTTCAAAAATGCAAATTGTAAAAGAATTTCCAATTCATAGGATTAATTAGATTTTACTTTAATCAAATTTTGAGTTGTATAACCATATGACAGGCTATTTAAAATAACCTACCAAGTATAAATGCATCATGTCCTGAATTTCTTCAACTAGCCGTTAAGATTTAAATTGGGAGGGAGATTCAATTTATGCCCATTAGTACTCCTATTACAGTTTTAGGTGATGTATTGCAAAGTAGAAGCACTGAAGAGGTGTGTTAGTAATGGAAATAGATTCAGAGGACCTAGGTTCAAATCATGAGTCTACTACTTACTGTTTTTATGATTTGGGGCAGGTCACTTCCTCATCCTAGGACTGAGCTTCCCCATCTGTAAATTAAGGAATTTAAAATCCTTTACCATTGGACTCCAACTTTCTTTTCCAGACTGATTCCACATTACTATCCCTCAGGAACTCTCTGTTCTAGTAGAACTGGTCTACTGGGTGTTCCCTGTACACAGTACTCTGAATCTCAGCCCTGAGATTCTGCCCCAGCTCATCTCTCATTACTGGAGCGTTTGGCTTCCTCATCTTCTCCTCTTGAAATCTCTAGCTACCTTCAAACCTCAGCTCACAGGCTACCTTGAGGCCTTGATTTCCCAGGTTGCTAGTCACCCCTCTCCCCAATTGTGTTTCTCAGTCATTTTCAGTCATGTCTGACTCTCCATGACCCCATTTGGGGTTTTCTTGGCCAAGATACCAGAGTGGTTTGCCATTTTCTTCTCCAACTCATTTTACAGATGAGGAGATTATTGCAGAGTTAAATGACTTGCCCAAGGCCACACAGCTAGCAAGTGTCTGAGGCCAGATTTGAACTCAGGAAGATAAATCTTTCTGACTCCAGTTCTGGGACTCTACCCATGGAGCCTCCTCCATTACTTTGACTTAATTTGTGTATCTTTCCTATTTATCTATCAGTGTGTGTGTTGTTTCCTGCCAACAGAATATAAGATCCTTATAGGCAGGGACTGTTTTGTTTTTATCTTTGATAATCTTCTAGCGCAGACCTGCACAACTTGGCAGTAGGTAGGGGCCAAAATTAAGAGGCTAAACTTCTTCGGGCTGCAGATATGTCAGACTAGAGTCAGACTGATGATGGTTGGCTGCCACATGACAAACAGAAGAGTAAGCAGTGGCAACCCTACGTTTTTCGGGTCCTTTGACAGGCCACAAGTGTCCCAGGATGTATGTTGTGCAGGCCTGCTGTGGCACCTAATGCAAGGCCCAGACCCTTATACATATTTAGTGAATGATTGTTGGATTTGATTATATTGACTTGACTAGATGATTTCTAAATCTACTTTCATCTTTAAATCCTGCAATAATGATGATAGCTGGTATTTACATGATGCTTCATTATTTATTATATTTAACATTTTGTTTCATTTAATATTATCTTTTTTGAGTCTTACATCAACCCTGTGAGTTAGGGACTACAGGCATGTCTTATAAATATATCCACATGAGATGTCTGTTGCCTTTATCTCTTTTTTTATCTCTCCATTGTTACTACCCTGCTTCAGGCCTTCATGACTGACAGCTCAACTCTGTAACAACTTCCTAACTAACCCGTCCTTTCCATCCCACACAGTGCTGCCAGAGTAATCTTCCTAAACAACATCTATTCATTTCATGAACTCAGACAAGTCATTTTCCTTCCAGTTTCCTTCCGCTTTCCTTCCTTTTTCATCTTTTAAAATAATAGGATTAGATGAGATAATCTTAAAAGCTACTTTTTGGCTTGAGAGGTTTGTATCATTCCTCAGCTCAAATATCATCAATGACCACCCCCCCTCCCATTGTCCACATGACACAATCCCAACTCCTTAACCTGGTAGTCAAGGATCTCTATAATTTGAGTGCCACTCCCGCAGCTTTATCCCTTCATAAAAATAAAATAATTGGGACAGCTGAGTGATATAGCAGATAAAACACCGGACCTGGAGTCAGGAAGACCAAAGCTCAAATCTGGCCTCAGACATGTACTAGCTGTGTGATCCTGGGCCAATCACTTAACCTGTTTGCCTCAATGTCTTCATCTGTGAAATGGGAACAATGATAGCACCTACCTCCCAGGGTTGTTCTGAGGATCAAATGAATTAACCATTGTAAAGTACTTAGCATGGTGCCTGGCACATAGTCAACACGATATAAATGATAGCTGTCATTATTATTGTGAATTATTGTTGTATGGACTGACTCTTTCAGCCAGGCTGGTCTACTCATCATCCCTCACCTCAGTCTAGACTATCCTTCCCCTCATGATATTACTCACACCCTTCCTTCCTTTGGAATGCTGCCCCTCGCTTTATCCAAATCCAAACCATCTTTGGAGGTCAATCTTTCATTTCTCCTCCTCCCCTCAGGCTTCTCTGATCACTCTAGCCTACAGTGATTTTTGACTTCCCTGAATTCCTAGCCTTCATCATTTGGCAGTTACTCCTTTCCTGCTTGCAACGTAACCTCCCTGGCCCTCGGTTTCCTCTCATGTAAAATTAGGAGAATTGGGCTAGATAATCCCTAAAGTCCCTTCTGACTCTTAAGCCTAGGCTCTCTTTTATGTTTATCGTTATTTGACTTGCCAACCATGTATTTCTTAAATAGAGTTTGAACTCTTTGAAAAGTTTGAAGGGTGTACGTATCTTCAGCTTTTTACTGGCCCCAAAGGAAACTTGAATCTAGTAAAGGCTCAATAAAAATGCATTTATTTTATTTTGATTTGATTGCAGGTTTGGCCTATCAGTTATAAATCCATTTTTGAAATATTTTCCCATAAGGTTTACAGATGGGCATCTGAATCTGAAAGAGAACGTTGTGTTCCTTTCAAGAAAAATCATAAGTCAAACAAGACAACACAAGTAAAATTTCAATGTATTTCCTAGAATATTGGCTCAGGCAAGAAGTAAATTTCCCCATGTGTTAGAGATAAAAAACCAGTCCTGTCCCCTCTACCCTTTATTTGAATGAATTTAGAGTCATCATGCTTGGGTTTTGGTATTATATTTGACAGGCTAAGACTTAACTTCTCTAGCCCATTTAAAAAAAATAGTTGCAAATGCATGCACTATGTGTAGTGTTTAAAAGGTTTCAAACTTCCTTTGGATGCAAGAAGTTATACTGTACTTACTTTGGGGATAATTTGGCCAAGGAAAGAGTTTGGGTTAAAATTTAAAATTCTGTTAATGGTTTGGGGAGGACAAGAGGAAGGAAGGAGGGAGGGAGGAATGAAGGAGAAATGGAAAGGGCAAATGAATGAAAGAAGAAGGAAAGAAGAGGAAGGAGTGAAGGAAGAAGAAAGGAAGGAATGGAGAAGGAAGGAAGGGAAGGAGGAAGGAAGAGAGGGAGGAGGGAAGAAGGGAAAGAGGAACAGAGGAAGGGAGGGAGGAGGGAAGGAAAGAAGGAAGGAAAGAATTATTAATCAACTGCCATGTGCCAAATACTGTGCTAAGTGTTTCATACAATCTTCACAGCAACCCTGGGGGCAGCTAGGTGGTGCAGTGGATAGAGCACCAGTGCAGGAGTCAGGGGACCTGAGTGCAAATCTCACCTCAGACATTTGACACTCACTAGCTGTGTGACCTTGGGCAAGTCATTTAACCCCAGTTGCCTCATCCTGGGTCCTCTCCAGTCATCCTGATGAATATCTGGTCACTGGATTCAGATGGGTCTGGAGGAGAAGTGGGGCTGGTAACCTGCACAGCCCTCCCTCACTCAAAATAAAGTCAAGTGCAAGTTGTGTCATCATTTCTCTGATGGCATGGTCTTCTTTGACAATGAAGGATGAACGCACGCACACACACACACACACACACACACACATACAGCAACCCTGAGAAGTACATGCTACTATTACTCCCATTTTACATGTGAAGAAACTGAAGAAGTCATGTTGACTTGCCCAAGGTCACATAGCTAGTAAAGGAGACCATATTTAAACTCAGGTCTTCCTCTCTACAGCCCCTGGACTTAGCTGCCTACTGTATTATGTGCCAGGCATTGTGCTAAGCATGGAGATATAAAGGCCACAAGAAGATAAATCTCTACTCTGAAAGCTCACAGTCTAATGAGATAAACAACATGCAAATGACTATGTGCAAAAGAAGATATTAATTAGAAGGCCCACTTCTCCCTGACTCAACCATGTTTGAAAAAACTTCTAGCCTTCATAAACAATACTAATAGTTAGTTCTCTGAAAATTTGGGGGTTTTGTTGTTCTTTAAAATGGGCTCCTGCATAAAAACTTCTCATCTTTAGAGTAATCTATCCCCAAAAAGGTCATCCAGTTTGGTAGTAGTAAAAGGAAAGAGCCCAGGATTTGGAGCAGAGGGTTTGGATTCAAATCCTGACTCTGAAACTTATTACATGTCCATCCTTGGGTGAATCGGTCAGTGTCTCCTGGCTTCCATTTCCTCATTTGTAAGATGAGGGGACTGGATAAAACAATCCCTAGAGTTTCTTCCAGTTTTAAGTAATGATGCTATGATTCTGCATTTGGACTATACCCAAGATCAGCTAAAACAGAAAAGGAGAAGGGCGAGGGAAGAAGGTGCTGAGTTGAACAATCAGGTTTAATTCTGTGGTTCTGAATCACTTTTTTTCTGACTTTGCATAATGTCTTTTCTTTGAACTCAATTTTCACTCTCTCGTGTGTACACGCTTATGTTCATAATTTTAATAGCATTCCATTATAATACAGATCAAATAAACCTAAACAATTACCACCTACAAAAATCCTAATTGTGTTTAATTTGTGGTTTACAATAGTCATTGACATGGTTGATGCATTCCTGAGTCATTCACTGCTCTTTTGTAACTGCCACTTGCTTATATGCAATGGTTATTTCTCATATATGAGCCATGTCTCTCCTAAGTAGACTAGAAGCTTCTTAAAAGCTAGTGGTTTCTACTTATTTTTTCCATTTTTCCCAGCCCCTTCACTCCCCAAAGCACCTGATAGTATGACTAGTTACTGAGTAAGTTGCTTCTTGGTTGGTTGAATGAATGAATATTAACAGTATTTTTCCCCAAAGCACCTGATACTATGCTGCCTTATAATGGTTGCTGAATATATTGTTTCTTGGTTGAATGAATGAACACTAGCAGTATGTATTTTTTCTGGCTACCTAATGTAGAAAACTCTTCTAAAATTAGAAGGGTCTTTTCTCTGATTTCATAATTTTGCAGGGAGAAAATTGACACCATCCTGTTTGTCTGAAAACCGATCCAGCACTTGCCAGTCTTCCTTTCAGCCTCTGAATTTACGCTGAGTTCCTTTACTTTCCCCTGATTTTTGAGAATTCTCTCCTCTCTTCCAGCATATGTTCTTAGCCTGTAGGCTCACAGGTTGTTGTTGCTGTGTTTGTCCTTCATTTTCGAAGAGGACCATGACATCAGGATGATGACATGATTTGCAGTTGACTTTGTTTTGAGTGAGGGAGGGCTGTGCAGGTCACCAGCCTCACTTTCTTCTCCTGAGCCATCTCGGTTCACTGACCTGATATTCATCAGTTTGACTGAAGATGGCACACTGCAATGTGAGACCCTGGCCCTTTCAGGCTAAGGTCTTATAGCATTCTCACTTGAGTGAGATACACCCATTCAGTGAATGGGCTTCTTTAAGTAGTTGCTCAAGGGATGGCCCCTTTAATAAAAAAAAAAAATCAAACTGGGAGGAGAAGACCCTCAGGGTTCCTGGGTAAAAGAAACAATTACTATTTAGTATTTAAATCTACTCTGTGCTAGGTGGGTGGGGACTTGTTCAGTCTCTAAGCTCCAGATGAATTGGCTTGATCTTGGAGCAAGAAACAGGCTAGATTGGAAGAAGTTGCATCACCAGGATTGGGCAGATTGAGCCACAGGACAGAGGAAAGATTGATTTTGAACCATTGTTCATGTATCTCGTTTGCTGTGTTTCTTTATTGGTTTTGCTGAGACTTTCCTAGTGCTTAGCAGGAGCTGTGAGGGCTCCTGACTCCTCATGATGTTTGATAGAAAGCAATTGACTAGCATCAGACTCTCTCTCTCCCTCCCACAAGGCAAGGCTTGATGCCCTCAGCTAGGCAATATAAAGACAATGCAGTGCAACCCAGCGTGGTCCTGGGCAGTGGGATGTGCTCACTCTGAGTCCTTGATCTATAATTTTGGAGTATGTACTAATAAAACCAGATTGGTGGGTTTCATCCCACATGGATCAAGTTTAGCTTCCTTCCATGGCTGCAAAATGCATGCGACTGCCAGTGGCCTCAGAACCCTGAGCATAGGTCATGGAACCTTGAGCATAGGTCATGTCCCACAGACTCAAAGTGAGTGTCCTTCTGAGGAAGGGCTCATCATGTCGTCTTCATTCACTTCTAGAGCATTTGAGGCCCTGACCCCAAAGCAAATTCATAGAATCATAGATTTAGAGTTGGAAGGGAACTTCAAGGCAATTTGGTTCCACCCCCTCATTTTATGGTTGAAGATAGTCCAGATTTGAACCCAAGATCTTGACTCCTTATCAAGCAGGACTCTTTCTGCTGGACCATGCTGTCTCTCAGTTCCAAGGATGGGCCCTCAAAATATTTACCATCCAGCATTGTCTATTAAAAAAATCACCACATTCATTTATTATGGCTCCTTTGGATGAGCTCAGTATCTCCTGGTTTATAACCTGACCAACAGAGATGCTTCACTTTTATTTGTGAGACACTCATACCTGGGACTGTCCTTAACAAATCAAATGCTTCTAGAAGGTCATGCAGGCCTGGATAACCCAAAGGTTTTGTAATCTAACTCTACTTTCTTGAGCAACTCCAGAAAGTTTTGCACTGAATACTCTTGATAGCCCTTTCGTAGATGATGTGGTCTTCTACTCACATGGTCCCGTGGAAAGGGATAGAAAGTCCTTCCCAAGTTAGGAACACTCAATTTATCAACATTCATACTATAAATAGCTAAACCAACTCGGGGCTGGGGAGGGCCTTCCCCTAGATCTACAAAGAGAAATCATTCCCAAATCACCAAATGTTCTTTTCCCTAAGAGGCCAGAAACTCCCCTAATAGTGGTCGGGAGGGGAGCTTGTATTCATGGTGCTAATGCATTCCTTCCTCAGATTGTCCCAGAGAATGACTATAAATTGTAGTTATGTTTCCACATCAGCCCACAAAAGCCTTTATTTAACTGTGAAATTGTTCAAAATAAGAAACAGATATGATTTTATCAATGGAAATGGCATTGAAGAAAAGGGATTGCCATCTGCTTTTCTTGCCACTGGAACCAAAGGACCCTGGAACCTTTCCATCTGACTGGCAGCTGAAACCCAGATGTTGTCTTCCTCATCAGAATGTGAGGTCCATGAGAGCAAGGACCAACTCTGATTTTCTATCCCTGGGCTTCGGACAGTTCTTTGCACATGGGTTTCTGTTGCTGTTGTTGTCAAGTGTGTCTGACTCTCTGAGATCCCATTTGGGGTTTTCTTGACAAAGATACTGGAGCAATTTGCCATTTCCTTCTCCAGTACATTTTCCAGATGAGGAAACTGAGGCAAACAGGGTTAAGTGACTTGCTTAAGGACACATGGCTAGTAAGTTTCTGAGGCCAGATTTGAACTCAGGTCTTCCTGATTTCAGTCCTGGACCTCTATCCACTCACCACTTAGCTGCTCCCTTGTACATGGTTGGTACTTAATAAATGTTGGGTTTTTTTTTCATTCATTCAAATATTTGAAAGACTTGTCATGTGGAAGAGGCATTAGACTCAGTCTTTCTGGTTTCAGAAGGCAGAACAAGGTAAAAATGGGTAGATGTTGCAAAGAGATCAACTTAGTTTGAGTTGTCCAAGGGTAGGATCGACTGTCTGACAGGTTGTGGGGTTCCCACTCCCCCCCACATCCCTTCAGATCTTTAAGCAGCAGCTGGACAATCCCTTGCCCAACCTCTAGAGGGCGGATTCCCTTTGTATGTAGGTTGTACTCAGTGGCCAGTGAGGTTCCTCCCTTTCCAGTTCTCCAATTCTGTGATTAATGAGGCTCTTCTACTTGTCCAGAGCTTTCTCTTCTACCTTCTGGCTGCCTTCTTCCTGGATAATTGTTCCTTTGAACTGTTCTGGATTTCTGAGAAAAAAATAACTCTTAAAATGACTGAAAAACAAGAAGAAAGGGGCAGGATCAATGGAAGAATTAATAATTTGTAACAATAATAATAAATTAATAGAATTTAGAACAGGAAGGGACATTATCTATCATTAGCTAAGCCCCATCAGGAAAGCAAGGCCCACAGAAGGTAAAGTGGAGATTGGAATAAACCTTCCGCCCTTTTCTCCCCTTCAGCGGAAAGGGAAGGAAACAAGCATTTATTAAGGGCCTTTGGTATGCCAGGCACGGAACTAAGGACTTTACAAATATTCTGTCATTTGATCTGCACAACAAATTAACAGTTGAGGAAACTGAGGCAGATCGAGGTTAAGCGATATGCTCAGGGTCACACTAGCTAGTCTGACTGCAGGCTTGGTGCCACTTGACTGCTTCTAAATCCTATAAGGTTGGCTCCCACAAAAATAATATGACAACTCATGTTTTTATAACCATTCCCAAACAATAATCCTGTTAGGTAGGGACTGCAAGTTTTTATTAAACTCATTTTGAGGATCAAGGTTCATCAGAGGTTAAGTGATTTCATTCCCCATCACATACCTTGTATCAGAGGCAATATTTGAACCTGGCTGTCCTCCCACCATGTCTCCCTGCACAACTTTAATAAATCTTCCCCCTAGATGGTATCGTTCTCACCCTCCTTAAATTACGTTATGTATGTTCTTTGTCACTTATCCCTCGTTAGCCCAGAAGATGATAAGCTCCTTGAGGGCAAAGACTGGTTTTCATAGTGTATTGGTATCCCCAGAGCCTGGCAAATAAGTACTTAATAAATGCTTTTTGGACTGGATTGGAACAAAAAACAAAGAACAAGGGAAAACCCACAAGGCAATGATCAACTCCTCAGAGAAGCATACATTAAAGTAATTGCCACATGGTGGGCCAAGTAGATTTTTGTAGAACCTTATGAGTCCTTCATCAGGGGCAGCTACAATGGTGTCAGGGCTGGAGTCAGGAAGACTTATCCTGAATTTAAATCTGACTTCAGACACTTATGAGCTATGTGACTCTGGGCAAGTCACTTAACCCTGTTTGTCTTAAGTTTCTTTATCTGTAAAAACAATCTAGAGAAGGAAATGACAAACCACTTCAGTTCTTTGTCAAGAAAACACTAAATGGGGTCACAGTCAGACATGATTGAAAAAGGTTGAACAAAATAGTCCTTTATCACACTATTCTTATGAGAGAAAAAAATGTATTCTGTATTCCAAACAAACTGTAAATTGGAGCCCGTCAGTTGTAGAACAGAATTTCCTGTTCATTGTAATCTGAAGAAGAATTGTAACTGACCGTCCTTACCTGAATTTGACTTTGCTCTGGCACTAAACTCCAACTTACCTGCATGTTCATAAGCTAGGGCCCATCCAGGGGAGAGTCAGTGAGCACAAGCAGGTGGTGTTGGTGTCTTCCCTTCCACCAGGCTTCCTTCACACCACACTCAATTTTATCTCAGGAGAGAGTGCCACCTGCTGAAGGGCCAGCCCCCATGCCAGAAGCATCTGATTTTTCTTGGAGCTCTCCCATCTGCTGACCTAACCTAACCCTGCTTGACTCTGGAGAGTTCCTGGGCTTCTGCTCCAGGATGTGGAGGCTACAGGAGGAGATTGGCATCCCCCAGCAGACCGAAACCCACACAGTGGATTGCATTGCCATCTGCTTTCATTCCATTGATTTTTTTCTTAATGACCCATGTTTTTCATTTCAAAAGAGAAAAAAAAACACAACGAACTATTTTTAGAACCAAAGGTAAATATAGCTCCTGAATCATTTCATTCAATTATCCAAAAAAGAATCTAGAACGTATTTTAAGACACAACCAACTATGGTTTTTATAAAAACAAACACGGGCAGAGGAGAAAGTAATGTTTCAGTCATGTTTGGGCATCATTTGGCAATGCCACTTAATTTCTTTAACTCTTTCTTATACAGCACCTTACTTCTAACTTACTAGCCCCCACTTGACTGTGTGTTGGGTGTGTATTTGGAGTGAAGAATGTACAACTGCCTCATAGATGGAGGGGTGGGAGGTGGAGAGGAGGAAGCAATGTAAAAGTTAGGGCAGGGGTTCCAATCCCCAGGAGCTGTGTGCTGAACTGTTTTCAGCCATAAATCAAAGCATTTCCCACAAAAGAAGAGCCTCCCAGTCAAAACACTGCTAACGATATTTGCCGCTTCCAGCCTTCAATTAAGATAATAATGCTCTGTATTTACACAGTGCCTTTCATCCAAGGAACTCAAAGCACTGTACAAACATTTTCTCATTAAATCTCCCAACACTCCTGTGAGAGGAGTTGAGGGCAAATGCTATTTTCCTGACTTCATAGATGAGAACACTCCCTGAGAGATTATCTCTAGGGGACTTTTTTTTTCCCACCAGGTGGCTTCTATTTTTGTTTCTTCTCTCCTTTCTTTCCCTTTTTCTTCTGAAGTCCAGCAAGAAGAACCAAGAGGAAAAGTCAGTGTAGGGAATAAAGGTGCTGAGCTGACTGGGAAGCAGGAGAGGCCATCACCAGCTAGGAATTCCCCCAGATCAGTGGGTGACAGAGGAGTATGGGGAGGATCTGTCATGACAGGATCAGGCTTGGGGCTACCAGAATGAGAGTGCCTTAGATAGTACAGGAGATCCCCACCAACACCACCCCCAACCACACCTGGGCTCTGCTGGACTCTGAGTTGACCAACTTCTTAAGATTCTTTTTCTTGACACAATCTAGCTCATTGCCCGCTTGGTTTATAAACGTGTGAGATCTGATGAAATCACAGCTAAAGGTGATGTGGTTATGTGCTATTTATGTAAGGGGAGAGGCTGGTTCTGCACCTGTGATTTCACTGGTGTAGGAATTCCCTGATGAGGAAACTCTCTCATATTCCCATACCCATATCTAGTAATACCTATAATTATATTTATATCTTTAGTTATACCCATGCCCATACCTATGCCTATAACTAGACCTATAACTACTCTTCTACTCATACCTATACTTATGATTATACCTATAACTATATAATATATATATCTATAATTATATCTATACCCATGCCTATACCTATATTTAATCCTATACCTATACTCATGCTTATACCTATATGTACCTATATCATGTCTATATCTGTACCCATACTTCTACCTATATTTATTACCATACCTATACCTGTATAAGTACTTATACTTATAACTGTAACTATACCTGTACCCATACCCATACCCATAGTTCTACCTATACTTATAACTATACCTTACTCATACCTATACCTATTAATTATACCTATATCCAAACCTATTGAACCTATACTTATAACTATTTATATCTATAACTATACCCATAACTTTATCTATATCTAGTTATCAATGCCGAGAACCTTTGACTTCGTTGGTACAGGAACTTTCTCCACCGAAGTATCTATAACTTATAGTTGCAGAAAGTTACTTTGACAAAGTTGAACAACTTGTCCGTGATCATACAACAAGTAATTATCCCAAGTAGGATTTATCTCCAGTCATCGTGACATCAGTTTCAGCCCTCAGTCCATTATGTAATTCTACCCCCTCTTAACCTAAATACAGACTACATGTATCTGTCTCCAAGGTTTGTATCTGAATCATTTGAAGTCTGAACCATAGGAGTTAAGCAGAGTTCTTTTCCATCTCTCAAGTATTAAAATGTAAAACTGAGTTTCATCTTTATTTTAAGAAACACTAGGGTTTTCCTGATGTCCCTAACTTTATGCTGTAAGCACTTTTCTGTTATTCACAGCTCTTCCTGTTCACACTGGGTTTTCTCAAACCATTTTACTCTTTTAGGATTACTGCTATCCCTGATACAAGATAATACATACATACATATATATATATATATATATACACACACACATCAATAGAGATGTGTGTAAGTTCTTTTATAACATATATGTGCTATGTATCTGTGTGTGTGTGTGTGTGTTTAATCTTTATCATGTGAGGTCCTGACCAAATTCTTTTCATTTATTGGGGGATTTTGGTTCGTGTTTGCATGAATTACTTATAGTCCTCTGGCCCTTTAAAATTCATCTAAGTCCTTGTTGCCAGATATCAAAGCATAAAGAAAATACCATGAGTTGAGGTTGAGGCTTACTGCAGACGTTTTTGGCTTAGTCTGCTGGATTTCATTCCCCGTTTGATCTCATGTAGCTTCTAGCCAACAACAACAGAGCTGGGTTTAAAGGTTATTAAATTGTAGTGTGCAAGGTATGTTTCCACATAAACCTATGTAGGTTGCTTTAAAAAAAAGTTTTATTACTGTTCTTTCAAAAAAGCCTAATCCTCAGGGTCCTAATGCTGTAATCAAATATAACCAGTTCAACATTTTCAGTTTGTTTATCTTTCTTAAGTACATTCACATTGCACTTTAATATATGGTGCCTTCTAAATTTAAAAATGTAAAATGGAGTAGGATCCTTTTCCAGCTTTGGAATTAATCTTCCTTTGAAATAGGAAACATGAGGTTTCAACACCCAGGGAAGAAAGCAAAAAATTGTTCCAATGAGTTTTCCCCTTGTACTGGGAAACAAAGATAGAGTGATTGTGGGTGTTCATTTTAAACAACGCAACTCAATTAAACCAACTCTAAAAATAAAAGATTTGAAGTTAGATTTTTTTTCAAATATAGAAACAATTTTAACGGAGCTTGGGGTTCTAATGAGCCATTGTTCTTGCTTTGATTTTGAAGTAGGCTGTGTAAATTTGATTTCTGTGCATGCTTAAAAGTACAAAGAAAATTTTGTCCCTTAAACTTATAAGTGGTCTTGGAATATGATTGATAGCAGCAGTATGTGTGTGTACACTTTATAATAATTTAGAAAATAACAGGCATTTACTTTTACATTTACCTTGCCTATTAGATGACAAATTGTCCATTTAAAAACAGCCTGGTATGAAACAAAGGATCTCCGTATTTAGAATCAAAGGACTCAAATTCAAATTTTGCTTCCTAGTTTTATGGCTTCTAGCAAGTGGGATCATATTCTGGGCTTTGATGGCCCCATTTATAAAATGAAGAGAATGGAACAGATAAACTCTGAAGTCACTTTTGGCTCTTAATACTATAATGTTCCTAGGAGACTGACTTGATGATTTGAAGGAAGACCTAATAGAAATTGTGAGGTTTTTAGAAAATTGGGTTAAATTATTAAAGTTTAAAGTGATAAAAAAAAAAAAACCTTTTCATTTGTATTGCATTTTAAAGGTTTAAAATTTATTAAAAGCTTCTGGTTTTATATTTTATTCATTCATTTATATTTTATTTTTTAAATATTTTATATTTATATTTTATTCATTCATTTATTCATATTCAAGTGCATACATCCCCTCTACTCCATCCAAAAAGTCACCTCTTATTTAAAAAAATTTTTTTTCAAAGGAGAGGGGAAGAAGCAGTTAAGCAAAACTAGCCAGCTCCTCAGCCAGGGCCATCATTATATGCAGTATCCCACATCCATAGTCCCCCAAGTCTGAAAAGGAGAAGAACTGATGCATTTTTTTTGTTAGTCTTAAAGTCCAAACTTCATCATTGTAATTTCACAACATTCAGGGGGGTTTTTTGGTTTGGTTTAGTTGAGTTTCCAATTTCAAAGCCTTTTCCCATATTGGTATAGTGAAAATAATACTTGTTCTAGGATCAGAGAAACTGGGTTTAAATCCTGTTTCTGATACAAGAGGTGATCTAGAACCAGCTGGAACTGGATCCACTTGTTAAATTTTCAATGTGGACATTTACGTCTCAGAAATTGGCAAAGCTATAAATCAAGACTTGTTTTATTGTTTTCTTGGTTTCTAGACTTAGGCAAGTAATGGAGAAAATGTTAATAATACATATTAAGCTTAATAGAAACATTTTGCCCCCTTCCCCACCAAGAGACACACTTGTTAAATGTTTGTAGCCCAACTCTGCTCTCACACTTCTTAGTTCCATGACCTTGGCCTGGTTATTCACCTCCCTGTATATCAATTTCTTCATCTGTAAAATGAGGGTGTTGGAATACGTAGCCTCTGAGATCTCTTTCAATTCTAGATCTAAGATCCTATGATCTCGTTTGATTTTCATAACAATCTTTTGCTGGAGCCAGGAGAGTTACGTAGGAATAGGTATAGAGAATGATCCTTTGATGTCACTGGTATATGGAACCCTCTGGTCAGTCGTTTAGTCAGCAAGCATTTATGTTCCACATTGGCTTCTAGTATTGACTATGAATCTTCTTCATGTACACAGAGTACTGTTAAGGCACATGTTTGAGCAATTTTTCCAGGTGTGAAGATCTACCTCCAATTTCTCTCTTCCATCCCTGGTATCTTCAGTGGCAGAAATTTTCTAGATGGCTTCCAGAGATTGGCTATAAGACAAGGAAAAGCTGTCTGACACACCAGGAAATCAAACTCACAAGCTTAGCTTGGTTCGCAAACCCAGGGAACTAGTTTCTAGCGTATTGATAAGCACACAGTACTTGTTCAACAAATCCTTGTTGAATTAATAAGCATGTTTCTATGAATCAAAGGGTGTATATCTGTGTGTATGAATATGTGTATTACAGCCTGTGCTCCTGGGATGCCATTTATTTTATGCATTATAGTGTAATTCATACAGCATTCGATTGGGACTTGGAACATTTGGATTCAAGTCCCAGCCCCAGCTCAGTCACTTGATAGCTGTGTAAACTTGGGCAAATCCCTTACCTTTCTCTGAGCCTCAGTTTCCTCATTTGTAATACCCTATAAAAGTATTCATTACCAAGCAAGGGATAATCATTGGATGGCCTATATGGTCTATAGATCTTGTGATGTCAAGAGAAGTCAAGGAAGACCTCTAGCATGTTGGGTGGGAGGAACCTCTGGCACTGAATTTATAGGAAGATTAGATTTAACTCCCATCTAGTACCTACTGCCTGTGTGACCCTGGGCTCATGACAACTTCCCTGGACCTTGGTTTCCTTATCCTTAAAGTGATAAGATTGTATTAGACAATCTCCGAGATCCCTTCTAACTCTAGAGAGAGCTATCTAGAGCTATCATATGAAAATATAGAGAACAGTGGCAAATTTGTCATTGTCAAGTCATTTCAGCCATATCTGACTCTTTGTTCCCCCATTTTGGGTTTTCTTGGCACAGATATTAGAGTGGTTTGCCATATCATCTTACAGATGGGGAAACTGAGTGAAACAAGGGTAAGTGACTTGCCCAAGGTCACACAGCTAGTAAATGTCTGAGATCAGATTTGAACTAAGAAAGATGAGTCTGCCTGACTCCAGGCCTGACACTCTATCCCTATGGCAAATTTACAGGAGAATAAATATACTAGGGTGGCACAAGATGGGCAGGTGTGGCTAAGTGGTAAACCCCCTTATAGGAGATAACGTTCAAATCTATGAGATCACAGATGAATTTGAGGGTCTAAGTACTTCCTACCTGTCCTGCTTACCTTACATTGCTGTTGTGAGCATCAAATGAAAAGGTATTTGTGCAAGTGTCCTGTACGAATTATGTCTGGGCGTAAACTAAGCAAAATGATAATAATGCCTATTTCATGGGATTGTGAAAGAAAGCATTTTGTAAGTCACAAAGTGCTATAGAAATGGGAGCTATTTACCATTATTATGAGGTTGGTTGGGTGCTGTTGTCCATTCTCAGAGGACCAAAATGACATCGCTATGATAAAGTCACATTTCAGTGTGTCCGACTGTGGCTGATCAGACCAGTTGAGCTCAGAATGCTCTACCACAGATAGGGCACGATGATGGGGATGATGATGACGATGCTGATGCTGATGTATTTCCCACCCTTCAGTCACACTGAGATCTGATAGGGATTGAGAGTAAAGGGTCAGTTGTGGACAAAGAGGGGAAACAGAAACTAGAGGGACAAAAAGGGTGGTCTGATTTTTTTCTAGTCCACTATTAGTTTCCCCAGTGGAGTGTAATGGAAAATGATAGAACATAAGATACTTTTAAATTTAGCATCTGTTTTTTGGTTCATGAAAAGCAAGCATCCGAATAAGGAGAACAGAAAAAGAAAATGGAGTAGAGCCCCTTTAAAAACATGGCCTTTCGGTGTAATTTAAAAAGAAACATACCAAAAGACCTAGAAGTCTCTACCCAGGAACTCTGTATTCCGACCCCTTTTCCCTCCCCCACCCCTCCAGGAAGAATGCCTGGGTTTTCATAGCCCTTTAAGCCTTTCGTTTTAAAATCAGAAGTTCAGAATAACATTTGAAAAGTAGGCCCCTTTTAGAATGGAAACCATCTTTCATTATTGTTGTAATCTACCCTCTGTGGACCTCAACTGCACATATGTAGGTATTATTAAGCCCATAAAACTACATTGTCACATCTGAAACTGTTTAGCTGTTGAAACGGAGACTTTGACTTCAAAGCTTGCCCTAGTGTTTCCAGACAGACCCGGCTTTCAGATCACCTTGAAATCCAATTCCACTCAGATGGTGAACATGTAGAAAATGTGCCTTTATTACCTTAACAGATTTTTTTTTCTTTTCCTTTTTTTTAAAGAAAAAAAACAACTTGATTTCTTTAGACATACAGAGGCAGATGTGCTCACTGTCACCAATAGACATGGGTTCTTGGTCACAGTTTGGGAATTGTGATTGCTTCTGATTTGCAGTACGATGGGTGTTTTGAAATACTATGTGTTTTTTTTTTAAAAGGGGGAATTTGAAACACTCACTCTACTTTGGTTCCCTTAGAAAGCCCATATGTGTCTGAAGCAAATGGTGGGTAATGAGATATATAGCATTGTTAGTATATAGATGGATAGGCCAAACCCAGCCTGAGGAAGAATGATTGAAAACCTGGATTAAGTTCAGTTTTTGGTTTTAGTTCCCAGTGGACAAGTATCTTTACAAAAATTCCCACTCACTGGAATTCAGTAAATATTTATTAAGCACCTACTATGTGTAAGACCTTTTTCTTAACCCTGTGGGGGGTCCTTATTGAGGGTCCCACCAGAGGCTCCAGTCATTAGATCTGGTCACTTAAATTCTCAAAAAAAAAATGTTAACAGGAGTAGGTCATTTATCCTTGTCATGTTCAGTGATAAGGGAAAGCTACTGAGTCAAATAGGGATATTTATTGAGTTTGCTATCTGCTGAGTACTGACCTTAGGAGTAGGGAAGCTGGGGAGGGACTGAAAAAAAGTATGCATTCTTTTCAAATGAAATCCTCTGCTGTGGGCTGGGGGAGGGGTTGCCCCATTAGACCACAAGTCAAGTCAAGATTTATTAAGTACTTACTATCTGCCAGGTACTAGGCTAAGCACTGACAGTACCAATGCAAGCAGAAAGACAATGCCTGTCCTCGAAGACCTTACAGTCTTTTTTTTTAATGAAGTTTTCTCTTTATTTTTTTTATTTTTGCAATAAAACAAGCATTTCCATAACATAGTATAATAAAAAAAGATGATTGCACATGAAACTGCAAATCTGTTATGTACAACTTGCTATCCCTTTTCATTATATAATAAAGTTACATCTAAATTTCTTCTTTTTCCTTTCTTCTTCCCCCCATACCCCCTGCCCTGCCTTAGAGATGGCTACCTATTAGACACTAATAACTTTAGATAGATATACATATATATATATATATATATATATATCTAAAATTATTCTATCCATGCTTCTATTTATCAGCTCTTTCTCTGGATGCAGATAGCATTTTTCTTCATATGTCCTTTATAGTTAATTTGGGCATTTATAATAGTAAAAATGACTTATTCCCTCAAAGTATTCCCATACTCTTTTTCCTTTCTTTTTTTGCTCTAGGCACAGTTAATTCCTCCTTAGGCAATTCCTTCTCTCTCATACATCTTCTTTAACGCCACTCCCATTTTACTAATAATTTTTGCTCAATTACATGAAAAAAAGTTTCTTATTCATATATTCCTATTTATTTCATTTATGACTCCCCAAAATAAGCCTAAGCAGACTGCTTAGTGTACAAGTAATGCTAGTGACACTCTTATACAAGGGAAAAGGAACGTAGAGCAGTGCCTGGCACACAGTAGGAGCTTAATAAATGCTTGTTCCTTTACCCCAGTTTCATGTCATTTTCAGATTTCACAAGTGCCTTCTTCATCCAAGATATTGACAAAAATGTTGAACAGTATAGGTTCTGGCACTAAGCCAGATCCCTAAGGGCAATTTACTGGAAACTTTCTTCCAAGTTGACATTAACCTTCTTGGGCTAACAAAGGGTCATAATTATACGTTTGTTTATGTGTTTTCTGTAAGTTTTTGCTCTTGTTTTTAAAGTTTTATCAATGCTTCCTTTTTTTAAAAAAATTAAATTAATTATATACATATAATAAATTAATTAAAAATCAAAAACTTTTTAAATCCCAAGATGCTCCTCAGTCCTGTAGAACCCTTTTTTGTAACAGTAAAATCAGTTCATAATAATAACTTCATTTTTATAGTTTTTCATAGTTCCAGGTCATTTTCACAAATATTATCTTAATTCTTGCGAGAATTGTTTAAGGGAAGGAGAAAGGACTTATCCCTACTTGACAAATGAAATGAGGAGCCATTTAGGTGACTTGCCCAAGGTCACACGACTGCTGAGTGATAAAGCCCACATCTTCTGACTCCCCCTTCACTACAGCATCCAGACCTTACTGTTCACCCTTTCTTGTCTCAGTCAAAGTGAGAAGCTTTTTAAAATTACTATTTGTAAGTCACTGAGATCCACAGATAAAAGGCAGAACAAGTGAGTCTACTGCTGTTACCTCATCATCATTACTATAACATTATTATAACCGTCTAGTTCCTAATTATGCCAAATGAGCATTTATGTTCATCTAGGAGAAATAAAGAGGGATTCTGCTCCATTCTTGGGAGTCTGGAATTTTGTACAAAAACAAACTTCTTGAAAAATAACATCCTATTTCATTATAATAATTCCTTTGAAATTATTTTTGGAGACAGATGATATTAATCACATTTTGAAATTTATTTCACTGTGTTTTGGATGCAGATAAAGTTAAATGTGAGGCGGATAGGTGCCATGGTCACACCTCTCCTCCTGATCAGTTAAGGCTTGCTCTGCTGTCCCTCTCTCCTTCCTTCTCCATGGTCAACCCCTGAGGGGCACAGCCTGGATTCTAAGTGATGGAACAGACAGCCATACTCCTCCTGAAGAGGGAATATCTTTTGTACCCTTGTCACTCCCCTACCTCACACATAAATTTGCCCTGGTGGCAGTTATGCTAAGCTGATGTCCGGAGATGCTTGTCAGTGATCAACACAGGCTAACTCTTCATGGACCATGTAGGGTTTTCTTGGCAAAGATACTGGAGTAGTTTGTTATTCCTTCTCCAGCTCATTTTACAGATGAGGAAATGGAGGCCAACAGAGTTAAGTGACTTGTCCAGAGTCACACAGCTAATAAATGTCTGAGGCCAGATTTGAATTCAGAAAGAGCAGTTTTCCTGACTCCAGGCCTGGCACTCTATCAACTGTACCATTTAGCTGAGCCCTGTGAATAAGTAATCATTACCCTTTGCTGGAGGGCCCAGGCTATGAACTTTTCTAGTTATAACTCTGGTTTAAAAAAATAATCACCTAAGTGGGCCAGACCATCACAAACTATTGAGGTAGAAACAGACAGTCAGACTCATATAAAGAGTTCACACTGCATTTCTAGCTGTCCCCAAACCAGTGTGCCCCTACTATGCTAGTTAGTTCTTAGAAGTTGGAATTCCACACAAAAATAAAGATGAAGCTTATAAATTTCCCTCTAACCTTATATATTCAGGAACCCATGTATTCGAACTTTTCCCCAAATGGAGACCATGAAAAACTGAATGGACTGATACAATTAAATCCTATATGATGCCGTCAATGCCAATGATTTGATGGGCTCATCTTAGAGCCTATGAAGGAAGGCTTATGTTTGCCAAACATTAGTTATGGCTCTGTGTAGGTGAAACTGGGGTTTTATTAAAACAAAATGTTCTTGGATCTTTTCATGTGTGCACACACATACACACACATACACACACACATACATACACATACATACATGCATATAACCATGATCTCGTTTCCGCTTGAATCCAGAGGATGAAGTTAATAATTTGCGTAGGAGTAAATATTTGCCCCCTGGAGAAAATGGAATTCTCAAATATACAGGCTCTGGCTAGGATTCTTTTGGAATACGCTGTGAGGAATTCACTTTTGGCACCAAGCATATAGATGTTTCATCTAAGTATAGCTTTCTGCGAACTTTTTCAGTTATAACTCTGGCTTAGGAAAAAGAATAATTCATAATTATTACTGTAATCTTTCAGAGTTCACATTTTATCCTCTTCATTGGAGCAATGTGATGTAGTGGAAAAAGTCCCAGACCTCAGATTGAAGATCTGAGTTCAAGTCTCTGCCATTCACTAGTCATATGATCTTAGGCATGTGATTTTCACCTCTCTAATCCTGAGTTTATTCATCTGTAAAATGGGGGTTCAATAGATAGATGGATTAGAATGGGGAAAGCCAAGACTACTTCACAACCATTATTGTAAGGAAAAATGCTTCGTTAGCTTGAGAGTTGGAAATGTGAAGTCTAATATTAATTTCGCTGTGGTGTAAGAGCACTGCTGACAACTAGCTCTGTTGTTTTCTTTTAGTTTGGACCCTTAGCATTCCTGCATTCAATAAGAAGAAAATCAAATGCATTGATGTATTGCAAAGTTCAACTCCACTGGGAAAAAAAAAAAGAGTTCCCAAAACTGCTGGCCTGAAATCAGTCAGGAAGACTTATCTTCCTGAATTCAGATCTGAGCTCAGACACTTCCTAGTCATGTGACCCTGGGCAAATCACTTAATCCAGTTTGTCTCCGTTTCCTCATCTGGAAAAAGATCTGGAGAAGGAAATGGAAAAGCGCTCCAGTAGCTTTGCCAAGAAAACCCCAAATAGGATCATGAAGAGTCAAACACAACTGAAAGGACTGAAGAAGGGAGCAAGAATCCTTTCCTGCTCCTCCTTGAGGTCAGCACTTTCCCTCTGGGATTATATCCAGTTTATCCTGTGCATATCATGTCCTAATCTGTGGTCGTTCACTTATTTAGTCATGTCCCGTTCTTTGTGACCTTGTGGACATAGCCTCCAATATTGTCCATGGGGTTTTCTTAGCAAAGATACTGGAGGGGTTCTCCACTTCCTTCTTCGTTGGATTAAGGCAAACAGAGATCAAGTGACTTCCCAGAGTCACATAGCTATTAAGTATCTGAGGTCGGATTTGAACTCAGGTCTTCCTGACTCCAAGCCCAGTGCTCTAGTCACTGAGTCACCTACTTGCCCAGTATTGTCCTAATTATTATTTAAATTATCTGAGCATATCCCACTACTAGACTGGAAACTCCTTAAAGGAGAAGAATATAGTTTGTTTCTCCTCTAACATCTAGCACAAGGCTTTGTATGCTGATTTAACACATTGTAGACAGTTTAAAATGTTTGTTGAATGAATGAACACATACACTTTGGACATAGCTGTTCAGCCAGTCCCAGATGTGCCTGAAAACACAGATCGTCCAGTCCGCATGCTCTACTGTTTTACCCATGTGTCACATAAACTGTTTCCTTTTATTAGGGTCAGAGAAACCTAAGATTTTAGAGCCAGAAGAAAACTGAGAGATCATCTAGTCCAGTCCCCTTACTTGGGTCTGTGAGCCTACATCTCTTGCCTTTTCCATCCACCTGCTTTTATTCGCGCTGGCTGCTATGCCAGAAAGTCTTGCTTCCCCTTCCTTTTAAGACACAGGAGTTAGATTTGAAGTTTAAAGAAAACTTGAAGTTCATCTAGGAGGCAGATAAAGAATTCAAGGTCCAGATTAGTGAAGTGACTTGTTCTGTAGACTTCCAGGAACAAATCTGGGATTGAAAACCCAAGAACTCCAAACCCAAGACTACATATTACAACTCCGTTTCCACTCATGAAAAATGAAGGGGTTGGACCAAGTGGTCTTTGAGGATCTTCCCAGCTCCTGGATCTATGGTCCTAAGAGCTCTGTTCACAGGTTTTTCCTTATATGCTAGCACTCAGCATAATACTTATGCTTAGAAGGGGGAGGTGGGAAATAGAAATCTAGCCTGGAATGAGAGCAAACTGCTCAGGCTTCTGGGCAGCCCCAGCAGGGGACGTTGAACCAGTTAGGTTACCTACTCGATTTGATGAGAGAAAAATATATTCCTACTTTTTGTTTAATAAATACTATTGCCAGTCAAGTAGACTTGTACTCACTAGGGGAAGTATTTGCATCATCAGTCTTTTGGGATCTGCTCTCTAATTACTTTTTCTTCATTTTAAACTCAGCTGGAAACTAACTGCCATTGGAAAGTCACCCAAACAAGCTGTCCAACCCCTATCACAGGCCTTCGTTTCTCTCATCTCCCTGAAATAGCTTTCCTCCAGTGTTCTCTTTACTTTTGTCATTCAGTCGCTTCAGTCACTTCAAACTCTTTGTAACCCCATTTGAGGTTTTCTTGGCAAAGATACTGGAGTACTTTGCCTTTTCTTTCTTCAACTCATTTTACAGATGAGGAAACTGAGGCAAGCAGAGTTAAGTGAGTTGCCTAGGGTCACACAGCTAGTAAGTGTCTGAGGCCAAATTTTAACTCAGGAAGATGAGTCTTCCTAACTCCATGCTCAGCACTCTATCATCATATCACCTAGTTAACTCTATTACAGAGCCGTAACCAAGAATATCTTCTCCACCAAGAACAAAGACAGTTGGGAGGGTAATGGAAGTGGGGGGAAATGGCAGTACACAGGACAGTTGTCTGCCAGGACCAGATTATCTGACCTCACCCTCTGGGCAGTTAGCTGGGGAGATGAGCCTTGAAGGAGGAGCCTGAGAGTAACTGTGGAGAAGAGTTACCACACCTTTCCCAGATGAGAGCCTCCTGTGTCATTCAAGTCAATTAACAAGCCTGATTGAGTACCTGTTATGTGCCAGGCATTGTGCCAGGTATTGGGATACAAAGACAAAAACAAAAAAGTCCCTGCCCACAAGAAGCTTCCATACTTTTGGGGCAAACCTGGGGGCAAAGTCCTGTTCACTCCATGTCAGTTATAGATATGTTTTACTAATAGCTGTTCTTTTAAGAAAAACCAAAGATGACACTGTAGCCGCTGGGCATTTGGTAGCTAGCCCCCTTTTCCTAAATTTTCCCTTCTCCCTTCCTCCTTTCCTATTCCAATTTTCCTTACTTTCATATCATAGACTATACAATGGTTTCTAGAATAAGAGATCTGGAACTAGAAGAACCTTAGAAATCACTGAATCTAACCTCTTTTTACATATAAGGAAACTGAGGTACAGAAAGGTTAAATGATTTGCCCAAGATCTTATAATATGGAAGAAACAGAATGTGAACTCAGTTCTCCTCTCTCTTTCACATTGCCTTTCACTATTGCCTTTATGAGCATTTTTATTGTAAAATCTAACATGACATTGAAAGAATAATAGATGGGTGACTATATAAAGATTTCTAGGATCTGGAAAAAAGTCCTTTTCACTATACTTCCATTTCTGGACTCTGCTTGTTAAGAAGGAACCAAGAGTAGAAAAGGAGAGTGAAGAGTGTTGAGGAGGATAACAGTTAAAGACTAGACACTTGTCTCTAGAAGGAAAGGTTAAAGGAGTTGGTGTCAATTGTGTAGATTATTGAGAATTAACTCCTTAGTAAATACATTTTTTCTATGTGCTGAGTAATCTATAGGGTTACCTTGTATTTAGTGTTATGTGTGTTGCTTCATTCCAATAATTTAGGTTCCTTAAAGATAAGACTTTTCATTTTGTCTTTCTATTCCCAGTGCCTTGTACAGGGCTTGACGTTTTATAGTAGAAAGAGCAGAGAACTTGGAGCCCCAGGACCTGAGTTCAGATCTCACCTTTGCCACTTACATAACTTTGGGCAAGTCACTTAATTTCTCTAAGCTTCAAGTTTCTCACCTGTAAAGTGAAAGGATTGGTCCTAGATGAGCTTAGCATCCCTTCCAACTCTAGACCTAGCTTAATAAAGGCTTGTTCATGAATTGTTTCCAAAGGATTTATTAGAGTTCCAAAAGAGAAACCAAGGCACAAGCATCTAAGAAGGAAAGGTATCCATTTTCCCTGAAGCCCAACTTCCTAGATTTTGTCGCTCCTTATTAAATCTCAGCTTTTTAAGAATGAGGACTGCCTAACCTAGGGGTGGGGCCTGAAGGTCTTTTGACTGAGTCTAAGTTTTACAGAACAAATCCTTTTATTGAGTGGATTTGTTCTGTGAAATTTGGATTCAAACAAAGGGCAGCACTTGAGGACCTAGAGAGGCTGCAGATTCCCCTCCCCTAGCTAAACTTTCTCTTTGTATCCTCAGCACTTAACACATGTTGTTCAGTCATTCAGTTGTGTTCGACTCTTTGTAACCCCATGGACCGCAGCACGCCAGTATTGTCCATGGGGTTTTCTTGGTAAACATACTGGGGTTTGCCATTTCCTTCTCCAGTGGATTAAGGCAAGCCAGGGTTAAGTGACTTGCCCAGGGTCACATAGCTAATGAGTATCAGAGGCCAGAGTTGAACTCAGGTCCTCCTGACATCAGACCCAGGACTCTATTCATTGACTTATCTAACTGCCTCCTTTAGCACATAGTAACTAAATAAACACCTTTTCATTTATTCATTCAGTGTCAAAACATATGTACATTTAAGCATTCAGGGTGAGAGGGGTGTTAGTCAAAATGAATACCTTACTGAAAAGGAGGATTTTTGTAAATGTCCCAAGACAAGTTCCTCATTCTCTCTGACCAGATACATAAAAGGAATTCAACTGATATGTAAATGACACAATAAAAGAAAGAAAAGGAAATGAGACTGGGGGAAGTAGTTCCCCCAAAGAGCCCCTAGAAATGTTTTCAGTCTGTCTACCTCAGTCAGAGTTCTCTGAAGAAAGCATTTTGGGGGAGACGCAGGCACTTTCAATGTAGCATGCCTCATTGGGAGCCTCCAGATCAGCCCACTAGGCACAGGAAGCTGTTCATAATTTTAGGACCATACATCACCATCCACTTGTCATCACCAGGCAGCCAGGAAAGCCTCCAGTCAAGGCTAAGAAGACAGCCATTTTCTTCACCTCTGCTCTAGCTGGGGGCACCTTTTTTCAGAGCTGATTAGTGATTTATCTCTTTGGCAGAATAAGAAACAAAAACAACAAGGACTCTTATGGGTCCTCTGTAGACTGGTCTCTTACTATTCCCTATTCATGACAAGGCTGATACCCTACAAGAGCATGATGCCATTCAGGATCTGCTCAGATGCAAAGGAGAGCTTGATTAAGGACTAAAAATTCAATGGAATTGTTTTTAGTGATACTTTCAGATTTTAAATAATGTTCATTTCCAAATATAGCTTTCCTCCTGCCTTCCCTAACTCCCTACCCAACTTCCTACCCAATAAGCCATCCCTTCTAACAACGAACATAGGATAAGTCCCTCTGTAGCAAGCTTATGGGAACACATAGCCAAGGATGGGCAGGCATGGATGGACTATGTTCTTTGATGTTAAACAGAGTGACTGTGTTGATGAGATCACAAATGCGTTGAGTAAGGTGATAAGGATCTGGATTAGGGTAATAGTAATGTGCATGGGGAAAAAAGTAATCTAGAGAAACATTACCAGAACAGAGAAGTCAACACCTGGTGCTTCTGCAAGAAGTCCATGATGCCTCTCAAGTTTTCATGATGCCTTTCACAGAAAAGGACAAATTAGAAAGCCTTAATGTACAACACTTCTATGGAGCCATAACAGTCATCAAAATTTTTTAACAACCATAGCAGAACTTCCTTACTAGAACATAAGCTGCTTGAGGGCAAATGACCATCTCTTACTTATCTTTATACTTTCTTCTGCACTTTGCCCATAGTAGACACATAAACAGTAATTCTGGGATGAAATGAATTTTCCTGGGGGGAATGATGTCTTATTCCAATGAAGCTGTTACCACTAAAAGCATTTTTAAAACTTCCTCTTTGAGAATTGGCATCTAAGTCAAAAGCAATGTTATTTGGAATAGCCACCAGTGCCAAATCCTCATTTTTTGAGTGGTTTTGATTTTTGGAAACAACTAAAAGGCATTCAGATTCAAGTCTGCTGAGTGAAATGAGTGATGAGTGTTGCTCAACATCCCTATTTTTGGTCAAAAACAAAGTAGGACAGGCAGCTAGGTGGCTCAGTGAATAGTCCACTGGCCCTGAAGTCTATAAGAGCTGAGTTCAAATGTGACCTCAGACACTTGACACTTACTAGCTACGTGACCCTGGGCAAGTCACTTAACCCTAGTTGCCTCATAAAAAAAAAAACAACAAACAACAACAGATTAGGACCGTAATGTAATAAGTCTGGTTTTCTTTTATCAGTAAGTATTTATTAATACCTTCAGTATTCATTTATAAGTACTATTAATACTGCCTACTCCATGCCAGGCCCTCTGCTAAATACTGGGCATACAAAGACAGAAAACAGTCCCTGCTCTCACGAGCTCATAGTTCAATGGGGGAGACAATCAGCAAACTCTGTATAGGTGTGTGGCTCTTAATATAGTCCCCCAAGAGCACTGGCAGTGCCTCTCAGGGAGCTCTTGCAAATAGGTGGCACAAGCATCATTTTCCTCCTTTTACAAATAAGGAAACAGAGGCTCAGAGAGGTTAAATATGCTAAATCTAGGGTTCTTCCCACTACAAAACACAACCACCCCTATTGAAAAATACCATCCTTTTGGACGTGTAAGTTCTCTTACATTTGTCAACAAATTAGTCTCATTATTTTGCATTCATACCCTCACACACCATAAAAGGATTATCAATTTTCAAAGGATTAAAATACACCTAACACCAAAACCAAAACTGAACCTAATTCCTTTTCTTTCCTTTATGATTAAGAAGGTATTTCAGGATACATAGCACCTCCAGATCAGTGTAAACATCAATTATAATTATACCAAAGATGTACAAAAGTGCCTGCTAATAAGAAATCAGATCCTGAGATTTAGAGGCAGAAGTCACTTTGGCAGTCATCTCATCAACCAACTTATTTTATGGGTGGGGCTGAGGGCAGCAAAGAGATTGGTTCAAGGTTATATAGCTAATAAATGGCAGACCTGGTATGATGGAGGAATTACTGCATGCATTGTCAATGTTAATTTGAATGAACAATTTGCTTTAAAAATTTCTTGAGACTCATTTAGAAAGTGTTCCCAAGAGTGTTACAAAACTAGTTATTTCAGTACCGTTCAATACGTATCTTTCAAGTATTTGCCACGTTTAAGCCATGACTCTAGGATCTAGCCATAGTTTCTGTTCATATACAGAAATAGCTGTAATACCAGACACATGGTAGTACATGTAAAGGAGATAAACAAACCAACGGTTATGAGAAGTTTAAGCATGAAGAAAGCGTTTCCCACTGGGGTGATCAGGGAACGTGTCACAGAAGAGATCACATCCGATGTAGAATAAGAGAGGGCTTTCAACAGGCAGACATCATCATCATCTTTATCATTATATCTCATGTGATCCTTACAGTAACCCTGGGAGGTGAGGGGATTCCATCTCAGGCATCATCATCATCATATTTATACAGTGCTTTAATATTTACTGAGGGGTGGAGGAGAAACATGAGAGAAGGTAGAGAGGCAGGAAAGCAGTCAACGATTAATCAGCTCATTGAGTATTTACGTGTCTACCATATTTCAGGCACTGGAAGTACATAGACAATACAACGAATCTGCCTTCCAGATGCTTATATTCTAATAGAGGAAAAAATATGTACCCTTAGAAATATAAATATAAATCATATAAAAAAATAAGTGAAAATATTTCTTGGAGGTGGGAAGAGAAGCCCTTCAGTTGTAATTCTGAAGGAAATTCAGGATTTTAAGAGAAGGAGGTAAGGAGTGAGTGCATTCCAGGCACGGAGGACAATATGTACAAAGATGTGGAGATGGAAGATGGAGTCCATGTGTGATGCACTGGGAGAAATACCCAAAAAGGACAATTTGACTATCTTTAGGGTGTGTAAGGGTATATGATGTAAGATTGCAAAGATCAGTGGGGACTAGGCTGTGTAGGCCTTTAAATGTTAATCAGAGCAGGGTGTATTTTAATCCTATAGACAATAGGAAACTGGGAGTTTATTACTGAGGAAGGTGACATGGTCAGACTTGGGCTTTAAAAATATCACTTGGAAGGCTTTGTGGAAGATGGATTGAAAATAAGAGAGATTGAGATAGGGAGGTCAATTAAGAGGCCATTGTAGTAGTAAAGGAAAGAGAGGATGGGGGCGTGGCTGTTGACAGGAACAGTACTCTCCAGTTTCTGACTCTGGGCATTTTCTCTGGCTGCCCCCTCATCTGGAGCTACCTCTTTCCTCATCTCCACCTCCTGGCTTTCCTGGCTTCTGTCATGTTCCAGCTGAAGTTCCACCTTCTAGAAGAAGCCTATCCTAGTCCTCCTTAAAGCTAGTGCCTTCTCCCTGTTAATTATCTCCATCTTGTCCTATATTTATCTTATTTGTACGTAGTCTGAGTTAGATTGTCTGTCTCATTAGATTGTGAGCTTCTGGATGCAGATTGTATAACGTGCCAAAATTTATAAACACAAAATAATTTTCTATGTAAGGTCATTTGTAAATGCCTTTAATTGAATTGATGTCATTTGACTGATGACAAATTTTGTTTCATGTTTAAGAAAAGATTGTGAGTTTCAGAGATTTTTGTTTTAGGGGCTTTTTTAAAAAACCATTTCTTTGTATCCCTTGGCTTAGCTCTGGGTTTAATACACAGTAGATGCTTAATAAATTCTGGTTGATTTGATAGTAAGTGAGGTTGTGTGTGGGAGAGGCAGTCAGTGCAAGTGAGCAGTCCAGTTTGGCTTAAATATAGACTTGACAATACTAACTGGCTTGTCTAAGTAGAAGGTAACTTTTTATAGAGGAACAATATATTGAGCCAAACACTTTAATGACCACAGTTTTTGTTCAGTTATGTCTGACTCTTCATGACCTCATTTTGGATTTTCTTAACCAAGATACTGGACTAGTTTGCCATTTCCTTCTCCAGCTCATTTTAAAGGTGGGGAAACTGAGACAAACAGGGTTAGATGATTTGCCCAGGGTGACACAGCTAGTAAGTGTCTGAGATCAGATTTGAACTCAGGAATAGAAGTCTTCTTGATTGACTCCAGGCCTGGCACTCTGTCTACTCAGCCACCTAGCTGCCAATGCCTAGCATCTAGAGGCTAAAGTTTGATTTACATACCTACAAGTATTTCAAAAGTTAACAGTTCAAAACTTTAGAAAGTTCAAGGTGCTTTCTAGGAAAATAACAATTCACTGATATGTTCATTTTAGGATCTAGTGGAAGTTTAATAAAAGAAAAGGGAAAAATAAAAGAAATAAAAAGAAAATTTGTAACTTCTACCTCATCTGGTTGTTTAAATAAACTTTTACAAAATCATCTCAATTCAATTTACTGCTGAGTAAATGCCATGGTGTCTTGTTTTGAAGAAGCTTTATAATTCAAAATCTGCTTTTAGACTCTCCTTGTAGGGATGAAGAAATAGGGCCAAAACAGGAAAGGGATTTGCCTGCGACTACAGTTAGTGACAGAATCAGCATTAGAACCCAGATCCTCTGAGTCCTAAACCAGGAATCTTGAAATTTAACATCATAAAGATTCAGTCTACAAAAAATGATAAATCAAGGACTGTTCATTTCCATTACAAGAGAACTTTTTACTTTATAAAAAAAAATTTTACCCCAAGATTCTTTTACATGCCATACTCCCCCTGAAGTCAAACTAGAAATATGGTTTGATTTATATACAATTTTTCAAGGAGAGAACTAGTATATTTATTTATATACCCCTACCCTCTCGCCTTTCCCTGATATTTTGTTCTCAAATATGATGGTAGCGAAACTTCTAGGGTGAAAGGACCGTGAACCCTAGAACATCTAGAATTCCCAATACACCTTGATCCAACTGGCTGCTTTGACTTCATTAGCAGCAGACCCTTTTCAGTCTTAATTAATGAGAACTGTTACATATGTGCACACTGTGATTATGCTTTCTACTTTGCCTTCATAGATTTCTTAACAAATGTATCTTTAATGTTTTAAATACCACCTGATATTATACATATATATATATTATCTTATATACCATCACTCACATTATTGAAAAGCTAAATGTTGATGGCCCAAGGCCCACAGATGTGGAGTTAGAAGGAACCTCAGCCCTTTTGTCCAACATCCTTATTTTACAGATGAAGAAACTGAGGCAGACAGAAGTTAAGTGACTTGCCCAAGGTCACATAGCTAGTGAGTATCAGAAGCAGGGTTTGAACCCAGGTTTTCCTTATTCTAATTCCAGTCTTGTATCTACCATGCCAGGGACAGTTAGGTGGTGCAATGGATAGAGCACTAGGCCTGGAGACTGGAAGATTCATTTTCCTCAGTTCAAATCTAGCCTCAGACACTTGTGTGACCCTGAGCAAGTCATTTAACCCTGTTTGCTTCATTTTCTCATTTGGAAAATGATCTAGAGAAGAAAGGAAGGAAGTAGAAAACCACTCCCAGATCCCAAATGGGGTCATGAAGAGTCAAACATGACTGAAAAATGAATGACCTGGTTACCATGCCAGGTTACCTCTTTATAGTCATCTATTAAATCTGTTCTTTCATTAAAGAATGTATCATTCCATTCATGCTAGAGGTTTCCCGTATTTTGTTTTCTTTTTATAATTACTATACATTATCTTATTAGCACTCACCTTAAGTAGAGAATGGGAATGGCAAAGAAAAATTATACATGTTGATTCCCAAAGGCAACTCATAGAAAATAGGAAATTCTAATAACAGCTCTCAGCTTACTGGGTATAAACATGAATCCAAAGATCTCAAAAGCTTTACAGAGACAGCCTGACAATCAGAAGTCAACATTTCTCAAGTATTTTGAACAAGCCAGTTCACGTAAGCCAAGCAGCTTTAACTTTTAAACAACTAAAGTCAGACTATTGACAGATTTTTGCCTTTTCCATTGGATTATCAGTATGACGCCACTTGTTGTCAGAGGAAGAAAGAAACACTAAAATTCCAAAATCTTTTATATACAAGCAAAAACCTCAGAATTCCATGAGAAAACAAATCTTTATTTTGAAATAAACTTTGCACTATCAAAGTGAAACCAGAAATGCTAAATGAATTCCAAAAGAATATTGAAAAAAAAATCAAACCACTTGCCAAATATGGTGATAAAGTGCTCACTCATAACTCCCATAGCTCATATCAGCAACAAAGAGAGACAACATGTGAAACTGATCAGCTCAGGCTTAGAATTCATTCACTTGAAGTATCCTGTTAGTGCCTTCTATGGAACTTTGGAAAATTCCTTTGCATTTTTATTAAAAAGAGATAAAATGCGTTTAGGTATTCACCTGGATACACAGGAAACGTGGTTCACTGTACTAGTCAGGTCTTAGGAAAACCACAGAGTGTTTTGTTAAAATGTAGAATCTGCTAGAAATTGAACATGTGTTAGATCAGACATGAGCAAATAATGGATAATGCCTGTCGGTGCCGAAAAAGATCCTGCAGTCAGACTAATCCTCCTAAAATAACCACTTTGGTCATTTAATTCTGCTGCTCAAGAACCTTCCTTTATACTGACTTCAGTATAAAGTCCAAGAGCTCTTTGGTCTCACAGTCAAGGTCCTTTACAATTTTGCCCTTTTTCGTCTTTCCAGATTTCCCTAAATGAACCTCACTTCAACCATGCTGATGTATTAAGTATTGTACAGTATGAGAATTGGAAGGGGATCTGAACAGGAATTCCCTAGACATAATGGCTTTCCTCTCCTACCCGCATATTTGGGGATCTTCAGTGCCTATCCTAATGTCTTTTCTAATACTCCAGCCTCTAATCCCTGACAAAGAAGTGACCCTCCTTCTTACCAGTCTCTTTACTTGTACTCTTGATCCCACCCCATCTGGTCTGCTATCAGAACTTGCCCATTCTATCATTCAATCTCTTTATATACTGATTCCTCCTCCATTGCCTAAAATACATGAGTTAGTCATCAGAGATTTAGAACTTGAAGGGACCTTAGAAGCCATCCAAGTCTGCCTCCCTCACTTTTCACATTGAGGAAACTGAGGACAAAAGATGTTAAGGGATTTGCCCAGGGTCATATAATTAGCAGGAACTGTCTGAGGTAGAATTTTAATCTGCATCTTCTTGACTTCAAGTTAATCACTCTCTACCATTTTGCCCCTCTAGGTTTCCCATGAGAGAAATGATAATTAATAACCAATTATTTGGGGAGATCCAGAGTTCCCCCTTATTCTAAAGTCCCGATTTTTAAAAGTTCAGTATCTGGAAGGACATTGCTGATAATGAGATTGGACTAGCTTTCTTGTTCAAGATCTTATCCTGGTGGAGTAGCCATTGTGTTCTGCTCAGGCTTGGGGAGGGCATAAATTCTTTGAACAGATTGTCCAAGGCTAGGGGTGGTATGGGTATAGATATGTCTCTTTGTTCAGGGGTGACATGATATTGCTCCCAGTCCCTCACTGAATACCTACTCTTTGAAGGATATATAAACTGTGAACCTGCCATTATAAATATCTTTGGTCTGAGAGAGATAGCCAAATGATTATCCTTTTATTAATAATATGCTGACCTTATTAATAAAATGATTAAATTACCCAGAAACTATGTCTCTCAAACCTTTTTAATTATCACATTCCTATCCTTAAAGACTTACCACTTGGTCCTCCTAGGTCCTCATGGTCTTCTCTTATTTCTCTTTTTTTTCATAGCCAAATAGGGAAAAAGCCACTTACACTCCTTGCCTTTACTTCCTCTTCTCACACTCATTTCTCAGTCTCTTGTAGTCTGACTTCCACCCCACCACTAGAGTTCCTGAAGATACTCTTTCCAAGGTTACCCAAGCTTGGTATCCTCCCTGGCTGTCCAATGACCTTTTCTCAGTCTTCATCCTCCCAGTCCTTTTTTTTGCCCCTTCTGACACTGTTGACCAAACCTACCTTCAGGATATCTTCTGTTGCCTGGACTTCTCTAACTCTTCTTTTCTGGTCACTCTTATAAGAATATCATTTGAATAGATTAACTCTATCTAAGCTATCAATAAAGGCGAGAAGTGTTTCATTTTATCCCAATATCCCAAGCTTAACTTCTTACTCTGTTTTTTATGGCCCTACCTAATTTAGCTTCAGTCTCCTTTTCCAAAACCCCTTATGTGAATTCTCCCCTCCAGCCAAGCTAGGATACTCATTGCTGCTGGTTATAGCATAAATATTCTCTTGAACGAGACTGATTTATCTTCAAAAGCACAGGCATTCCGTTTCCTGAAACTGCTTTGACAACATACATTTTTTGAGTACGTACTATGTGCCGTGTACTGTATTAAGCACCTAAGATACAAAGAAAGGCAAAGGACAGCTCCTCAAGGAAGCTTCTTGGAGGGATTAACAGTCTAATGGTGGACACATCATGCAAACAACTATGGAAAAATAATAATGTAAATAATGATGATGTAGAAATAATAATCCTGTATACAGGATAAATAAGAAATAATCAGCAGAGGTGCTAAAATTAAGTGGGATTTGAAGAAGGCTTCTCATAGAAACTGGGATTTTAGATGGTACTTGAAGGAAGGCAGAGATGAGCAGGAAGAACATTCCAGGCATGGGGGGGCAGTCTGAGAAAATGCCTAGAGTCAATGAATGAATGGATTTTTTGCTAAGAACCTTTGCATCCTGCTGAAAACAAGATGTTTCTAAATAAGAGTAAAACCAAGCAAATGGACCTCACTTTAAGGAGTAATCCTTCCAAAGCAGGGGTTCTTAACCATGTTTTTGAACTATTTTTGATAGCCATATTTCAGTATATAATTGATTTCTTTTGTAATGCTCAGTATTTTATCTTAGACGTTTAGCAAACATTATTTTCAGAAGCGGTCCTAAGTTTCTCCAGACTGCCAAGGCGTCCAGGACACCCATAAAAAAGGTGAAGAATCTCTTCATCAAAGGTCTGAAAAACTAAAATCCCATTTCAAGTGCCATGGGACATCTCCTAACGTAAAGAATCCCTAAAAGAAAGAATTCTTTTGGTAATGCTGTCATTCTCTACATCCTTTATTTTGAAAAATACGTATATTCACATATATTAGGTATCCTCAAGGCTAGGCTCATCTGTAATCTTTGAACAAACACATTCCAGTGTTTTAAGGGTGGTCTGTTTTCCTTGGAATCCACAAAACCCCTGTACCAAACAAAAAGAACTGTTTCCACAGATTTTTGTTTCAAGAAACTTCTTAAGAAGCACAGTACAGCCAAAAAATGATTCCTTTCTTGAGAGAACAACTTAAAAGAATGTAAACATTAAAGAGAAAGGAGGAAGGGCAAAAGTCATCACCGATTGGAAGGCTGCCGATGCCTTTCTGAATTTTGCCATGAGCTAAGTAAGGCATGAGACACAACTTTTTAGAAACTTGGTAACCCACCTGTTTGGTCTCCTACATGTTAACATGCATATTTAGCCTTATTTCTATATCATCATCAGTCAAATAATATAAACAATGCTCAAATGAAACAGATGTTCCTTATCTGAAGCAACTCCAAGGGAAATTGTTCAACTGAATAAAATGAAAACTGAAAATAAGTGTCCCCACTGGAAAACGGCAGGGCTATTTCAATCCGCTAACAGAGTTGATGTATGTATGGGCTTCCAAGCCAGATTTTCTTCTCTCTGTGGCTTTAAAGTGGGGCATAAAATCTCTGTACATTCAATCCAGACTCACATTGCCTATTAGGCAAAACTTACTGACCACAGGATAACGCAAAGAAAACAGAGCAAATCCATATCAAAGGCCGCCAAGAGTAGTGTGGGAAAGGAGTTTCACAGTTCAAACAGGATGTTCACCCTGTTTCTGGCGATCAGAGTGAATTCTTCACACTCCATTCCAAGATCTGGCCCATCCAGCACGCTCATGGTGTGCACGCGATAGCTGATAAAGCTGAAGGGATTTGTTCCACATTCCAGAGACCTTCTTCAGAGCGTACAGCCCTGCTGTGAGAGAGATGGTCTCTCGGCTTGGGCCAAGTCCCCCATCCTAGGAGATACAGCCAGAAACATACACACGAAATAAAGAGTAAGGCCTGGAAGCTTCATACCAGGGGTGGAAATAAAATCCTCAAGGGGCACATCAGGATTTACTGTTACTTTTTTTCTTTTCGGACAAAATGCACTTCGAATTGCCCTGGTTTTGCCAAACTCCTTTAACTCAACCTACATTTCTTTATTGTAGGATTGGGCAGAACAAGTCTTGGTGACATTAATACATGCAAATAGGATTTGTAAGAGAGTGATCCACTAAGGCGTCTGGAGACCTGCATTCCAGCTGTGGCGCGGTTGCTAACTGTTTAACTTGAAGCAGCAACAGTAGAGGAGTGAGAATGCTGTCATGGTCCTGCCGCTCACTCCCTGGTGGTGTTTCAGTGAGTCACCACTTCTCTGAACATCAGTGTCTCATTCATAAAGTGAGACAGTTGGACTAGATCTTGAAGGATCCTTCCAGCTTGAAAGCCTGTGATCCTAAATCATGGATCCATTCTTCCTCACTGATGTAGACAGAGATTCAGGGTAAAATTATAACTAGGTGTATATATAATATGCATACATGTATGCACATGGGTGTAACTGTATATGTATTCACTAATGTATATGTGCGTACATGCACATATATATGTGGGATAAGACCAAAGAAAATACCCACAGTCAGGCAATGAATATAAAAGGGTTACCTGATCACAACCTTCACATCCTGCAGAAAAGACAGTCTGTTTCCAGGGAAGAGGGTCAAACCAGGCAAGTGCAAGGCATGTGTGTTCATACACATACACACACACACACACACACACACACACAGATATACACAGGATACAGTCAGAGAAAATGCCCAGAATCAGGCAATGATTGAATAGATTACTTGCTGATAATCTTCACATCCTGCTGAAAATAAAATTTTTATTTCAGTGGGGGTGTCAAAATAGGCAAGTACAAAGTTGTGTGTGTGTGTATGTGTGTGTAAGTATGTACAGCATGGTATGATAGAGAGAGAGCTAGCCTCAAGCTCATCTTTGACATGTACTATGTGTGTGGGATTCGGGACAAATCTCTGAATCACTCAGTGCTCTAGGCCATGCTCTGAGTTGCCTCTTACCTGTTTGACTGCTTTTTTTCTGTCTCCTTCACTGGATCCTCTTCCAGATTATGCCCTCTACCTGTCCCGAAGGTGTCCCGTCAGGGTCCTCTTCTAGTCTCCCTCTGTACTACTCCATTTGGTGAGCTCATCAGTTCCCATCTTGATAATGAGGTGGGGTAGCTGGTGACAGCGCACACAGTATTGGGTTCATCTTCCTGAGTTCAAATGTGGCCTCAGATCCTTACCAGTTGTGTGACCCTGGGCAAGTCGCTTCTCCGTTTGTCTGTTTCCTTATCTGTGAAATGAGCTGGAGAAGGAGATGACAAAATACTTCAGTATCTTCACCAAAACCACAAATGAGGTCATGAAGAGTTGGACACAACTGAACACTATTAAACAACAATGCTGACAATTCTCAAATCTACCTGTCCTGCCCCAGTCCCTTTGCTGACTTCCTGTCTTGCATCTTCAACTGCCTTTTAGATAGCTCAAAAATCAATGTCCAGTGGACAGCTTAAATTCAATATGTCCAAAGCAGAACTCATTATTTTTTCCCTTAAACTGTCCTCTTCTGCTCCTTCTGTATTATTGTAGAGGGAAACGCCACCCTTCTAGTTCCTCAGGCTCTCAATCTAGGAGTCATCCTAGGCTCCTTATTTCTCATCTTCTGTATCCAAACTGTAGCCCAGGCCTGCCTTCCGTCTTGTTGATATTTAACCTTACACAACACCTGGGTCCAGGTTCCCAGGCTCATGGTGTGCACATGATAAAGCTAAAGGCCTGTCCATGTTCCCAACAAGGCTGTAAGCCTGTCTGTGGCAGAGCATTCCGAGCTCATCTTGATCTGATCAGCCACAGTCATACACACTGAAATTTCACTTTATCATAGTGATGTCATCTTGGTCTGATCAGCCACAGTCATACGCACTGAAATTTCACTTCGTCATGGTGATGTCATTTTGGTCCTCTTCGAGTACAAAGGACAACAACCAACCAACTGAAAACATCTCTTGAACAGGTCTCCTTCTCGCCTCTGACACAGCCACCATTCTAGTGTAGGTCCTCATTATCTCATGCCTGGTTATTGGAATAGCTTGCCGGTGGGTCTGCCTGCGTCAGGTCTCTCCCCACTCCAATCTATCCTCCATTTACCCACCAAAGGGATTTTCCTAAAGTGGTGGTCCAATCATGTCACACACACACACCTTACTAAACTCTAGTTGCTCCTCTTGCCTCCAGAAGCAAATATACAATGCTTTGTTGGCATTCAAAGCCCTTCATAACCTAGCCCCCTCCTGCCTTTCTTGTTTTCTTACACCTTACTCCTCAACACATACTTTCTCAGTCCAATGACACTGGCCTCCTGGCTGTTCTACAGACAAGACATTCCATCCCTCAGCTCCAAGCATTTTCTCTGACAGTGGCTCATGCCAGGAACACTTTCCCTCCTCAACTCCTACTATTGACCTCCCTGGCTTCCTTTAAGTCTCATCCCACCTTCTACGGGAAGGCTTTCTCTTATGTGTAATAGAGCATATATAATATGCCATGTCCTATGACAAATGCATTAGAAAGGCTCCTAACCAAGTGAGACAGGTGGCAAGAGGTTCATCATTGACAGGAGGGAACACTGACACCTTCATGGAGGAAATGGCATTTGAGTTTCACTCTATATGATGGGTGGGAATTCGGCTAGTGAACAGGGGAAGGAAGCGTAGATAGTCCCAGAGCCAGGGAACAGGACAAATAAAGAAATGGAGATTGGAAAGGCAACGCCAAACTAGATGCACAGAAAGTAGTCCAGGTTGGCAAGAAGATGGGGGTGGGGTGAGGGAGGGAAGGAGCAATGTGAAGTAAGACTGGAAAGCTAGAAAAGCACTAGATTTTAAAGGGTCTTGAATGTCAGACAAAGGACTTTGACCTTAACTTGTGAGGCTGTAAAGAACAGTGAGAGATTTTTGATCAAAGGTGTACATATGGAAGATTTTTCTGCTTTTACTATGAAGGTGAAAGGTGGAAAGAGTGTAGAGACTAGAAGCAGATGGCTGTGGTAGCTGGTTATTGCAATGGTCTAGGCAAAGGAGTAGTGATGGTTTATGCTAGCATGGCAGTAGTGAGAATAGAGCAGAGAGGATGGATTCCAATGATGGGTAGATAGAATCAATGAGTGGTGAGGCACTGGAAAGCACCAAAGAGAATGTCAAGCTTTTGAATGTGGAAGAGGGTGAAGGGGGAGGCCAGTGAGAGAAATTGTAAAGTTCAAGGAAACAGGTTTAGGAAAAAAGGATTGAACCCAGCACCAAATACATGCAAAAACATTGGGGAGGATCCAAAAAAATATAAGACAAAGTCTGGCTTTCAGCAGGCTTACAGCCTTATTGGGAACCTGGACCCAAGTGTTGTGTAAGGTTAAATATCAATTCAAGACAGAAGAAATGGCAACAAAGCCAGAGATAGTTGTGTTTTCATTGTTGTGAGAACATCTTCTACAAATTCAGATCATAATCTGTCCATAAGTTAGTCTTAAGAGCACTGCCATCAGCTGCGAGGTTAAATGATCACACAGCTAGGAAGTGTCTGAGGTGAGTTTTAACCCCAGGTTTTCCAGACTCGAGAACTCTAGCCACTGTTCTGCTACTTCACCATCAAATCACAAAAAAAAAAAAAAAAAAAAAAAAAAATCACTATAAAAATTGAATGGAGGGTGAGATCAAAGTCAAGGCAAAATAAAGATTATGGAATGAAGGCAACAGAAGCTAATCAAGAGTTAGGGGCAGAGTCTGGAGGAAGGAGAAGTGGGCTTCCTCTCAGTAAAACCAGGTTTCTAAATTCATAGTCCAGGTGCAGAGCAGTGACTTCCTACTGGATATCGAATGAGAAGATGAGATGCTACTAGCTTGTGTCAAGAAAGGACTGGGAACAGGAGTGGGAAGGCATAGTGGGAAGGAGGAATCAGGAAGCAATGCCAAGCGTAACTGATCAGTCGATGACAGGCGCTTACTAAGCATGGAAAAGAAACCACTGCTTCTTCTCTGCTGCTGTAGTCTCTAGCTGCCTACTTTTTACACTCCACACAGCAACTATTCCAAGACCTCTCTCTTCTAGATCCTAGTTCTGCACCTACCCCTTCACTCAACATGTGACTTCACCTCCTTCTGTGTGTGTGTGTGCGTGTGTGTGTAGAACGGCAGTGGGAATGAATATGCTCCTAAAAATTATCAAGTAGCTTGAGGCCAAATAAATAGTGGCATTAAATCTTTGATAAAATGGAATACAGAAACATGTAAACCAAGATTTGATTAACTATTCATGAAAGACTAAATTTTTTTAAAAAATTAAAAAATGCACCAAAGTTAACCTGTTACCTTGAAATCCCATGTCTTTCTTCAGGCTTCAATTTTTCATGTCCAGTCTGTCCCTTTCTGCTGCCTGCTTTCCTGTCCTCCTAGAACCATGCTCAGATCTCCCCAGTCTAAAAACAGCCTTTTACCAATAGCTGCTACAGCCCTAAAGCTAGCTTCAAATCTCTCTCTTTTTCTAGGGAAAAAAAAATAGTCCAAATTCTACACTCTTTCAGTGCTTTCATTTCCTCTACATCCACTCCTTCAGTATCCTGAATTCTGATATCAACACCCCCCCCCCCCAAAATACGCTATTAAAAACAGTTCTCAGTTTTGGTATTTTTATGTTTTAGCTTCCCCTAACGTCTCATTAGAATGTAAGCACTTTGAAGGTCAGAGACATTATTTCTTTTGGTTTGTTTTTATATTCCCAGCACTTAGCAGGTCTCTAGAAATGTTCTGTCTTCCAGTCTATCAGCTATCTATTTTTCAATTCATCTGTCACCAATATGCCTATCATCTATTGGTCAATCAGTCTATCAGTCTATCATCTCTCTAATCTATCTGCCTTTCTACCAATCTATCATCTATCTACCTTTCTGTCAACCTATCGTCTATATAATCCACCTAGTTATCAGTTATCTATCATTGTTCAGCTACCACCATATTTTCTTGATACTTTCTCCTCCCTTGGGTTCCATGACAGTTTTTTTCCTAGTTTTCCTTCCTTCTCTCTAATCATTCTTCCTCCCCGCTTCCCTTATGGAGAACATTCTTGCATTCCCCTTCCTCTATCTGTCCAGCACCTCACAATGTTCTCCCTAGGCTGCATAGGTGACTGTGAGCAGCTGGCCATATCTAGCAGTTCCAATGAGGAAGAAAAAGAGGCAGTTGTTAAGTCAGTCCTCCTAAAACCAGCCAGAGTTCCTGTGTTCAGCTTGAAACGTGAGTGAAGGGGTTGTGGATCTTGACCCTCATCATGGAAAGAAGCCTCCACTTTAGAGGCTTAGGTCAATCCCTTTCATGTTACGAGCTACTCTAGAAGGAATGAGATAGGAATATGAAACAGCAGAGGATTATCTCCTTTCGGCCTCAGCCTGCCTCTTTAGAGTTTGCCAATATGTCTCAGAAGAAAGAGCCAGATTCCCCAGGGAAGGTTGTCAGACAGTGGCCATCCAATGCATAATACTCATCTGTTTAGTTATTTATAGATAGAAAAGAAATTATTAATTTTTAATTGCATCAAGTAGTAGTGTATGAATAGAGGTTTTTAATAAGGCTATTCATTTTATTGCTATATTTAGCGCTTTTTAATTTTTTAAAAAATTTAGATAGTCTTCCATGAGTAGTTAATCAAATCTTGGTTTAAATGTTTCTATATTCCATTTTATCAAAGATTTTGGCCTCAAAATACTTGGTAATTTTTAGGAGTATAGTCATTCCCACTGCTGCTACACACACACACAACACACACACACACACACACACACACACACACACACACACCCCAAATATATACACGTTGCCCCTTAACTCAGGATTTGACAATATGCATATCTCTTTTAGCACGAATACAAAAAGCAGGGAAAGTGGAAGTGAAAATAATAGTAGATCAGAAGGCAACAGCCCTGTATGCCTTTCTTAAGATGAATTTTTATTTATGTATTTCATTCTTATATCATCTATACTTCCAATATATATGTCCTACCCTTCCCAAAGAGTTACAAAACATTAAAAAGAGAAAAATGCTTTAGAAAAACTAAACCAAAAAATGTTTTAAATGAGATATTATATGCCTTGTTCCATACCTATAGTCTTCCACTTCTACAAAAAAAAATGGAGGACAGGAGGTTATCTACCTTCTCATAACTCTTTTTTAAGGTCATCATTATCATTAGGTAGCTAAGTGGCTGGGCCTGAAGTCAGTCAGGAAGACTTCTCTTTCTGAGTTCAATAACTGTATGACCCTGGGCAAGTCATTTCATCCTGTCTGCCTCAGTTTCCTCACCTGGAGAACGAAATGGCAAACCACTCCAGTATCTTTGCCAAGAATTCACCAAAACCACCTCACAAAGAGTCAGATGCAATTGAAAAAAAACAAAAAATATGAATTGGTCCTTTTACTTTCACAGCATCAGTTTTAATTGGTTTTTTGTTTGTTCACTTTGCTTTTGCTTTACTTACATTATTGTTATCTGGTGTAATGTTTTCCTGATTCTACTTATTTTACTTTGAATAAGTTCATATAAGTTTTTCCTGGGCTTCTGCGTTTCTGTTCACTGTTTATCACAACACGATAATATTCTATTTCACTTATATACCATAGGGGGCTTTTCCATTCCCCAATCATTGGGCAGCTACCATGTTTCCAGTTCTTTGCTACTTCAAAAAGTTTTGCTATAAATATTGGGGGTTTATGGGGCCTTTCTTCCTATCATTGACTTTCCTGGAGTATATGTCCAACATTGGAACCTCTGGACATTTAGTCACTTTCTTAGCTTAAGTATAATTGCTTTTCAGAATGTTTGGACAAATTACAGATACACTAACAATGCAATAGTGTGCCTTTTTTCCCCCATTCCTCCAGCCATGATCGTTCTCATCTTTGACAACAGATCAGGCATGAGGTGAAACCTTGCAGCTGTTTTATTGTTATGAATTTGGAGCATTTTATGTGATTCTTACCAGTTTACAATTCTTTTGACCCTCTTACGTATTGGAAAATGACTTTTGAAGACCTTCATTCCGACTCCTGGGTCTGACTTCTTGAATCAGTCAGTTTCTTCTTTGTCTGGCCCCAGATTTCCCTCTCACATCTCTCCTTTCAAGACCTTGAAGATTGGAGTTGGCAGTATCTTTGGCTTTTGTAGTATGACTCCTCATGGGTCAGTAGTCAGGTGAGAGTGGATGATTGCTTTACAAAACCCTCTGTAAATTATGGAGGCATATCACAGTTCTCTGACTTTGTTCACATAGCTGTGGCTGAATTTCTAGAGCCAGATGTTCATTAATTAAATCAAGTTAGTCTCTCATCATTAACTTTACTATTATCTGTAAAATGTCAATATTTGAATTGATGATCCCTCGGGCTCAGATCCTCATGAGAGCGGTGGAAGAGCAGATCCTCTCGGGGGGACAATCAGCTTTGGGCCCAGAACATGTGGAGTGAGAAATCTGCATTGTTTGCGCTTTTCCTAGGCATGTGGGAGGGATTGATTAGAGATTTCTCCATCACCCTGGGATCCAAAATGACCAGTGCCTGGCATCCTGAGAATGCATTTGCTTTGTAAAGGTTATCCTACCTTATCCTGGAAAGCAGTCATTTAGTTAATAATAAATAAGCATTTATTAAGTGCTAACGATCATTCATTAAGGGCCAAGAACTGTGCTAAGGGATGAGTATATTGAGGCAGGTAAAAATAATCCCTAGCCTCAAAGAGCTTACATTCAAATGAGGGATACAATATGTAAGTAACTGAGCACATACAAGAAATACGTAAGGTAGATGGAAGGTAACCTCACCTTCTTTATAAAAATAACAGAATGATGCCAAGGAAAATCAGATTGGAGAAAATGCTGCCGGAAAAGAACCAAGCAGAATCTGGTGACTTGGCCACCTAGGAGCCTGCGCATTGATGAAAGATGGCAATTATGAGCAGAAAATGAATCTTGGCCCCATGAGAGATTAAGCTATTCTCCAAACAATTGGAAAGTGCCCCCAAATCACTAGGATTAGCACAACATAAGTATTTAATAATAATTTGTACCTATTAATAGCTCAGCCAATGCTGAAACGCTACGTGGGAGATTTGGGAGTTCTCTAATCTTATTTAAAATGAGGTAAGGCATCCTAATGGCCCCTGCTCAGTAGAGCACTTGGAAAATATTTACTTTGAAACTCTTTCAGAGGCTCCTTGTAAACAGGAGATCCTGTAGGGTCACACTTCAGTGTCAAAGGCCACTATTGTCTCAGTAATAGTAAACAGGCTTTACAAGGAAGAGCCTTCTGGTGCCAAACAGTCAGCTCTGTACTACAAAGCACTGAGCAAGATGCCTGAAAGGAGAGGAAAAATAAAGAGCAAGAGGTGCTAACCTCTCCAGGCTTGGCGGCCTCTCCTCCTCCCCCTCCGAGAAGAAAATTCCCTGATCAGGAAATAGTTATCACCATTCCACCAGTGTCCACTCCTTTACAATGGTGTGCATTAAATTGAATTTTTTGTTTAAATGCTGTAGCCAAACTGATTGCCTAAAGCCTGGAAAGAGCCTTGAACAAGACATTGGACTTTTATTTTCAATGTTTTAATTCATCAGACACAGAATCTTTGAGGATTGTTGATTCCTTGCCCCCCCTCCCATTCCTTCCCTCCCCCCAAACTGACTCAAACATCAGTGTAAAAATCCACAGAACTCCTCTGGGATGGTTTCCTGTTAAAAGGACTGGAACACTTTCATTCTGTGTGGAATATAGTTTTTATTATAAGAGTTTTTTTTTTTTTCCACTTATAAAAGCAGCAATTGTTAGCTGTTATTGGGAAATGTAATTTATATTCCAAACTTGAGTCAGAATATGTAAAGAATTAAGCCTTGGTACAAGGATCCAGCAAACAATGGTTTGTACTTAGCCCAAATCTGCTATAAATGTGAAGTGGAGTAATACTGGACACAGTTTAAATCTCATCCTCCTCCCCACCCCCTCCAACCCCTCCACCTCCAGTGTTCTTTTATTGGAAGCCTGAGGAGATGATAGCTGAGTTCTTTGTGCTGTGGGAGGTGGTAAATATAGGAATGATAGCACTTTGCCTGTATGAGAACTGCTAACATGCTGAGAATAATGTGAAAGACTGAACTTTGATCATCCAAGTATTTTTTTTAAACGGGGACAGTTTCCAGAGTCAGTCTGGCTTTGATCATGAAAAGGGGAAAACCAGCCAATGGGAAAAAACGGCTGTGTCTCTCAATAGTTACCGGTGCCTGGAGCCCTTGGAGACCCAGAGATCTTAGTACTTAGGAAATAGCTGCTGGAGTCTGAGCCGCTGCATCACATCTGTTTTAGTGTGGCCAACCCAGCCAGATGTAAATGATCTACAGACAATTTAATAAATTGTAATTAAAGTTCTTGGCCCCTTATATTGAACAAAAACAGCCTTCGATCAGGAGAGGGTCAGATTTATTGCAACTAGGTTGGGTTTCCTTTAAATCACAATTTAAATTGCTATTCAAGACTAGATTTAATTGTTTTCAACAAAAAAGGACATTCTAGTCATTTGTCATATAACCTCAATACGTGTTCTTCACAACCTAGAGATAGATGCAGATGTAATTTTTAGAAGGAACAGACTGTGCATTTCAAAAGCACTAATTCTTTCTGGCCCCTTTTTTCCCTCAAGATTAATTTTGCATCTATGGCACCTTAAAAAACAGAACAATGGTTTATTTGTTTTATTTGCAAAAATATTTGAAGCAGATTCTTTTGAAGTCATTGGGAGTAAAACATCTCCAGTTCAGTAATTGATCATGGGTATATTGATAATATTTTGCCAATTTTAGGAAAACCATCACTCCCTTCCAAAAAGACATTTAAATTGTTTTACCTAAGTTACACAATAAATGTATAGTTTCTTGTCATTTTTCTTAACAGCAAACACAAAGTAAGTTACGAAGCAGATCTTTGCAGCAGTAAATTTTTAGTCATAAATGTAAATACTTTCTTTTTATTATCATTATTAGGAATAGGAAGAGGGTTAGACTTGTCAGGGGTAGAGAACCTGTGGCCTCAAGGCCATGTGTGGCCCTCTAGGTCCTCAAGTGGGACCCTTTGACTGAATCCAAACTTCATAGAACAAGTCCCCTTAATAAAAGGATTTGTTCTGTAAAACTTGGACTCAGTCATAAGACTGCACCCAAGGACCTAGAAGACTCCACATAGCCTTGAAGCCACAGGGTAGGGAAATTCCAAGTAAGGATGCTCTTGCTACCATCACAGATGGTCACTTTCTCTGAGCATTAGAGTTGCTTGTAGCACAGAGAGGTTAAAACTTGCCTAAGGTCACATGGACTGTATATGTCATAATCAGGAGTTGAAAGCAGGTCTTTCTAGCTTCAAGGCTGTTGCCTTTCCTTATTACTGTTAATAATAACTGCAACAGTAAGCTGTCATCAACCAGACCAGTATGAAAGGTCAACCCTAGCACAGTGATTAGAACATCAGAGACACTTAATTAACACTTGTCAACTGATTGATTGAAATCTGCTTACCTTTTGGTTAATCTAGAAACCATCTTTCCTGTTTTTTTAATTCCCAAACTGTTTCTTAATTTATGATCATTTTTCAAAGTATGAAAAACTTCTTTCTATATCTGAAGTTACTATTATTAAAAGATGTTAAAATTTCAACTATGTTGTGTTATCTCATGATAAAATTATTTCTATATACTCATTACTGTGACAATGCTGAGCATTTCTTGGATGATGTGACCTTAGAGCTGAAACTGTATTCTAGGTGATATTACAGAGGAATGACTGAAGGATCCTACATCTTAACCAATTTATCCTTAATTATTAAAGATTAATCCTAGCACTGAGAATTGAGAATATTGACTCTCCCAAATCAGCTGAAAATAGAGCATCACTAGGGGTGAACTGTTTATAAAAGCCACATGGCTTCAGTGAAAACTACATTTAGGCAACTCCTGGTTCACAAAAGACCTATACATTTCCAGAACTTCTCCCCCTCAGCTTCCAGAATCCGCACATCTGAGCAACTGGCAAAGTTCCTGTTTCCTACCAGCTCCCTACCACTGGCGTGTTCTCCTACTATCACAAGGGAGACTTGAGTCCCAACAGAACCGCTCTTGCAATTTGGGAAAGGTCCTTCTTTAGAGTGCTAGGGATGTGTTCCTAACATCACCCCAGTTTGGGAGTACAGACTCTGTATCATTATACTCAGGGACAAGTGATTTCCTTGGTGCTGGAACAGCTGGTATGGAAACTCTTTCTTTCCACTAATGCAAATCACAAATGGTCTATAATTTATAGCCTTATGGAGTTGCCTGTAAAGTTAAATAGCTTATTAATTGTCACAGGGCTAGTAAGTATGAGAGAATGGACTTGAATTTGGGGCTTCCTGACTCTGGATCCAGGACACTATCCATCATGCCACCCCACTGGTAAGGCTCCATCTTATTATTAGAATTACAATTCAGGAGCATTAAGGTTCAATATGTGTTTGTGGTTTGACTTGCAAACTGTTTATAACATTAAGTGGAGAAGACTGCATTCCAAGGCTCAGGCCATCTACTTGTAAAGGAGCTTTTCAAACAAAACTTTAGTTTCTGGACCATAATCCATTCACAGAATGAGATTTACCACGCCCCCATCTAAATCCAGGCAGTCACAGATGAGGAGTACAGCTATTCCTTGCCACAAACAGGTTAGGTTGTTTGTTTTTTTTTTCTATAAAAATACACACAAAAAAACTTTTCATAAAGCATCTTCAGCTATTTGAAAAAAAAGGCTGACTTCTTTGAAAAGTTATTGCTTTTTTTTAATCCATTAGGATCTGAACCCTTGATGAAATGCAGTCAGATAACCCAAGGAAACCCTTAACATCTTTCTGGTGCCTGTATTCTGGGCAGTTGAGGTTGTTTGTTAAGTAAGAAACTTGTTTAGATATGACCCCAAGTTAAATTCATTAGATATGTAACTCTAGCCAAAATATTTGAAGTCTTTTGAGCTGGTGTGGTAAATCAGAGCCTTTTGAAGTTCAGTTGGCTACTTTTCTAGGTTGACAAGGCAGTGTTAATGGAAGAAAGGAAATAATACTTAAAAATAAGAAAAATGGATGACATTTCAAGTCCATGTACTTTTTATTGCCTGCGGAAATGAACCGATTCCAAATTTATGTCAACCCATACATGATGGTATCATCCACAATCATAAAAGGGACCTAGAACAATTACAGTGGTGTGGGTTTGGGAGGAGGTACTATGGAGATTATTTCAGAAATCTTATCAGGAGATTTTATCCCATTTTTCATCACAATTGCTTTTTTGCCCTTATCAAAGTTAGCATGCTTCATTTCATCCCACAAAATATTTATAGGAGGACTTTATATAATGATAGCTTCCTCACACTGGTGAGAAGGGGTTGGATTTTTTTGAAGGCATTGGATGAACTCTTCCTGACTGCTAAAGTTGAGCTAATAAATGACCTCTTTCCGACCTTACATTGACATGGTACAACAGTGATATCGCATGGACCTCCAAGTAAGGAATGTAGATCATTCACAGTAGTAGGATGTCACATGAAACATCTAACCTTCCATGCTTTCCCTTGACTGATGGTCAAGACCTGCTATACATTAAGAACCTTTCTTCTATTTACTTGAAAAATATTCCAAAGTTTGCTTGCTTCTCACTCATTTAAGGAAAACTCCTTTTATTCTTCCTCATTTTCACTTGGAGCAATGGTACTTCCACAATGGTAGAGTAGCTATAGTGTTGGTCTTAGAATCAAGAAGACCTGGATTCCCCTGTACTTTTGATATTAGCAGCCATTGCACCTTGGAAAAGTTGTTCTCCTTTCTCCCACGCCTCTCTGTCTCTCTGCCTCTGTCTCTGTCTCTCTGCCTCTGTGTCTGTCTCTCTCCCTCTTCCTCTCCCTCTTCCTCTTTCTCTCCCTCTTTCTCTCTCTCTCTCTCTCTCCACCTAGAAAATCTAAAATATACCTTATTGGCTTACGGACTTCACGAAGGGATATGTGGTAAATATTTAACAACTGGCTTTCAGGAAGGGGTAATGTAGTAATAATGTACTTTGTTTTCAAGGTAATCATCGTTAAGTGACTTGTCCAGGGTCACACATCTACTAAGCATCTGAGGTCAGATTTGAACTGAGATCCTCCTGACCCCAAGGCTGTTGTTCTCTCCACTGTGCCAACTAGCTGCCCCAGAATAATATATTTTTAAGTTTAAAATGCATTATTAACTATTTCTCCATCATTTTCCTAAGTTTGGACAATCAACAGAAAAATAATAAATCAAGGCCTAATTTGTAGTGTTTGCCAGCTTCTAAGATGTAAATGCTCATGTTGAAAATTTAACAATTGGCTCTCACTAGCTGGTTTATGCTGGCTCCTACACACCTCTGGGCTCACATGACATGATGCCTGTAACATACTGTGTAGCCATTTGAGTGCTAAATCAGTGTTAGAGAGAGAGAGAGAGAGAGAGAGAGAGAGAGAGAGAGAGAGAGAGAGAGAGAGAGAGAGAGAGAGAGAGATGGGACCTCTTATCTTATATAATGGTCTAAAATCTTCCTCCAAACTTTCGTAAAATCCCAGCTTGCATACTTTGGAGGAGAAGGGGACAGGGTCGGGGGAGGGTTTTCTTTTTAGTTTAATTTCAGCTGTTGCATCGTCCAAAGGAAAATGTTACTCCTGTAATTATTTTCTTCATTTATCACAAAGCCACCTAATTACTTTTTTAAGCAGCTTTGCATTTTCAACCTTTCTGTGGAGTCTGCTGCCTTTCCTTTTAAGTCCTGCTGACTGACATGTGCAAGTCCCCAAAGGTGGAATTTCTGATAGTCTGATAAGTTTGCCTGGTTTTCTTTGAGAGGAAAAGGTTGAAACAAAGATCTGTAGTGTTCCCCCAAGCAGCGGGGGTGGGTTGAGAGAGCTGAAGATTTGGCTGATGTCACCGGGTCCTTAGCACTGAAAACCTCAGAGTAATCCGATATCACTTAAAAGGCTGGTAAAAGGCCCGGCTGAAGGATGCTTGGCAGTGATGTTGCAAAAACAGGAACAAACAGCCAGCTGATTCTTTTGTTTGTTTTCCAAGTGCCTATCACGCCGATCAGAGACCTCTCTCTGTCCTTGTGGTGCAGCCCCTGTGTGTAACTGTAGAATAAAGCCCTAACTGGCTTTCACTATAAACAAAGGCTCAACCAGTCATTTGCAAAGGTGATGGATTTCATTAACGTTTCGGTGTCCTGTGGGGGTTTGTGAGTCTTTAATGAGACATAAGCAGAAGAGGAGAGAGTCAAGCTTTCCCTCTTCTTAAAGGCTGGATGGCTCACTCCTCCATCCGGGCTCACTGTGGATGCCAAACCTTTGCAGATTGGCATTTCTTTCATTAAAAGCCCTGGCTGCCTTTCTGGGGAGATGGGCCTCCCTCATTGAGTTTCGGCAAACACAAATACTTGTCATTCCAAAACAGAATGGAAACCCTTCGAAGATGAGAGCCCAGAGCCACCCCAACCATATGGTGAGGTCATACACTAGGCAGGAGTTGGCCTGGAACCCACAAAGCCAGCGCTTCCTTACTGCAGCAGCTCTCTTCCTGGAATTTAACCTTTCAGTTGAAAAGGCTGCCCATTCTGCCATCCCCTACCCCTATCCCCTCTTTTTTTTTTTTTTTTTTTTTTTTTAAGAGATGAATCAATATGGTAACTTCTGGTTAACTAAATAACAAGGCATACTCACAATTTACTTTGGGGGGGTGATTTTATTGACATCCATTTTGAAGCCTGGCTGGGGGATTGGGGGGGGGGGGGTTGGGAGTCCTCCTAGCTCTGGTTTATTGGCCCTTCATAAACATCCATGTGGACTCAGCAGAGGGCAACTGTAAAGGGCCCTGTCTGGTGCTGGGGAACATTCCTGGCTGCTCTCCTGCTGGGGACCCTGATTAATGACAGCTGCTTGCAGGACGGACCTAGAGCTCCCTGGCTATTTACCTCCATCTGTGGGCAGCGTGCAGTTTATGGGCATCTGGCTGGAGATAAAACCATTTTCATGATGCAATACCCCGACAGGGAGGCAGCTGGAGAATTGAGAAGCCCTCGCTGGGGTAAATCCTTCTGGCCTCCTGCCCAAGACAGATTCTACGGGGAGCGCCACTGATGCTTTGGGACTTAAGCCACACAGAACATCGGAAAGGGAGATTATGAGGTTTCTCGAGTTACACAGAATAAAGCTCTTTGTCAGGAAGAAATAATAAAACTGTAGGAATTATGATAGCAATGTCTGAAGCAGTTAAGCAAGTGCAGTAATTATGCACTCTGAACAACCTGAGAGAGATGGCACATTTTCAGAGGCCAATATTCATCCAGGAGAGATACTTTCAGCTAAGGCTTGAAACAAAAAGATCAGTTTCTCACCTACACAGAAAGTTTTAAGGATGTTAACTTACTGGATTTGTCTTAGGATGGAGCCCCACTCCATGGCATGGGCCAGTCATCTGAGCGTGAGTTGAGAATATGGTGACAATAGTTAGGGTTTTCATGAAAACAGAAAGATGGTGAAAAATAATAATTCTGTGTGAATTGTGGAGCAAGAGACTTACATTGTTTTTAATTTTAAGTATAGTATTTTCCTATATTACTTTTTCTCATTTGGGAATCTATTAATTGTTTATCATTATCAGATTTATATGTTGTTTTTTGGTTAACTTAATTTACCTGTGTTTGAAGTCTTCCCCCACACCTATATCTGATCCAGAAATCTGTTACCAGGGGTGAATTAGAGATCTCTCTAAGGCAGGGGCTTCCTCACTCTGGTCCTTAGAAACCTCATGGAAATCCATAATAGGGCTCACCTTTCATCTCCTCATACTCAGAGGCAACTTTTTGCCCTGAGAAATTCACCATCCCTAGATTTGCACATGGCAACTGCATCACTGAGCAGGACAATTAAGTTCCTTACATTCCACTCCAGAACAAAGTGTCATCAAGCGGGTCAGGGATAGGAAGGGGGCTGAACTTTCTGCCAAAACTTTGTGTGTGTGTGTGTGTGTTTCTTTCTCTCTCCCTCCCTCTCCCCCTCTTCCTCCCTCTTTCTCTCCTCCTTAGCAATGGATCTTCAGCTGTATTGTATCATTGTCATCAGATGACAGAAAAACGTGTGGCCAACATGGAGAATCTGGGGCCGATGGAGTACAAAGCTCTTTCTTTTGGTGCAAAGATGAGTGAAGACCATTTGCGTCATTTTCACCAGTGTTTTCTCTAATTGCCTCCTTTGACATGTCAGCCATCATGTACTGAGCAAACCTATTTTTGTCATAAAGACTGTCACAATGAAATCTGACGATATAATAGAGTATGTGTGGTATTTTGATTTCTGAAAATCTGAAACTTGAATGAGGCATAAAGGATTTGGCAGTTGTTAGATTTTTTGGACCCAGACAGTGTAACACAATAACCCTTGCAGATGTTCGGTTCATATGATGGGACTTGTTCCCAGATCTCACATCTCAGACCTCTAGATGTAGGAAATGCTTCTGCCTGTAACTGTTTGTTTTCACTGGGGCTGCAGCTGAAATCCTGCATATTCACTTACAGCTGGGCCTTGTTCTCCCTGCAGGAGCTACTGAATGGAGATCTGAAAGAGGGACATTTTCGGGAGGACCAGTGCCCCCTGGAGGGTAAGTACATAATCTTGCTCTCACAGCTAGAGGGAAAACTCAAAAGTCCACTTTCCTGTCCAGTACTTGAAAAACATCCACATGAGTATTCAAAAGTTAGAGGTAGCATTAATAGCCTTTTGGAAATCTGAATTGAGATGCAGACCCTCATCAGCTTTTCAAATAACCAGCATTCCTACCTTTAAATCTAAGCAGAGCTGGGACGGATGCCTTGGTTAAAAATATAGAGTGCTTGCCATTTAAAGATGTTAAACTAACTAGCATTGAGTGCCAACCTTTTTCTACACGCGTACTTGTTATTTTCATTTTAAGTAATTCCTTCTTCAAAAGCAGCTTACGATACACTTTAAGCCTTTACTATTTCCCTATATCTTACAGGCCTAGACTTTCAGACAATCAAAATTTTGCCTGAATTGTCTAAGAATAATTTTATTGATTTTTATAAGTTTGGATGATGCGTGATAACGGTATCAGAAGTCTACATTTATATAGTAATTAATAGTTACAAGGCTCTTTTACATAATTTTTTCAAAATTTGACCCTCATAACAACCTTAGGAAGTAGACAGAAGCAACACCGTCTTCTTCTCAGGGTAAAGATGGTGACTATAAATGTTGACCATCAAATGTGTTTACTATGTCAGCCATGCTTAAGTGTTTGCTGTGGATTTTTGCTTGTTAATATTTTTAGGATGAGAAGGGTCAAAGGTAAATGATTGTGGTACCAAAAAAAGGCAACAATGAAACTTTTTTTTGAAAGAATTGTTAACCCATTTTACAGAGCAGGAAAGTAAAGCTTTGAAAAGTTAAATGATTGGCCTGGTCACACAGCTGATAAGCTGTAGAAGCCAGGATTTGAACCCACATTTTCTCACTTTACACTCTAGAGTACTCTTTATATTCTACTCTAGAGTCCCTTAATATGAATCCTAAATTGGAAGGAATGAGAAACTAACTAAATAGAACGAGTGAGGAGTAGGGGGAAAGTTACAAAACTCTGTGATCATTCATGAGGTTCTTGTGAGTTGGTAAATACTATCTTGCCCATCTACCATTTTGTTTCCCTTTTCTACTCTCTTTATGCCCCTAAATCTATTCTCTACCACCCCAGAGAAGGAACCATGAGAGACAGGATCGTATCCCTAGGTGCTGATGAAAAGGTTCTACCCATGAGTTGGGACCATTCCTTCTGTATACCATCCATTTAGTGGTGAACCATTTATTCCCAACAGGATCTTCATTATCTTGTTAAAAGAGCCAATCAAAGTTGTTTGGTAAAGGAGGCTTTACCCTTTCTTTTCCTTATTCTTCCCTTGCCTAGAGTCTGGCCTTGAAGGGCTAGGGTGAGAGAAGCTAAGGCCAGAACATAGACCCATATTTCTGACTCCTGACTAAATATACCAGTCCAACCAGTAGTTACAGCCTTGGAATCTTTGTGAGAATGGTCCCTCCTTGGCCCCCGGGGTCGTTTATTCAGCATAGTTGAATTAATAACTAAGCCTGAGAGATTCTGTACTCTTCTTCTTACCAATTTTTCTTTTGGTCTTACAGTTGCCCTTCCTCCTGAGAAAGTAGAAGGATGTGAAGGTTACATACAGCCTTTTAATCTAGAAGATGGAGAAAAAATTGCAAATAAAGACGTCAATCGAGGAATGGGGAAGAAGCGGTTAAATATTGATGTATGTTGTATCTTTATCTGTTTTATTTGTACTATGTCTCTTTTTCTGTACATTAGTTCATCAAGTTCTGAGTGTTTAAAATGATTGGGTTCCAATTAGACTTTTCAGGAACAGAATTCTCTTTTATACTCTAGCAAATGACAATGTGTTAAAATGTGATGGAATTGACTTTAAATTCTGGCAGGTTTGTAGGGGGTAAAGGATCCTGCTATGGAATTTTGCTAATAAGGCTAAAATTGTTTTGCATTGCATTAAAATACTTTTAAAGTTCAGTATTTTCCTTGGCTTTACACATTTTGCACTACAGAAGTGATATAAAGTAAACTTTAGCAAACAATTTAGAATTCCTTGGCTTATGCACAAGGTGCCCATTGTAAGATATTTGGTATTATTGGAATAAAAAGTTATTATTTTGCAAGGTAAGTTACAGTTGGGGAAGAGGAAAATGAAAGAATGTTGCTTTTCTTTCTTCCCTCTACTTCCATTTCTAAACTTAAAAAAAAGTGATGTTCATTAATTATTAACTTTATAATATGTGACAGATAACCCATTTTCTTGGCATTATCAACAATGTATACAATAGACTGCTGGATAAAGCATTAGTGTGGTACCCAGGGGCAGGAGTTATTTTCATAGTCCCCTCTCCCCCATTCTTCTCCGTACTGTAACTTAGTTCCTTAATTTTCTTCGAGGCTCAGTTTTCCCAGCTGCAAATTGGGAATAATGATTTCACTGACAACGTCAGAACACATGAATCTACATAGCCAAAGTAGAAACTCCAAGAGAAGGTCAGAAAGGGGGGTTTCTGCATTCCACATCTGATAAATTGAAATGTTAGCCCCCACCCAGAATGAGGAGGAAGAAGATGTTAGCCCACTGTTTTCTCTGAAGTAAAGATTTTTCTGTTGGAATATTTAATGTTCTTACTTAAAGTAATATAAAGGTTCAACTGCAAGCACAAGAGACCTTCCTTCAGACCTTAAAAGTTATTCCCTGCAAATGGTTAAAGGCCTTACTCTTAACATAAAACTCATATAGGTTTCATACCATATAGGTATGATTCACTGCATGCAATAGACATCTTCTGAAAAGACATAAAATGTCAAGGCCCAGAAGAAATCTTTGTGACCATCTAATCTAACACTTTCCTTTTACAGATGAGAAAATGAGGTTACCTCAGTAAGAGGAAGGCCTAGGGCATGACCCAAACTCTTGACCAAGTCCAGCATTTTTGTTGCTGTTCAGTCATTTCAGTCATGTCCAGCTCTTTGTGACTCTATTTGGGGTTTTCTAGCCAAAGATACTGGAATGGTTTGCTATATCCTTCTGCAGCTTATTTGACAGATGAGGAAACTGAGGCAAACAGAATGAAGTGACTTTTCCAGGGTCACACATTGAGTAAGTGTCTGAAGCCAGATTTGAACTCATGAAGATGAATCTTCTTGACTGCTGGACTGGCAATCTATCCACTCTGCTACCTAATGCCAAATGAATTTTTGTAAATGGAATAATTTTATTAAAATACTCTAAAGGAAGCAAATCTTTTAATCTGTTTTATAAATTTGGATTTTCGTACATCATATCTGCTTAAGTTAGGTATTTGTTTATAATTAAACAAGATCAGATAGATCAACAGAAAACATAAAAGCATATGCATATCATAAAATAAATGGAAGAAATTGTTCACTTTGTGTTCCCCCCATTTTGTTCTATAAAACTAGCACAGAAACATGCTGCTGTTTTTTGCTACACATGGCAAAGATGTCGCATATTCTATTGAGGATTTTTGGTTTTTAGTAAAAAAAGAAATCCTTATTTTCAGGAACTTCAGTGTGATGTCTCAGTGGAAGATGGCAATCGTCAGGAATGGACATTTACCCTGTATGATTTTGACAACAGTGGAAAAGTAACCAAAGAGGTAACATTTGTTTTGACCTGGAAAATAGACTGACCACATGGAAGGAGAAACTACAGCTTTGTTTGGTTGTAGTTGTAGGACTGGTCAGAATCAGCCAAGATTTGGATGTGTAATATCATAATAACTCACATTTAATATGGAGCTTACTATGTGCCAGGCACCACACTAAGTGATTTATAATCATTCTCTCATTTGATACTCACAACAACCATGAGAGGCAGATGCTATTATTATCATCCCCATTTTCTAGAAAAGAAAACTGAGGCAAACAGAGTTTAGGTGAGTTACCCATGGTCATATGGCTACTAAGTTTCTAGGCCAGATTTTGAGATTAGGTTTTCCTTAAACCTCTGTATCTACTGAGTCACCTAGCTACCCTTAGAACAGTCAAAAGACATCCCCAACACACCCTAACACAACAGCTGCCTTATTTAACTTTCATCCCTTTCTCTTCTGTGCCCATGCCAATGGCCTCCTTTGGTGATGCCCTGCTTTATTTCCTCCTCAGAGAGCAGTGATTCCCTGAGCAGGGCCCTGCAAGTGCCCACAGTCAGTTCAGTGGCATGTGTTGAAGGTCCTTCGATCTGTTTTTCCTAGCTTCAGATGGCTAAAGCACTTTAAAGTGATCACCCCAGCCTCCTAAATGAACTAGACATCTAGAACTTGGGTTTGGGTTAGGAATAAGAGAAAAACAAACCTGTGTTGAGACCAAAATCTGTTTGGAATTTCAGTCATTTAGAGATATGTCATGCCAGCAGCTGTGAGAATACTTCCTTTTTCTCTGGAGTTGCTGGAACTAAACTCAAGGCTATAAAAAAGATAAAATTGTATCCCTGACTACTAGATAGATAATGCTAGAGTTCTATCAGAGCTATTTCACTGAACTGAAAATGAAAAACAAAATGAAGAATGTATGCTTGATTAGCATTAAGCTGTTTGGAGATATATGTTGTTGAGTCATTTCAGTCAGGTCCATCTCTTTCTTATCCAGTTTGGGGTTTTCTTCGCAAAGATACTGCAGTAGTTTGCCATTTCTTTCTCCAATTATTTTACAGATGAGGAAATTGAGGTAAACAGAATTAAATGACATGCCCAGGGTCACACAACTGTTGATATCTGAACTCACAGAGATGGGTCTTCTGATTGCAAGCCCCCAGTATCTATCCTCTGCACCACCTAGCTGCTTGTTTTTGGAGAGAAGATGCTCATTAATTCTGGATACTGATATTCTCTTGTTTTGATCCTTACACAAGGATATGTCCAGCTTGATGCATACCATTTATGAAGTTGTAGATGCTTCAGTCAACCATTCCTCCACCAATAGTAAGACACTCCGAGTGAAACTGACTGTGAGCCCAGAACCTTCCAACAAGAGGAAGGAGGGACATTCAGGTAAGTGTGCCCAACATGTGGATGTGTTGGTGGACTGCCAAATGTCACTTTTCATTGTAAAGCAGTTTTAATTATGTGTCATTTAGATCGAGAAGCTATTCGTTGTAAAACGGAAGGAGAGCATCCTGAAGAAATGAGGATGGCAGACAAGAGACTATCTGCTCATGTCAGGTAAGACGCTGAAAAGTTTGTAGTCCTTTGACCAGAAGGTGCCTTGGTTTCATCTTATATGAAGAAGGTTCATGGAGATAGTAACAAACAAGGCTAAGCTTCCATTTTTGGTCAAGTCACACCCAGTGAGAAGCCCCAACACCAAAAAAAAATGGTGCCCACCAGAAAAAGATGTTGCGAGTTTAGGACATGACCCTCTGATATGCAAGAACCAGGGGCTCCATTCTTCTTATGAACACATGGTTTCTGACTTAAGCTCAGTCAAATAAATCCCTGCCCTATTGGTTTTTCTCTACTTTTAAAAAAAAATCAAGCTTTCTAGTTGGTTCAGTGATGTGTTCATTAGGCTTAACTTAAGAGGAGATGATGGCATATGCATTATTACCAGTCTCTTTCAAAGAGTGACAGTCTTCCATTTTGGAATGGCCCTAAATGAGCAGGCATATGTGTCCATTGATCAAAACATATTTAGAAACACAAAATACTTCCCTTAAATAATTCACTTCTTCCTTGTTTTTCCTCTTATAAGTATTATTTATTTAAAGTATCTAATGTGCTGTAGCAATCTACTACTATGATATCCCCAAAAAATCAGTGTTTGCAGTTTTATCATGTGATTTGTTTCCTGTAAATTGTTGATTCTCCATTATAGGCAGTATTGCACATCTTCTTTAGATAGACTCCACTATCATACTTTTTCCTTCTAATCTTCATTTTTTCCTTGTCTATCAGTTCCTTCTCTACTACCTTTGAACACACTTAAATCATTCTCATTCTTAAAAAAATATTCACTAGATGCTGCTATCTCTGCTAGCTATTGTCCTGTATCTCTCTTCTCCTTTTAACTTGACATGAGAAAACTAAGTTGAGTGGTTTCCAACCTCAACATTCAACTTCAATTGCTCTCTCCAAAATTATCAGTGATCTTAATTGTCCAACCCAATGGCCTTTTCTTCACCCTTCTTGACTTCTCTACAGAATTGGACACTATTGATTTCCTTCTCCTCTGGATATTTTTTTCTGTTTGAGTTTTCATGATACTAATCTCTCTTGGATCTTCTCCTACCTCTCTGATTGTGCCTTCTAAGTCACTTTTGTTGGATCTGCATTCACATCACACTGACTACTCTTAGTGGATTCTCCAATGACCCTCTTCTCTTTTTTCTCTGTATTCTTTCAGTTCATGATCTCATCAGTTCCCATAAATACAGTTGTCACCTTGATGAAGCTGAGCATCTATTTATCCAACTCCTTATTTATTTATCCCAGGCCTATTTATGCAGGTCTCCTCTCTTTCTTGAGGTTCAATCTCATTTTACCAACTGCCTATTACATATTTCAAACTAGCTAACCCATAGTCAGCTCAAAAATCAGCATATTCAAAATAGAATTCATTATCTTTTCCCTACCCCAATCCACGCCTCTTCCACATTTCTCAATTACACCATCCTTCCAGTCATCCAGGGTCACAATCTCAGTGTTATTCTTGACTTTTTATACACATTCACCCTACATAGCCATCCACTTGCCAAATTATGTCATTTCTAGCTTGTATTTTTTTCCCTTCTCTCTATGACCATTCTAGTTCAAACCCTCATCTCCTAATTGGTCTACCTATCTCATCTCCCTCTGGGTCATTCCATCCTCTTCTCAATTGCCAAAGTTATCTTTCTAAAGTGAACATCCAACGATGTCACCTCCCTCCTCAGTAAACTCACGAGGTTCTGTGTTACCTACTCAAGGATCAAATGTGAATCACTCTATTTGGCATTTAAAGGTCTTCACAATTTGGCCCCTTCATGTCATTCCAGTTTTTATTACACATTATCCCCTTTCACACACTCTATGATCCAGTCATACTGATCTATTTGTTGTTCCTCAGACATAACATTCTGTCTACCATGTCTGTGCTTTTGCTCTGGATGTCTCCCGTGTCTGGAATGCTCTTCCTTCTCATTTCTACCTCCTGGCTTCCCCAACTTCTTCAAAATTCAACTCATATCCTTTTCCACAGAAGATCTTTCCTCATTCCCCCAGATGCTGGTATCTTCCACTGTAAGGTTTTCTTAGGTCTACTTTGAATGCACTTTATGTACACCTCTATACATATCTACCATTTCCCCCATTTGAATATAAGCTTGAGCACAGGGTCGGTTTTCACTTTTTTGTCTAAGTATCCACAGCACCTAGCACAGTGCCTTGCATATAGTAGTGCTTAATGAATGCTTGTCCATTGCCTGTAGAGCACTGGACTTGGTTGCAGCTCTTTTTTTTTTTTTTTCAGTTCTTTTTTCCCAGGTTTTCCCCCCCGCAATTCTACTATTTACTAATTCAACGATCTTAGGCTAATCATTTTAGCTCCCAAAATTAACCTATCTCAATACAAGCTATTGTTACTATAATGCCGTAACACCTCAAATAGCCTTCTGTTAGCCTTTAAGTATAAACAAAATAATCATCATCGTAAATTGCATTTATACAGCACTCTTAAGTTTTTGTAAACCCTTCTTCTCTACTCCTCACACAGTAGTTGCATGGTTTCTAGTGCATCTGACAGATAAAACTCAAAAAGTTTATGTGAATTGACGATGGTCACACAGATAATAAATATTGGAGTTGGAATTCCCAAGTAGACCTCTTGAGTTCAAGAATAACATTGCTTCTACTTTATCACATAGCCTCTTACAGACACTTAAGTAGGGATTACGGATGTGTGTGTACAGGTTTTTACTTCAGTATGGCTTTTGTCTTGTAACTAACGTATCCATATCCTGTTCATTTCCTACCCACACAGGAGGCCGAACAATGACCACCACCATTACACCGTGCGTGAGCAGTACTGTGTTGATGAAAATACTGAGAGAAGAAACCATTACCTTGATCTTGCCGGAATTGAGAACTACACTTCAAAGTTTGGGCCAGGTAGACACTCTAAACCAGACACAAGCAACCTTCAGATGTGGATTATCCAGAAGCTAAACAGGAGAAGGATTTCTGGGGCTCTTGTAAAATAAAATCTAATTTTATCAATACTTTCAGAGTTCAGGGAAGCTCGTGCCATATTTATTTATTGAATATGTAGTTTATAAAACTAATGCAAGCTCACTTGGATACCTGCATCTTTCCAGCCTCTCTTTCCTATGACTTGATTCTAACCCTAACCCTTGATTTAGACATGTCCAACTCTTCATGACCACAGGGACCATACAGTTCATGGGGTTTTCTTTGGAAAAGACACTAGAGTAGTCTGCCATTTCCTTTTCCAGTGGATTAAGGCAAACAGGTTAAATGACTTATTCAAGGTCACACAGATAGTAAGTGTCTGAGGCTGGTTTTGACCTGAAGTCTTTCTGATTCCAGACTCAGCACTAAGTCCAATGAGTCACCTAGCTGCCTCCATATGACTACATATAATATAAATTATCTACCTACGATAATGTATATATTCATATACCAACAAGTCTCAGTGTACCAGGACATTTCTCCATGGGGTACCCTGTGGGAAAAGGCCAATGGCATCCTTTCATCTCAGCTTATAAGGCAATCTATTGTTTTATTATGTCAAGTAATAAATATTATCAAGAGGTGGAAGAAAGATCCTGTGGAATTTCTAGATATTCCCAGATTTCTATCTCAACAAATTTTCACAGAAACTCAGAATCTAAAAGGGACCTCAGAAGCATCTAATACACCTGGTACCCAAACAAGAATCCCCTGTACAGCAGGCCCAAAAAATGGTCAATTAGCCATTGTAAAGATCATCTATAATGATGGGTAACTAAGCACCAGTCAATACACTCCAGTTGATAAAGAGATTATACTGCATAGTCATTCTTTTAAGGAGGAGATGATGCTGTTATTTATTTGGGCCCCATCTACATAGACAGCTAAGTGCAGCATAAACCACTATGGGGGCAGTAGATAGCATGGTAGACTTGGCATTAGGAAGACCTATATTTAAATCCTTCTGAATTCAAATCCTATCTTGGATTCTTGCTGTGTGGCCCCACTTAACCCTCTTCAGCCTTATTTTCCTCATCTGTAAAATGGGGATAATAATGAATGTTCTCTAAATGCATTGTATAATTCAAGTGAGCATTTAGGATAGGAAATAACTAGCCCATACAAGTGTGGGTGGTCCATTGTTAATGTACAACCTGACCTTGTGGTACAAGACGTTTCCATCATGGCCTTTTTCTTCCCCCAGTCTGTTCTATTCTAACATATTAAAAGGGAGCTTCTAGCAAAGGGCTTCCTGCTTTGCTCTTGGTTCTTCCTAGTCTTTTCTACTATATTTTGTTAGTCTCTAAAGATCTAAAAAAAAAAAAGCAAAAGGGAAAAAGCAGAAGGATTGTTTTAATCTAAATAGCATGGAGTGGAAACACTATTTAGAAATGTTCTTGAAATATCCTGACCCAGGGGATTAGCAAAACAGTGAGGCATAATATCCAAAGCACCTAATGACTTACTTGTAAATCCAGACTAAACTTGGAAGTTTTCTTTTCCCCCTTCGGGAAGTACCAACAGTTTGACTTCTCTGTCCTGTTTTTCTAACAATAGGTCAGATGAATGCATTACTAAAGGGGTATTTCCTACCGGATACCTCTTCCATCAACAGTGGGATTTGTGCGTAGAGAGGGAAGAAACACCAAATGAACACTTTAGAAAGGAATGATACCTGTTTTGTAAAATTGTACCAAATCAATTTAAACTGACTTTCATTTAAGATATTTGAAGGATATTCAAGAGACAGCAGAATGCTGAAGATTCAAGACCCGTTTCTGCTATCACTGTTGTTATGGCCCTGGATTAGTCACTTAACCTTCGATTACTGCCAGAAAACTTTCTAAGACTATAAATTGTAGAGCAGTTGTTGATCTGCGTTGATGGAGGGGAAGTCTTCACCAGGAGTTTTCTATACTGATAAGTTCAGAGGTTAAGACAAAAAAAAGGAGGCTTGAAAGGAATTCTTAAAAATGGATAAACTGAATTTGCCCACTGTTGAATGATCTGCCTTGAAAGGATTCCTTCCTACATTATTCAAGATAGAATCTGCGTTTAAAACCTTTAATGACAGACACAGGGACTCAAAGCCATTTTCAGGCAATTTTTCTTGGACATTTCCACAGCTTATGTATCTAAGGAGTCAATTGCAGGTTTCTGAAAATTTACCTTTGATACAATGTCATGGTGCAAGGGAATGCTGCATTTGGAGTCAGGCAACCCACTAAAAGCATTCAATATCACTGGGCCTTACTTTCCTAATCTGAATAATAATTGCTAGCCTTTATAAAGTGCTGCAAGGTTCACAAAGTATTTTTCAAAAATTATTTTATCCTTAACCAGTATCCTAACCCTGGGAGGTAGGTGCTACTTATTATCCCTATTTGATAGGGATGCAAAGAGGCTGAGTGGATTTGCCGGGGTCATACAGTTAATAATTTCTAAGGTAGGATTTGGGCCTTCCTGACTCCAGGTCTAGTGCTCTATCCAAAATGCTTCCTAATTGCCTAAAAAATGAGAAATTTGGGCTGAGGGTTCTTCCAGCTTAAAATCTATGGATGCATTTAAAGCATGCAAGATGACAATCAAGCACTCAATCAATCAACATTTATTAAGCACCTGCTATGTGCCAAGCACCAGCTACATGCATTTTCATATTCCCATACAGAGGGAGCTTTGGAGAAAGGCCCTAACTCTCTGTCTCCTTCTATTTGCAGGTTCCCCTCCAGCACAACCCAAGCAAGAACACCATGGCAGACCCTCCCATTCCCAAAACAGGTCACGTTCCCAGGAGTCCGAGGCCCACATGGTGCATCACCGGAGGTCCCAGGTGCTTGCAGATTATTCTGTCCCAGCTACTGAGCCCACCCCGAGGGTCCTGGAGATGCAACAAAGGTTAAAAGGCCAAGAGAAACAGTTCCTGAAGTCGCCCAAGGGTTCTGGCAAAATGCCAGCCATGACAGGTGGCAATGGGAGTGGGAAGCCAGGGAAAGGCTTTAACTATTACCTGCCAGCCACGCCCTCCCCGGCAGCTCAGGACATGTACCACCTCCAGCAGCAACCACACCCTCACAAGAAGTATCGGCAGAAGGCCAAGGATGCCCACTCCCCACTGAAAGCCACTCACTCCCAGCCTGCTGTCTTGGAGCATGAGGTGATCCGGGATTTACCCCCTGTCTTAACCAACGAGGGCTACGTCATCCCGGTCATTCAGAGACACGAGCATCACCACCACCACGAACATCACCACCATCACCACTACCACCACTATCACCAGTCCTGAGGCAGGAGCTGAGCTTCTGTCAGGAGGCAAAGCTAGGGAACTGTGTCTCCAGGGTTGGAGAAAGGGAGCGGGGCAGCAGGGACTGGGTCAGAAGGGAAAGGGGAGAGTGTCTTCATCTGTTTACTAATTATAGCATTGGGGGTCATCTTTCCTTCTGAAATGAAGTGTTGGCATATCCATTCAAAAACAGAAAATGTGCTGAATTTATAATTGCTTTTCACTTTAAAAAACCCACCTTACAGATTTGCATAAAGAATATTATTTTCTTTTCTATTAAATATTTAGCTCTAGTTCTCAGGTGTGGGTGCAGCTACAAAGTTGTGCCATGATGCTCTACAGAGAGGTCTTTTTAAAAAAAAATACTGTAGTCTCATAATGTTTTTAATGAATGCGTTTGAGGCCACTGCCACCTCTCAGTTAGAATGCTGTTTTATGTACTCCGTAAAAACCGTATACATATATATATATATTTGTAGAAAGATAAATTTATATCTGCTTAATGTTTATAATTCCAAGATGAGGCCTTCTTTTGGTAAAAAAACAAAATAGTAATGATAATCTCTACTCAAATGATCGTAATTTTTTCTCACAACTTAGTTGGTTATTTCTGTTGGTGCTTCCAACCGTTTTCTGGGAAGTTGTCAGACTATTGATAGCTAACCTGTGAGCACAGGTCATGTATGTCCAGAGTGAATGTAATGCAGTGTAACCTTTAAAAATAATTTATTCGTCATTAGATCATGTTGGTGGTTTGACTAACAGCTTTTTCATGGTCTGCAAAGTTGTGGATGTTTCCTTTTAATATGTGTTGTAGCGCTGAACATAGTGAGGGAAAGGCAGTAAGTAGCATGGTGCCGAGTGTTGGCTGTTGGTCTGAATGTTGTTACTGTTCCTGGAAAAGGAAACTTAGGTGGTTTTCTGCCTGAGACCCTGCTACATGAGTCATGGGACCTAGTGGAAAGAGCAGTGAACCAGAGAGACACTGATGGGGACATCAGTTCTAATGCTAGCTCTTGCCACAAGCTGGTGGCATTATCATGATTATATCATGACCTCTCTGGGCCTCAGTGTCTTCATCTGTAAAGAGGTTATTCTAAGTTATCCTGTAAGTCCCTTTCCAGCTTCCTAATTCAACGACTCAAAGGAATGTTAGATCTGAGGGAAAAAGGAAAGAGTGGAGAAAGGTAAACCTGGTTAATTGCTACCATTTCATTATAGCAATGATACCCCTCAAGTAAAACTAAAGAAAAGGAATCCTCTTCATTTGGGGTACAGCCAACAACTCTGTGGAATCATAGTGGAGAAGTGGGTGGTTTTGGAGGTGAAAGGGAGCAGAAGAGGGTAGGATCAGGGATTGATGGCAGGAGTCTTGTCCTAGTTCTAGGACCCTGAGTTCCATTTCTTTGAGCCTCAGTTTTCTGATCTCTAAAATGGGCATCTCCCACATTGGAAGGATAGTGTATGGATTTTATTGTGAGTTGGTCATGTAAAGAGCAGAGAATGGCATGATATTAATTGGAACTATTGGAATTATGACAAACTGCTGTCTTAGTTGAGAAAATGGACATTTTTAACTCCTATATCCTCGCCAAAGCTATGTTCATAACAGTTAAATCACCTTTTCAATTGGAAAAAGGATTAAACATTTGGGATGTACTATCAAAGAGTTAGGCAGTACTTTGAATGAATTTTAGTGTTCTGCAGTGTAAAGCAAGCAATTGAGACTCGTGGTTCTGGTTAGGGTGAGAAAGTGTAGAGGATACACTAGTGGAAAGGTAAGAGATATGTTGTTTGGGTTTGTTTGAGGTTATTTTTGTAATTTGTGAATTTGTATATCTGACAGTGTATTTGCTTTCTTAACATTGTACTAGTATAACAATAAGCAACATTTCATTGGATTTTTTTTCAGATGTCATAATAAAGTGTGTGTCTATAATATTATATACTACTTTAAAAGCAAGCCTTTCCCCATATATACAGTCCATATATATCTATGTCAGTGTATGATTATAGATATATAGATATGCACACAGTATATATGCACTTGCTATATAGAGAGCATATCTATCTGTATATATACATTTATATAAAAAAGAAAAATTAATATATATATACATACACCCATGACTCCATATTTATGGATAAAGTTATATCTTTTCCATTATGCTGCTCTCAAAGAAAAACTGAATTCTAAAGTAGATTAATGATAGAGGGAACAAGTTCTTTACCATTGCCTCAAGTTATAGAGACCAAGTTGTAAATGAGAATTTTGGCTTTTTGTAAATAGAAGTTTGGTTTTTGGAGCAAAGTGAGCCCCTGCTTTCTTCTAGGCACTTATTTCTATTGTGCTCCCATTTAATAGGTTTTAAAATTGTGTCCTGTATGAAAAGTAATTGGTTTCCCCTTCCATAATCTGAGGCCATAATAGACTCACACAGAAAGGGAAGTAGAGAACTGAGGGAATTATCTGGCTTATTCAATCCCCAGTCATCCTTTTTGTCTTAGCTATCTAAATATGTCAAGGCAAAAAGCCACTATGCAGGAGAAAGGAGGTTATAGGGGGCCAGAGGTGCCCTTTTTCACATTCCACTTGCATGGAATCTCTGTGAATGCGTGTGTGCCACTAAGTGTTTTGGACAGTATTCTTCCAATAAAATCCTAGTGTAACAAAGTAGCTCACATCACTGTATGGATATTTTTTTGCAAAAAAAAAAAATGCTTTGTAATAGCTGTATTGGATTTCATTTGTACATGGACTTAAATAAATTCATTATTTATTTAGTTCCAGCAGATTTATTGAGTGTTGTATAAGGGTCTCGAGCATAATATTACAATCTTAAGACTGAGCTGCACTGTAATCAACCTGTCAGCTCTCTGACAAGGAGTGAGGAATGGGGAGAGGAGATGGTGTTTCTCCGTAGCCCTCTGAATTTAGGCTTGGAGTTATCTGAATTCAGATCCTTGTTTGAAATGACTTTGAAACACTCCTTCCTTCAATGATGAAAGCAACAAAATACTGTCAGGTCAGAACCAAGAGCTGAGCAAGTACTGCCTTGGTGAGGGAGTCTGGGAAGCCCACAGCCAGTTGGATGTCATTCCTGCATTCCCTTCTGTTCTCCCCTCCGCCCTCACTTCCTCTTTGAAAACTGGAAGCTTGGATCAGACAGCAGGAAGAACACCCCTCCTACCCTCCTACAGAGAGAGAGTCTCCAACAACAGCCTGCTCAGACTAGAGACCTGTGAACGCAAGTGGGGACATTGGAGAAGGTATGTTAGAGAAGAATGGTCTTATTGCTTTAAAAGAAACAATCAGGACAAAGTCACATAAGAGAGCTGATAGTCAGGAATGCTACACAGAAAAACATTCCAAAAATATTATGGAAGATAGTTACAGCAGTCAGGATAGTATACTCACTACTTCTCTGGAATTGGGCTCATTCAGTACAATATGAAAGAAACCCTATGGTGGTTTAGTGAACTGAAGGAAGACCAGAGCTCAAGTCCCATTTCTGACTTTGGACAAGCCATTTAACCACTCAATGCCCTTAACAACTCCTTAAGACTATAATTAGCAGAGCAGTTGCCCACTGGAGGGAGTTTCCTTATCAAGAGTTCCGTATAACAATAAAATCAAAGGTCTAGTCCAAGACTCTCTTGTTTTGTAGAAGCTACTTCACTCTGTGCATGAACCAAATTTTTATGAATGGTTTTCTAAAGCAAAAGAAAACCTTTTGAAAACATCAATACTAGCCCCTCATTGAGTTCTGTAAATTGAAGTTTTTGGATTTTGGATTTTCTTAGAGGGGAGCCCAGTCATATTGTATTTTCTTCTGAAAGACTCGCCTTCTTGCCCTCATGAGCCCACACAGGCCCACGCATTTCAATAAAATAAGTTTGGTTTCCCAACTAGAGCTCAACAGAAACTTCTCTTGCTGAGGTCTGCAGTGACTTCCTTTGGACAAGATTAAATATACCAGGCTCTGTCCATTGCTTCTGACAAGACTGAGCATCCTCTCCTCCTTAAAACCCTTTCTAGTCTCAGTATTGGGATTATTATCATTTTCTTATTTTGCTTTTAATTTACAGAATAAAACAAGCATTTTCATAATATAATTAAAAAGATGATTATATATGAAAGAATACGAATAAGCAGTTTTCCAATGACGAAATCAAAACAATTTATAGTCAAATAAAAATGCTCTAAATCACTATTGATTAGAGAAATGCAAATTAAGACAACCTTGAGATATTATTTTGTGCCTACCAGATTGAATAACATTTATTATCATTTTCCAGCATCTCTCTGACCACACAGATCAGGGTCTATTCTTTTCCCTTTTTTCCCATTACCACTAATTGTCCCAATATCAGGAATTTCATTGCTTCAATCCCATACCACTTATTCCAGAGAATTCAGCTGCACACTTGGTTTCAGTTACCTCTTATATGTGAATGATTCTCACAATAATCCTTGTCAAATTCTCTCCAGCACTATATTTCATCTTCTCTCTCTGCAATGTATCTCCAAAGGTGGGGAACTTTTGACTCAAGGTCACACATGGACCTCTATCAGGTGTGGCCCTTTGACCGAATCCACTTAGATTCAGTTCCTTCCTGCCCTTCCTGTCTAGAGAATTCTCTTTCTGTCTCCCTAGGTACAAAAACTTGCCACTACCTTCAGTAATTCTCTCTCCATGCCATGCATCCATTCTGTTACCAGAATTCTAAAAATTTTGTGCTATTTCTTTCTTTAAATGTGACTCTCCTCATTCACACATCCAGGACCCTAGACCAGGGACTTGACATTGTAAACTCCAGGATGTCAGTGGGGTCTGATTTTTGCCTTTTGTTCCCATGGTACCTAGTTATAGTACTCTGCATGTGGTGAACACTCAATAAATGTTATTGACAGGTGGCTAACAAATGCCTAGCTAGGCCGTTGCAAAAGCCTTACTAGCCTCTTTACCTTCAGACACTTCCTTCCGCAGTCTGTACTACTCAAGACCACAGGGATTATCTTAGTTAAACGTAATTCTGGATATATGACTCTCCTTTTCAGAACTTTGCAATGGCTCCTAGTCAGGACTTAGAGTCAGGAAGACTTGAGTTTAAATCCTGCCTAGGACACTCACTAGCTCACTACCTGCCTAGGATACTCACTACCTAGACTTAACTTCTTTTGAGATCAATTCTTCACTTGTAAAATGGGGATAATAATTGTTCCTACATCTCACGATTGTTATGAGCATCATGAGATAATGTGTACAAGTGCTTTTGCAAACCTTAAAATGCTATATAATTGCTAGCTTTGTTGTTATCATGTTAAAAGTACAATTGGGACTGCTCCAATTCTCCCCTTCTTAGCAAACTTCCCTTATTAGTAATCACAACTTGTTATGTACTCTCTGTTCCAGTCAAACAGCCCTCCATAACACTGTACATTCCTTTGGCCCTACCCCCCACGATGTGAGTTACTCAAAAGAGCTCTTCTCTTAACACTTTATTAGAACATCTACCATTGGCTATTCCTTCTTGCCTCACTGAGTTCATATTTTTTCAAAAAACTACTCCACCCTTACATCCTCCAAAAAAACCTCCCTAGATTACTTTTACCTGGCTTCTCTCCATTTACTGCAAAAATATATGCCCCATCTTCCATACCTTAATTCAGAGATGCGGTAATTAAAAGTTCAGGACTTAAAGTCAGTAAGGTGTCGATTTTTATTTGTCACATGTAAAAAAACTTTGTATACCACTTTATATTTTTGATGAGACTTTCACAAACATTTTTTCATTTGCTTCCCATAACAACCATGTGAAGTAGGCAGGAGGGGTATTATTTTTCAAAAATATGGAATGCTTGACATATTTGCGTGTCATCCTTATGCCGTGGTAATCTTCTCTGTATCATTCCAATTTTAATGTATTTGCTGCTGAAGCGAGCATGAGACCCAGTCTTTAAAAATTTTTTTTAAATTTAAAACATGTTGAAACATAGGAATAGTAAGGCAAATAATGCAATATATCACAAAGATCAAACACTAGGATCAGGTGGGATTTATACCAGGAATGTGGGCTAGTTTAGTATTACATAAGCCATAAACATAAACAACTATACAAAAAGCATATTATATCAAAAGATACAGAAAAAGCTTTTAACAAAAAACAACACCCATTCCTATTAAAAACATTAGAAAGCAAAAGACAAAATTATAAGTAGTATCCATTGAAACCCAAGAGCAAGCATTATCTGAAATGTAAATAAACTAAAAGTCTTCCCAATACGATCAGGGGTGAAGTAAGGATTTCCACTATTACACCATCAGTTAATACTAGAAATGTTAGCTACAGAAATAAGACAAGAAAAAGAAATCAAAGGAATAAGAATAAGCAATGAGAATACAAAATTATCACTTTGTAGATGATTTTATGATAAACTTAGAGAGCCCTAGAGAATCAACTAAAAACTAGCTGAGACAATGAACAACTTGAACATGATATAAAATGAACCCATATAAATCATCAACATTACTATATATTATCAACAAAACCCAGCAAGAAGAAAGAGAGAGAGAGAGAGAGAGAGAGAGAGAGAGAGAGAGAGAGAGAGAGAGAGAGAGAGAGAGAGAGAGAGAGAGAGAAATAACATGTAAAATAACTGCAGACAGTAAAAAAATACTTGGTAATTTACCTGTCAAGACAAACCTAGGAACTATATGAACACAAAACACTTTTCACACAAATAAAGACAGATCTAAATAATGAGAGCAATATTAATTGCTCCTGGGTAGGCCAAGTCAACATAATAAATGACAATTCTACCTCAAGTAATTTACTTTTTCAGTGCCATTAACAAACTACCAAGAATTATTTTATAGAGCAAGAAAAAATAATAACAAAATTCATATGGAATAATAAAAGGTAAAGAATATCAAGAGAATCAACTAAAAAAATGTGAAGAAGGTGGTCTAGCAGGACCAGACTTCAAACTATATAACAAAGTGGTAACCATCAAACTGGCGAAGAAATAAAGTGGAACAAATTAGGTACACAATATACTATAGTAAATGACCGTAGCAATCTAGTGTTTGATAAACCCAAAGATCTAAGTTTTGGGGGCAAGAACTCACCATTTAACAAAAATTACTGGGAAAACTGGAAAGTAATTTGGAAGAAATTAGACATAGAGCAACTCTTTACACTATATACCAAGATATGTTCAAAATGGGTCCCTGATTTAGACACATGATATCACAAGTATATTACGGGAAAATGGAAAAAATCTCCCTAGCAGATCTATGGAAAAAGGAAGAGCATATGAACAAACAAGAAATAGAAAAAAACAGGGAAATAAAATGGATAATTTTGATCACATGAATGTAAAAAGTTCTGACACAAATAAAACTGATGTAGACAAAATTAGAAGGAAAGCAAGAAACTGAGGAAAAATACAAGGTTTCTCTTTCTGTAATAGAAGCCTTTTTTCTCAAATATATAGAGAACGGATCCAAATTTATAAAAATAAGAGTCATTCCCCTATTGGTAAATAGTTAAAGAATATGAGAAGCTATCTGTAGTCATGTAAAAAAAAAAATGTTCTGAATCACTAATGATTAGACCAATGCAAATTTTAAAAAAAACTTTGAGGTACCACCTCACACCCCTCAGATTGGCTAACGTGACAGAAAATGAAAAATGACAAATGCTGGAACGGATAAGGGAAAATAGGTACACAAATGCACTGCTGGTAGAGTTGTGAACTCATCCAGCCATTCTGGAGATAATTTGAAACTATATCCAAAGGGTTATTAAACTGTACATACCCTTTGACATACCACTACTGAGTCTGTATACTAAAGAGATCAAAGGAAAAGAAAAAAGGATCTATATGTACAAAAACATTTATAGCAGCTTTTTGTGGTGACAAAGAATTGGAAATTGAGGCTGTGCTCATAAGTTAGGGAATAGTTGACCAAGTTGTGCCATATGATTGTGATGGAATACTATTGCGCTGTAAGAAATGATGTATGAGACAGTTTTAGAAAATTCTGGGAAGATTTTTATGAATTGATGAAAACTGAAGTGAACAGAACTAAGATGACATTTTCCATAATAGCAGAAATATAATAATGATCAACTGTGAAGGATTTAGCTACTCTAATCAATACAATAATCCAAGACAATTCCAAACAACTCATGATGAAAAATGCTATTCACCTCCAGGGAGAGACCAATGAAACTCTGAGTGCCAACTAAAGCATTTCTTTTTTTCGCTTTCTTTACTTTTCTTGCCTTTTTTTCAACATGGCTAATACAGAAATATGTTTTGCATGACTTCCCATGTAAAATTGATTGCTTGCCTTCTCAATGGTTGTGGGAGGGATGGGTGGGAGAGAATTTGGAACCAAAAAAATTAATGAATATCAAAAATAAATAAGTCAATTTTTTAAAACATAAAAATAAGTAGTTTTTTAAAATATGATAAATGGTACCTATTTAGAAGCAAGAGACACTATTTTATGGAAGGAAGAAAGGCTAGAGACCTTTCTTTTTAAATGTATTTATTTATTTTTAGTTTTCAACATTCATTTCCACAAGATTTTGAATTGCAGATTTTCTCCCCATCTCTCCCCTCCCCCCACCCCAAGACACTGCGCATTCTGATTACCCCTTCTCCCAATGTGCCCTCCCTTCTATCACACTCTTCCTTTTCCTTATTCCCATCTTCTCTACTTTCTTGTAAGGCAAGATAGATTTCTATACCCCATTACCTTGTATTTCTTATTTCCCAGTTGTATGCAAAAATAATTCTTAACATTCATTCCTAAAACTTTGATTTCCAACTTCTGTCTCTTCCTCCCTCCCCACTCATCCCCACTGAAAAGGCAAGCAATTCAATATAGGCTATATATGTGTAGTTATGCAAAAGACTTCCATAATAGTCATGTTGTGAGAAACTAACTATATTTCCCTCCATCCTATCCTGCCCCCCATTTATTCTATTCTGTCTTTTGACCTTGTCCCTTCCCTAGTGTTTACTTCTAATTACTCCCTCCTCCCATTTGCCCTCCCTTCTATCATCTTCCCCACACCCCACTTATCCCTTTCTCCCCTACTTTTCTGTAGTATAAGATAGATTTTCATATCAAATTGAATGTGCATGTTATTCCTTCCTTAAACCGAATGTGATGTAAGCTTCATTTTTTCCCTCTTGCCTCCTCCCTGTTCCCCCTCCATAGAAAAAGCTTTTCCTTGCCTCTTTTATGAGAGATAATTTGCCCCATTCCATTTCTCTTTCTTTCTCCTCCCAACATATTCCTCTCTCACCCTTCATTTTATTTTTTTTAGATATCCCTTCCTATTCAACCCACCCTGTGCCCTTGGTCTATATGTATATAATCCCTTCAACTACCCAAATACTGAGAAAAGTCTTCAGAGTTACAAATATTATCTTTCTATGTAGGAATGTAAACAGTTCAGCTTTAGTAAGTCCCTTATGATTTCCCTTTCCTGTTTACCTTTTCATGCTTCTCTTGATTTTTGTGTTTGAAAGTCAATTTTCTATTCAGCTCTGGTTTTTTCATCAAAAACACTTGAAAGTCCTCTATTTCATTGAATAACCATTTTTTCCCCTGAAGTATTGTAGTCAGTTTTGCTGGGTAAGTGATTCTTGGTTTTAATCCTAGTTCCTTTGACTTCTGAAATATCATATTCCAAGCCCTTCAATCTCCTAATGTAGAAGCTACTAGATCTTGAGTTATCCACAATACTCAAATTGTTTCTTTCTGGATGTTTGCAGTACTTTCTCCTTGACCTGGGAACTCTGGAATTTGGCTACAACATTCCAAGGAGTTTTTCTTTTCATATCTCTTTCAGGAGGTGATCAGTGGAGTCTTTCAATATTTATGTTACCCTCTGGTTCTAGAATACTGGGGAAGTTTTCCTTGATAATTTCATGAAGGATGATGTCTAGGCTTTTTTTTTTTCTTCAAGGCTTTCAGGTAGCCCCATAATTTTTAAATTGTCTCTCCAGGATCTATTTTCCAGGTCAGTTGTTTTTCAAACGAGATATTTCATTCACATTGTCTTCAATTTTTTCATTCTTTTGGTTTTGTTTTGTAATTTCTTGGTTTTTCATAAAGTCATTAGCTTCCATCTGCTCCATTCTAATTTTTAAAGATCTATTTTCTTCAGTGAGCTTTTGAACCTCCTTTTTCATTTGGATAATTCTGCTTTTTGAAGCAGTCTTCTCTTCATTGACTTTTTGGATCTCTTTTGCCATTTGCCTTAATCTATTTTTAAAGGTACTATTTTCTTCAGCATTTTTTGGGGGTCTCCTTTAGCAAGCTGTTGACTTTCTTTTCATGATTTTCTTGCATCACTCTCATTTCTCTTCCCAATTTTTCCTCCACCTCTCTTATTTGATTTTCAAAATCTTTTTTGAGCTTTTCCATTGCAATATTTATTTTGGAGGTTTGGGATGCAGAACCCTTGCCTTGACTTTGGTGTCTTCCTCTGATGGTATCCTTTGTTCTTCCTCATCTGAAAGGATGGAGGAAAATATCTGTTCATTGAGAAAGTAACCTTCTAGAGTCTTGTTTTTTCCCTTTTTTGGGCATTGTCTCAGTCATTTACTTGACTTTTGAGTCCTTTGTCAAGTGGAGGGTACACTCTAGAGACCTGTAAGTTCTCAGTTCCTTCAAGGTGGCACAATCAAGGGAGAGGAGTTTATTCCCCTTCTGGCCTGCACACTGTCTGGGAGCAATCACAAGCTTTCCTGACCAGAATCTGGGCAGAATTCAAGTAGAATTCCCTCTTGAGAGCCTCCACCAGCTACCCCAGTGCTCCTCCCCACTCCAGGACTGCCACTTAGGGCTGAGATCCAGCTCAGTCATTTGATTCCCCCAGAATCTTTAGGCTGAAGGCTTCTAAAATGGACATTGCTACCTCAGCAACTACTGCTGCCCTGGGGTCAGGGCCAGACTGCATTCACCCAGGTGAAAGAGCTTTTTCACTGACCCTTGAAACTGTCTTTGGCATTTGTGGGTTGAGGAATGTGAGAACTGCAGCTGCTACCCAGAATTCTGTGCCCTGAAGTGTTGTCTAGTCCTGTACATGCTATGCCATGTGACCAAGGCTGGGCTGAGCTACATGGGCTGCACTCCACTCTGAGCCTGGTGTGACAGACCCTTCCTGTCAGCCTTCCAGGCTGCCTTGGACTGGAAATCTCTGTTTTGTGGCTTCTGCTGCTATAGAATTTGTTTAAAGTCATTTTTTACAGGTATTTTATGGGTTTGTGGAGGAACACTATAGTAGTTCCATCTTTCTACTCTGCTATCTTGGCTCCACCCCCCCCCCAGAGACCTTTCTAATAAAATCAAGGATAAAGCAGGAATGTCCATTGCTTATATCAATAAAACAAGAAAAAAACGACCTGAGGGAATAAGACTAAGTGAAGAGGAAACAAAATTATTGATCTTCCAGATAATGTCATGGTCTACTTAAGGAATCCTAGTGATTAAAGTAAAAAATTAATTTAAATAATTAAGAACTTCATCAAAGTAGTAGGATATAAATGAACCCACACAAATCATCAGCCTCTCTGTATATTATAAACAAAATTCAGCAGGAAGTAATAGAAAAAGAAACTCTATTTAAAATAACTACAGAATATATAAAATATTTGGGAGACCACCTACTAAGACACATATGGAAATTCTATGAACAGAGTTATTAAAAATTCTATACAGAAATAAAGGCAGACCTAAATAATTAGAATGATATTAATTACCTGTGGTTAGACCATGCCAATATAATAAAATTAACAATGAGACCTAAATTAATTTGCTTATTCAGTGCCATACCAATCATATTACCAAAGGGTTACTTCAGAGAGCTGGAAAAAAATAGTAAAATTCATCTAGAAGAACAAAGATTAAGAATCTCAAGGGAAATCACGGAGGGAAAAAAAAGTGAGAAGAAAGTAGGCCTAGCAATAACAGATCTCAGACTATCCTACAAAGTAGTAATCATCAAAACCTTTTTAATACTGGTTAAAAATATGTAAAATTTAACCAGTGGATCAGATTAGGAACATAAGATCCTGAAGCAAATGAACATAGGAACCTAGTGTTTGATAAATCCAGAGACTCCAATTACTAGGGTAAGAACTCACTGTTTGACAAAAGCTTCTAGGAAATATGGAAAACAGCTTTGTCAGAAATTAACATGAAACCACTATCTCATTTCATATACCATAATAAACTATATATAAAGGATTATATCATGAACAAATTAGAGAATAAGAGAAGGAGATACGGTTTTACAATTACGGATAGGGGAAAACTTCTTGACCAAACAAAAGAGAAAAAGGATGACAAGAAATAAAATTAATAATTTAGGGCACATACTACTGAAAAGCTTTTTCCCAAATAAAAATAAATGTGGATAAAATAAGAAGGGAAACAATTAATTGGAGAGAAAAATATCTTTAAATGTTTCTCCTATAAAAGTGTTATATCCAAGATATATAGAGAACTGATTCAAATATATAAGAACCAGAACCTAATTAAACAGCAGTAAATAGATGGTCAAAGAATATGAATAAGCAGTTCTCAAGAGAAGAAATCAAGTTATCAACAATTGTAAGAAAATGTGCCAAATCACAAATAATAAGAAAAGTATAAATTAAAACAATTTCAAGTTTCATATCAAACCCATAATACTGGCAAAGATAGCAAAAAAAAAAGGTGGAAATTTACAATTATCAGAGGTTTTTGTGGAAGGACAAGAATGTTAATGCATTGTTGTGGGGGTTGTAAATTAGTTTAGTTTTTCTGAAAAGCAATGTAGCAATATCCTAAAAGTCACTAAAATTTGGATATCCAATGACCTAGCAATGTCACTGCTAGACATATGTAATAATAGCTAGCATTTGTATAGTACTATACAGTTTACAAAACAATGTACATAAATTAATTTTTTACTTTTTTAATATTTCTTGTCTCATGGAGTTATGTTCTATTTGTTCTATCCTACTTTTTAGGAAGTTTGTTGCTTGTGTAAAGTTTTATATCTCTTGTGCCATGCTCTTAATTCCATATCCAATTCTTCCATAACTCTTAATTTTTTTTCCCCTATGATATTCTCATTTCATTTATAAAATTATTTTTAATTCTTTTTTTAAAAGTTCTTGCTTTATCTCTTCCAGGATTTCTTTTTGGCCTTGTATCCAAGCTGTATTTTCCTTTGTAGATGTTTCAAAGTCATTCTCTTTCTCCAGTTTTGTTGCTTGAGCCTTCCCATCATCATAGTAGATAGTCTTTAATAGTGAAATTCTTTTTTTGTTTGTTCATTTATTTGTTTGCTCTTTCTTCTAGTCTACTTCTTGTCTCAAACCTTATGGTAGGGTCACGTTCTGTGTACTTCAGAAGGGAAGTCTGGACTAAGTTTGGGCCTCTTGGTCTTGCAATTGCTTTCATTGAATATTGAGTTTTGTGTTATTCTAGGATCTCAGAGACAGCTGAGAGCAGCTACCTGTAAACTCTCAGTACTTCCAAAGGAGTCTTATTGAGGACAAAGTGGGTCTGCTAGGATCTGACAAAACTGTTTCTGGTCTGAGTTTTGCAAGTTCCTACCTTGAGTTTGGTCAGAGCAACATGCCTATGGGCTTGCCTCATTTGGAGTTCCAGTAGACTAGTGCTGGATTCAACCACCTGACTGCTGGAAAATTCTGTTGTTACATAGTGTCAGAACCACAGGATCACCTTTAGTCTGGGATTCCTGCCCTGGTTATTCTGCTATAGATTTTAGACAGGGCTAGAGACTGGAATTCCTAGGAGCAAGTTCTCTTTTCAATTCACCCTAGATCTGTGACCTAGAACAGGATAGTAACAGAAAGGCCAGTTGGTACTACTTCTACTCACTGCACAAGGTCAAACCCCTCTGTGCTGGATCCTTGGACTTCTTTTAAACCTGGTACACTGCATCTCCCTGTGATGGAATGTTCTACATAGCTATGCCTGGCTTTATGGAGGGTGTCCCCTGCATGTAGTATGAGAAAGTTATGTGTGGCTTGTAGGGAGGCCAAAAAATAGCAGTCTCTATCATCTCCCTCTATCCTTCTCCAACAAAGACTTTGATTCCTGCAAGGAGGGGAAGCAGGAGGTTGGGGCTAGAAGCTTGGACACTTCTCTCCTCAGAAAGTACCCAACTAGAATTATATCTATCTGCTACCTTAAACATTATAAGTCTAGAGGATATAGTTTCCTGATTGCTATTTTTTAACAGGGAAAGAGGACCCAAGCTTTATAACCAAGTTTTGACTCTCTTCCCACCAAATGTCAGTTCCATAATGAATACATACCTAGAAGATAGCAAAGAAACAGATTTATCCAAGTCAAGAGTAAAATTGAAATCTGAGAAAAGTATACATTTGAGAATATATATCAGACTATATGGAGTGAAGGAGCTCTCATGGAGAGAGAGAGAGAGAGAGAGAGAGAGAGAGAGAGAGAGACAGGGATAGAGAATGTTCATGTCTTCCAGAGCTCATCAAGAACATAAATTTCCAGTCTTTAGTACAGAAAACTGGAGAGAGGAACACAGTGGGAGACTCCCAGCTTCTCTCATGTCAGCTTTTCCCCAGTATCTTTTCTCTCTTCAGAAACTTGAAGTGGTATTGATATCATCCATCTTCTCTCTTGAAACTAAAAGCCAGAAGAAACTGAAGAGACTAAAGAGCCTGAAGAGACCAGTTTTCTCTTCTTTCCCTCTCTCACCAACACAACACCACTCATGCAGATGCAAGACCTTGACCTTCACCATGAGGAGACAGTTTCTTACCAAGAGACTTTGGTACTTGGATTACATGGCTAAACCTTATCCCCAGTTATGCAGACCTTTCTATCTCTCTCTTTTTGCCAACCTAGCCTGAGAAAATGACTCGCTATTATTTTTTTCATAGAAACAGCTTGGTGACACAGTAGATAGAGGACTGGGCTTGGAATCAGGAAGACCTGGATTCAAATTCTGCCTCAGACACTATGTGACCTTGGATAAATCACTTAACCTCTCTGAGTTTCAATTTCCTTATCTATAAAATAGGGATAATAATAGCACCTAGTTTCCAGATTGTTGTGAGTACCAAATGAGACAACATGCAAAGTGCTTTTGAATGCTAGCTATTATTTGCTGATCAGGTGCATTTTCTAGATGTGTCTGGAAGAGTTGTATGGCAGAGCTCAGTTATAAATATTTGTGATGCTCTACCATCATCTGTCCCTCACCTACCAGCCATCTTGTCTCCGTCCCCTACAAAGATCCTCACCACAACCCTGTGAGGTAGATGCTATTGTTATTCCAATTTTATAGATGAAGCTGAAAGACTTGTTCAGGGTCATAAAGGCAGTATGACTCTGATGCTGGGTTTAAACTCAGGTTTTCCTGATTCTAATTCCACACTCCATTCACTATGCCACCTAGGGTAATAGGGTAGAAAAATTCTTTAGGATACAAAGTATGGTAGGAAGTAGGGTAGAAAGGTTCTTTGTCCAGTAAGTATTGCCCTACTGTTGCATCAAGTTCTTCATTAGATCCCAGTGATCTAATGAACCTCATCTCCCATTAGCCTCTGACTCAGTCTCTCTCCTTCAGTCAGGCACATGTACTGGAGGTATCCCATGTTCCACACCTTTTAGCAAGTACCATTCCATTCCTCTGTCTGGGATGCCCTACTAACTCATCACTGTCATCCTCCAAATAACTTCCTTAAACATCTACTGCCTGACTCCATTTCTGCAAACAGTACTTTGTGGGATCATAAATACTAAATGCGTTTCCTCAAAAGGCCAAGAAGAAGAAGTAACTCTCATTACATGCAGAAAATCCCCCAGGAGAATTAAATATCTGAAAGAGGGCCCTGTACACTTCCAAAAATAGAAAAAAAGACACCAGATAAACAAAACATTGTTACCCGAGAAACCAAAGAATGAAAACACAGTTTCCTCTAGAGAAAATTCTACCATGAATTTTGAGGGGAATAAAAGTCACTCTTGAGAACACCACCTTCTGACAAACTCAGAATGTTTTAGGCTTACTCTGTTTTTCCTAGCCTTGGATACATGATGATTTTCATTGTTGAGGTCAATTTGGTCAGCTTATCTTCCTGGGAAGGTATTTGGTCTTGGGGAGGTTCAGCAACTGGTACTAGGAGGTTCATCACAAGAAGACTGGCGCTTAATAGTGGGGAAACGAGTTCCTTTGTTGGGAAAGAGATAGCATATCAGGCAAGTATTCATTCACAAAGAAACATGGCAGCAGCCAAGTTACTGGTGTTGCCCAGAGTGCCCTCTCAGATAGATCCAGGTTTATGGAATTTAGGGTTCAATAGTATCTTAGCTTTTACCAATATATCTTATACCAGACTAAGCGAAGTGGTATTCATTAAAAGCTAAAAGCAGTCAATTAAAATATAATAGCTGGATTACATATTAAAGAAAAATCCCCCATATAGAAAGGGTCACAATTTTCCACAGAATACCAATGAAATAGTGGGAACTCTCCCTAGTATAGAATACCCATGCTCCCAAAGATGTTTCTCAGCTGAAATACATCTAACAGTTCTTTCTCTGATCCACCTACAAGTCACAACTAAAACCCCACCTTCCACAAGAAAGTACTTAAATCTAGGACAAGTGCTGTCCATGGCAGATGAGTCAGACCTAGAACTGAGTAAGAGAACAGAACTGGCTGGGTTGCATTTGGGAAATTTGTTGTGGCTGTTGTAGCTGTTCATCCTTTTCAGTCTTGACCAACTCTTTGGGATCCCATTTGGAGTTTTCTTGGCAAAGATATCAGAGTGGTTTGTCATTTTCTTCTCCAGCTCATTTTACAGATGAAGAAAACCAAAGCAAACAAGGTTAAATGACTTGCTCAAGGTCACACAGCTAATAAATGTCTGAGATCAGAGGTTATGAGCTGGAAGAGGATCCAGAGGAGGATCGGAGGAGTAGCAGGATAGGGAGAAGGAGAACCAGGAAAGAGTGCTGTCCCAGGAACTTAGAAGAGAATATCCAGGAGAAGAGAGTGTGGTCAATGTCAAAGGCTACAGAGAGGTCAAGGAGAATGAGGACTAAGAAAAGGCCATTAAATTTGGCAACAAGGTGATCATTAGCAACTTCGGAGAGAGCGGTTTCAATGGAATGACAAGGTTAGAAACTGGATTGTAAGGGGTTAAGAGAGGGAGAGGAAAATGGAGACACCTATGGCAGATGGACTTTTCAAGGAGTTTAGCTATGAGATATAGTATGATAATTAGTGAAAATAGAAGATTTCTTCAGGATGGAGGAGACATGGGCAGGTAGTAGGGAAGAAGCCGGTTAATCGAGAAAGATTGAAAATAAGAGGAAGCTAGGAAAGAGGGAGGGAATAGGGCAAATGGCGGTGTAGACTGGTGTTTAGATTTCTAGGAATGAGAGGATAAGAGAGGGATCCTTGGGAGGAGGGTAGGTTAAGTAATAGGGGGACAAAGTAGTGGAGGAGCTAGGAGGGATAGGAAATAAGAGATACACACAAACGTAAAATCAAAGAGCAGAAGTCGGATTTGGTAGGGAAAGTATATGTCTATATATGTATGTATGTATATATGTATATGTGTATCTATATTTATACACAAATATATCCATGTTTAATTGTAGCCTTCTGGGGAGGTGGGGTGAGAAGGAGAAAAACAAAACAAAGAAAAAAGTACACAACAGAGAAAAAAGGAAAACTAACAAAAAAGCAAAGAAAAGACGGACAGCAGCTCTCAACACAACATGGAGTATTTGTTATATAGATTTTCTTGAAACGGAAATTTATCACTATGTATTTTGAATTCTCTCTTACATTCTGCTATGCATATAACATGCTTTTTGTTCTTTTCTTATTTTATATTTAAATTTCAATATTTAAGTTTATTATATGTCTCCCTTTTCGTATCGTGTATTTAAGTTTCAGTAAAAAAAAAAAAAGTTAAAAAAAGAAAAGAAGTGGAAGCATGAGGATGACAGAGAAGGCAATCTGTTGGAGGAAACATGATGGAATGAGACCACTTGAACAAGGAGAGGCATTAGCCTTGGGAAGGAGTAAGGCCACTTCAATATATGAGACTGAGTAAATGAGATAGTGCTAGAAGGCATCTGAGTGATGGGAAATGAGGAGGAGAGAAGAGGAAGCTCACAGCAAATGGTCTCAATTATTTCTGTAAAATATGAAGCAGGGTGGTTTGAGGAGAGATGAAAAGATTTGGAAGAGCTGCTGTAGATAGTGGGATAGTGAGTTGATAAGGGAACTTCCCTTTAATGGTCCTTGTTCTGCTCCATGGGGTTAACTGGATCAAGGATAATCTCTTTTTTCATGCAACAATCCTTCGAATACTTAAAGACAACTATCTTGTTGTTTCATAAGTCTTTTCTCCAGGCTAAACTAGTTCACTCAATCTTAGCGTGTACTACTTGCTTCTTCTAGTTTCTATCTAGTTTGTCACTGTCTTTTGAAAAAGGTGGTGCTCAGAACTTGACACAAAATTCCAAGTGTGGTCTGACCTAGAGAGAGTGTGTGACCTCCTTAGGTGAAAACACTGAACTTCTCTTAACACAGCCTAAAATTGCATTCACTTTCTTAACTGCCATATCACAATATTGACTCATATTGAACATACAGCCTCATAAAATGCCTAAATCTTCTTCTGCTACCTATCAAATTTTGTATTCATGAAATTGATTATTTTGAACCCAAGTCTAAAACTACATAGATCCAAACCACCGTTTTAACCTGTCAAGTTCTTTTTGAATCTTAATTCTATTATCTAATACATCAGCTGTTTTTTCCAGCTTTTCATAATTTGTAAATTTGATAATCCTGCTGTGTATGCCCTGACCCATGTCATGGACAAAAATATTAGAGCCTAGGACAAAGTCCAGATCCATGGGATACTCTCCTGTAGCTCTCCTTCCAATATAAGTTGAAGCGTCAATGCTTACTCTAAATTTGGTCAAGCAACCAGCTCAGAAAATACACTAATTTAACTTACATTATCTACTCACATCTTTCTATCTTTGCCACAAGGAGAGCATGAGAGCTTTTTCACATACTTTGCTAAATTACAGGTAAAATACATATACATTATAGGTGACCCAGCAGAGTGCTAGGCCTGGAGTGAGCAAGATCTGACTTCAGAAGCTTGCTGTGTGAGCCAGGGCAAGTCATTTAACTCTGTTTGCCTCAGCTTCCTTATTTGTGAAATGAACTGGAGAGGGAAATGGCAAACCACTCCAGTGTCTTTGCCAAAAAACAAAACAAAACAATAGGGGTCAGAAAGAGTTGGATGATTAAAAACAACTAAACAAATACACTATTCATCTGATCTACTAGTTTTACTTTTAGTCCCTTCTCCTTTGCATGGATGCACACTGGGGATAAAGAGGGGAGTGACGAGTAGAAAGGTATGTTCTGTTTGTATGCAGGAATCCAGGAAGTACATGATTATTCAAAAGAGAGAGGTCTAACACTCTATACAGGAAAAATCTCTTTCCTATATGTCTTAAAAGTCATGTCTTCAATTCAATTAATGTTCAATTCAACAAGAATTCATCAAACATCTGCTACTGGACATCAGGAACTTTACTCAAAAGAAAAATGAAAATGAAATAGACCCTGCTTTTCTTAGCTTTGGTTTCTTTCCTATACTTTCCACCTCCTCATGAGGCTTTAGGAATTCTTCAGTAGTTTCCCCATCCCCAACAAAGATGACTGAGGAGGTTTAAATCCCGAGTCACCTGTCAAAGTCTGTCTGCGTTCATCCTTTGTTTTCGAAGAAGACCATGACATCAGGGAAATGATGACATGACTTGCACTTCCTTAGTTTTGAGTGAGGGAGGGCTGTGCAAGGTCACCTCTCCTCCTGAGCACCTGTCAAAGTAGGGACTGCAGGAACGACTGAAAACCCTTTTCCTGCTACTGAGGAGTCGAATATTAACTAATCACCAGTTCTTCAAACATTCCTTCCTGCCCCATACAAATCAGAACCAGTCCTGAACAACCTAGTTAGGACTCTCTCTTCCATCCCCCCAATGCCCAATCCTTCTTAACTCAGATAAGAACCCTATAAAAGCCATCCACACTTTCCATGGTTAGTATCCAGTTCCACTGAGGCTTCCAGCAGAACTGTGTCCTTCATAGGTCTTCCTTATTGTGAATATTTCCCTACCATATAGCTTCTTTCTTTTCTGCTGATTCTGTCTCCTGCTCTTCCTTGGACTACACTTTGGAATCCTAAACCTGATCTCAAACTACATTAAGGTAGGCTCAAATGAGATAGTGTATGTGAAAAGTATTTCACCAACTTTAGAGAATGGCATGCCAGTGATGGTGATGACTGATGATGATGATGATGATGATGAAGCAATACACTGGAGACTGTTAGAGGTCGGATATGGTGACAGTTATTACTGGTGGAAAATAAAGTTTGTGATAGGTTCAAAGAGCTTTCCACTTGGTTTGTTATTCTTCTTCTAGTTCATCTTTAAATGTTCTTGGATGATCTGGCTTAATTGGTTCTCAGGTCAAGCTGTCTTAAAACTTGTTTGCCTGACACTATTTCCCACTGTCTTATGAGGCAATATTACTCATCTTCTTCCCTCATCCTTTTCGTCAGATGTTTCCAATTGATTTATAACCTGATCCAGGTTGCTTTGTTTGCTATCTCTCTCCTTGGCAAGGAGATCAGATCTTTCCAGGAGATCAAGCTGTTGCTGGCTGAGGCAGTTCCTAATCCCTTTTGACCTGTAATTGATTTATGTTAAGTTAAATTTCTGAAGGAAATGAAAATCAGCTCTTTGTTCCTTTACCTATTTCTTTTTTCATCCAACAGATTGTTTAAATAGGTCAGGTAAGAGCTATTTTGTATGTATTGCAGACTATATTTTCTCATTTTTAGTTTTTTAATTTGGTGCTCACTTTGACCTTTGCTCCAACAAACATATGCTCTGATGAAATACTGGCAGCTGCTTAAAACATAACCTCCTTGTTTGTGATTAATTTCTGTATGTTAAAATATTGCCAAGCTATTGCGGTGTTATTTGACGTGACCTGTCTAGTAGAATTTGGGGCATGGGCTTGAGCACAGGAACTGTCTTGCTTTCCTACTTGTGCACAAAACACCTAGTCATAGTGTCTGGCAGATAGTGTAAATATTTGCTGATTGATCCAATACCTACTGATTGTGTTTTTGAAGGAAATATACATAATAAGTAGATATAAAACTTCTCTGCAGTCTACAATCATTTTTTCTCTTCTGCTTTTTTATCTTGTTATATATGTTTTTAACACATTTTCACCTTCTTCCCTTTTGTATAGGTCACTGAATATTAAAGTATTTGTTGATTTAATTTTTGGAGGGCAGAGGAGTATAAAATTGTTAAATTTTCCATGTGAACATTTATACCTCGGAAATGGGCCAAAGCTACAAACCATGACTTGATTTATTGTTTCATTTATTGTCTAGATTTAAGAAAGGGACAATATACGTTAAACTTTAAAATGTGTCAAGTATACTTCATTTTTTCCTTCAGAAAGCTGATCATTAAATATTTACTAGCACACCCTTGAGAGAGAAGGTCTTGTTTCGTTGTGATTTTTTGCTACTGTAGTCTCCTTTGCAAGAGATACACATTAACCACAATTATCTCCATGGCAGTTTTTTGGTGTACACTCATCATGAGCACTGAAATGGAGGATGACCAAGAATCCCATGATATTGAGAATCTTGATGTATGGGGATGTGCATTAAAACCCAACTCTACTGCTTCTTTACTTTTCTCCTCCAAGGAAAATCTGGGAGTGGTAATTCCACCTAGCTGCACCGTCGTTATTATCTCCTGGTTTCATTTAAATTGAATATCAAAATTAACATAATTGCTCCTCTAGTGGTATGTTGACCTGTTAGCAATTGGGCAAGGGCCTTACATTTAGAATACCAACAGCCTTTACCAACAACCCCAAAGTGGCACGATTCTAGCAGGGCTCTATGCCCCCTTTTGGTGTTTCTTCTACCCCATCACCTTGACTAAGAAAAAAAAAAAACATTGTTTTGTATGTTGCCATACTCAAAGAATTCATCACCTAGCATCTGGCCTACTGGTGATCAACTTATCTGTATACTTAGTGAGGTCAAAGCATGGAGCAAAGGGAACAGAGCTAGAGTCTTGTCAGCTTAAGAACTGAAGGTCACCCCATATCAGAGGAATCAGAATAGAACTTTGGTCAGAAGGAACCTCAAAAGTGATACCATCCAACCTGAAGCTTTCTGTGGAAATAATACATGTCTACTTCTGCCTCTTACAATATAACTGGGAACCAGATGAGGCATATGATATGAGTTTAGAACTGAATACTTGGATGGATCCAAAGACTTAATCAATTAATGAACCAGTGTCAACACAGAAGATCTCCAGCACAACTCTTGGATCTGTCCCTGACCGCATTCCATTCACCACTTCTAGCAATGACTCACAGCATTGCTAATAACTAGCAATGAAGGCATAGGTGGCTGTTTATCAAACTTGTGGGTAACATCAGTCTGGAATGGATGAGAGACAAGAACAGATGAAGTTAACAAGATGAAACTTAACAGGGAGAAATATCAAGTCTTACACTTGGGTTTCAATAAATCAACTGTACTGATGAGGAAGAGAAGTCACATAGCTAGAAAGTCAAGTAAAAACAACCTGTTGCTGCTGCTACTGTTCAGTGGTTATAAGATCATTGTGAATCTCCAATGTGACATAGCAGCCAAAAAACCTAAAGAAATCTTCATTTGCATTAACAGAAGCAAAGTGTCTTGGGAGTGAATACAACCCCCTATTGCATCCTGTTTAGTCAGACAACATCTGGAATATTGGGTAAGTAGGTAGCCCAGTAGATAGTACTTGGAGTCAGGAGGATTTGAATTCAAATCTAGTCTCAGACATTTATTATCTGTATTACCCTGGGCAAGTCAATTAACCTTGTTTACCTCAGTTCCTCATCTGTAAAAGGAGTTGGAGAAGGGAATGGCAAACCATTCCAGTATCTTTGCCAAGAAAACCCCAAATGAGGTCACAAAGAGTTGGGCATGACTGAAATGATTCAACAGGAATGACAACATCTGAAATGTTCAGTTCTGGGAAGCATATTTTAGAAGGGATGTTGACTCTAAATTCCTAAAGGAGGGCAGCCCAAGAGCTGAAGGGACTAGAAACCGTGGCATCTGTGGATCGTGACATGGAGAAGGAAAAGCTTAGGTGTGTGATGCCAGCATTCAGATATTTCAAGTGCTGCCAGGTGGAAAAGGGATTAGCTCTGTCCTGCTTGGCCATGGAAGGCACAACTAAGAACAACATGGGGAGAAAGATTTGAACCTAATAGGAGAAAATGAGGAATTCCTGATTCATGCTTCAGGGAAGCGTTGGACCAGATGATCTCTTTGGTCCTATCAAACACTGAGACTCTGCATTGAAATCCTCCAGAAATAGCCCATGGTTTCAAGTCATGGAAGATTGAGGAGGAATTTTTCCTTGCTTTTTATTCTGCAGCCAAAAGGAAAGGCTTGTACATTCAAAAGCCTCTGAAGGGCCAGGAACACATCTACTTATGGCTGATCGGTTTATGCTATAAGCCTTGTATAGGAGGACGGTGGGCACTGCACAGAGGTAGCTTGTATTCACTCAAGCGTGTACCTAGTGAAGGGTTCTCTTAGTCCTCAACCCTAAGCACTAGGCAGAATGGCCTGAGATATGAAGATATAAGGCAAGGGTTTCCCAGGCTCCATTTTACCTTATAGGCATTTTTTTTTTTGGAGGGGAAGGATGGTCTTCCATCCTTTTGTGTTTTCACTAGTGTGGGGCTCTCCCAGTATGGGAACTCCTTCCATAAATTTGTGTCACCAATTTATATGTACCTTACAATTTAGATGGAGGCAGCCAAGTGGCTCAGGGGATAGAGTACTGGGGCCTGAAGTCAGGAAAACCTGAGTTTAAATCTGGTCTCAGACACTAGCTGCATGACCCTGGTCAAGTCACTTAATTTCTGTTTGCCTTAATCCACTGGAGAAGGAAATGGAAAACCACTCCCAGATCTTTGTCAAAAAAAACCCCACAACAAACCCATATGGGGTCACAAAAAGTCAGATATGACTGAATAGCAGTTTTAGGGAGTTACTTGTAGGCACTGAGAAATTAGGAAATTTTCTCATGGTCAAACAGGTTATATGTAATAAGTATGCTACAGAGAGGCAAGGTTGGAACCCAGGGCTTTCTGACTCAGAGGCCTCTACTATGCCTCACTGCTTCTCATATAATTTACAATGGAATAAAGAATCATGAGTCATTCCAGCATCCTCTTTAGCAGGATTGTAGGAATTTTGTACCAGTGGAGTCCCACAAATAATGATGGCATCCTTCTAAACCTAAGTAACCGGAGAGAAGGGAGGGGAATCTCAGCTGGTGTCTGCATGTTCCAGGACAAGACAGTGCCTTCAAATGCCTGCTACAGTCCTGGTCCACAGCCTTAAGCAGAGAGAGTCTTACAGGGGTGAAACATTAGAAAGGGGCCTCACTTCTTAGGAGTTAACAAAGATGAGATTCCCATTCTTGGCAGTCATATTTTCCAGTTTAGCAGTCATTTTCTTATTTCAGACTTTTGGAAGCTCAGTGCTCCATTGGGTTATAGACTCTTGGGGCTGGAAGGAACTTTGGACTCCCCTTGTCTGACCAGGCTCCAACTAAATGGCCTCAAACAGATAAGAATCTGGCCCTTCTTTGAGATCCTTAACAAAGGAGAGTCTGCAATGTCCCTTGGTAACTTGAATGTTTATTTTTAGTATATGTTTTCATAGAAATGTCTAATCCATCTTTGGTTTCTCAGAGGTGGGGGAGCCAGGCGCTTGCTCCCTTTAAGCCTTCCCCTGTGCCCTAGATTTCAAAGACCAAGTGATTTGGTTCCTCTTTTCGGACCTGCCAAGCTTTCGCTTGACCCTTTCTGTGACCTTGCCTTCATGCTCTGCCATGTTTCCATTTCCCGCCGATCTATTTTGAGTGAGTCCTTGTCTCTAGGCTGGAAGGGGCTGCCAAGTTTCTTGATCTCCTCAGCCCTCCCTTTTCAAAAATCTCTCCTCTGTTGCTGTGGGACTTTGCTGGGGAATCCAGGGAAGGAGAATCACTGTGGGAGAGGTCTCTCTCAGTTTGGTACCATTTTCCAAAAATGTCCCTCACATTCAAAATAAATTTGAGGTGAGAATCCTCACAACTCACATGTACCTAAAAACTCAGGGATGGGTGGAGTTGGTGAGTGGGGAGGATAAAGGAACAGTCTGGTCATTTCCTACCAAGCTCTACTTAAATCCCAGCCAGGTAATGGGTGTGCCAGGAAACAACTCCTATAAGAACTGGTGAAATGTGCCTCCACAAGGTTGCCACTTCTACAGGATCTTGTCAGGGGTTAACCTGTTTAATAGGTGAACCTATTAAATCTGGTACCTCCTCTAGAATCTGCCCTGTGATTCTGGATTCTTCTCTGAATCTGTTTTCTTGGCTTACTGAGATAAGACCTCAGTCACCTCTTTTGCAATATCTCTGACCCTTTCCCAACCCCTCCCCCAATCCCAGACTTTTTTACTTCACTTTTTTTGTGTTCTGAGGTCAGCATCTTCCCCAGTACAGGTGTCAATGACGAGCTATCAGCTCAAGTTTGATCAGATGGCCTTCTGGTGACCCCTGCTGGTGGTGGTAGTCCCTGCCAGTTCCTGGCCCATCTTCACAGGAGCCAAAACCATTCTAATCAAACCTACGGGCCTAAAATTTGCCAAGTTATCAACCTCTCCTAATTCTATTAAACATTGCCTATCATTGTCAATGTTTGTATAATTTTTATTATTTTTATTTTTTAGTATCATAGATTTGTAACTGGAAGGGATCTCAGAGTCAAATCCTCTCCAGTTAACAGATTGAGAAATTGATTCCCAAAGGGGTTAGCTGGCTGACATAGGATGTTCAAGGAGGATTAGTACCTCAGGTATGAGGACGTGCTGAGCCCTTTTTACAGCTGTTTGTCCATCTTTGGTATCCACCTGGCACTCAACTCTCACCTATACCTCTAAGAAACTGTAGCATGCACGTCACTAAAATCATCTTCGCGGATGGGCTAAACCAAGTTGAGGGTAACTGATAGGCCTCAAATCTGTCGATGAGTCAGGGGAATGTCTGCTTCAAGCATGTAAAGACTTTTCCCAGTGAAATGGGTAGATGAGAACCATTTGTTCCAATGGTCATGCATATGGCTGAAGCAGGTGCTGTGGATTACTTAGAGCTTGATCAAAGATGCCAAGGTCATCCAATGCATCCCAGGATCCCAGGCTGTAGATAGTCATTCTGACTTTTGTCTTGCCACTGGACTTCGATGACTCTAGGAGTGAGGCTGTGCAACTCGGCCTCATTTAAATCCAGTACTTGAGAGCAAATGAAAATATCACCCATGATGTCACTGGTCCTCTTTGAAAACAAAGTATGGACAGAAACAAGGTCACAGCCTAGTTTTAGTCCAAAATAAGCGGTTTTGCTTTACTGCTGGTTTTATTTTCCCTTCATTTTATTAGAGGCACTTTAAGAATTTTTTAGCTAAAATTATTTTTAAATTCAAAATATTATCATGTAGATTTCACTTAAGCTACACCCAGACCCTAATCAAAGCCTGAGGCTTTCAGAACCTAGCGCCCTTAGGGCTTAGTGTTCAAGTGGAGTCAAAGTCAAAACAGTCTGAGGTCATTAAGGGAGAGGCTGTGAGTTGATCAAGCCAGAACATAAACAAAATCCAAGTTGGGGAAAGTCAGAAGAGGTGAGAACTGGATAAGCTGGACCAGAGTCAACAAACAGAGCCAAGATGTGATACACAGTAGGGGGAGGAGAGGGTCTCCTAGAAATCAAGGGGAAGGAACATGACAATGGAGGGCAAGTTGACAGGAACTACATACTGGAGGGCTAGAGACCACTCATCAGCTGAAAGAGAAAGAAAGACAGAGATGGAGAAAAACAGAGAGTCCTGGAAAATTACATCAACAAGGCAAGGGAGGCAGGCAACCATTATGGTTGCTGTTCTGCTGTTCATATTGCGTATTCACTAGGTACTGGGCATTCTAGAGGTGTCTGGGAGCACTAGAGTTCATTGAGTAGGTGACATGGTCAGATCTGTTTTTCAAAATGATCACTCTGATAAGCTGAGTGGAGGATGTATTGGAATAGGGGAAGACTTGAAGCCAGGCCAAACAGAAAATTATTGTAATAGTCCAGGTATGAGGTGATAAAAGGCTGCACCAAGGTGGTGCCAGTGTCAGAGGAAATATACAAGAGATGTTACACAGATTAAATCTTGTTGCCTTGGCAACAGATTGGCTACAAGGGGCAAGAGAGTAAAGAGTTGATGACACCCATGTTGTGAGTCAGTCACTAGGAAGATGGTGGTACCCTAAGGAAGTTAGGAAGAGGGAATGATTTGAGGGTATAATAATGAGTTTGGTTTAGGGCATGTTGAGTTTAAGTTGTGTCACCACAGCAATATTCACAGCACCAACAGTGACTATGAATATGCCCATGTAGTTCTGAATCGCAAAGTATAAGAGACTCTCCCTATAGAAGGCAGAAGAAAATCATTTATTCAGACACCAGAAAGCCAAGTTCTAATACCAGAAAGCCAAATCAGTCAAAGTAGCCAAGAAGTCAAAACACATTAGCACTACAGGGGACAAAGCAATTCCCAAACCTTCCCCCCTGTTCTGGGGTCTTCCCACAAACAAACACGCATGAGCCTAGCTACCTACTGGCCTGTGTCCTCTCTTCTCCACTCTAACTGCTCTCATGAACTTCCTCCTGCTCTGCTCTGCTCTACCCTCCCTGTTCCACTCCTCCCACCACATGACATAGGCTTCCATGGGATTTAAGCAGGTCACATGGGACTATTAATGAACATATGGCCCCAAGATCTTTCGTATTCATTACATAGGTTGATGGGACAGCTAATATCAACAGAACTGTAATAGGGATAACAGAAAATAAGTATAGAAAACAATATCTTAGGCAACTGGTGTCAACAGAACTTTACAACAGTGTAACAGGGATCACACAAAAAAAGCACATAAAACAATACTTTAGGGTGGGGCTGCAGCACAAGTGCCCCATCATTCCTCCTTGAATGAATGGGGCCCAAAATCTTGGGGTAAGGAGTGAAGGTCTATTCTTCCATAGCTACCTTCTGCTGAAATTGGAGGTACAGCAGTCCCTGCCTCAAGAGGTCTCAGAGATCAATTGTATAGCTGGCATCTGGAGCTTGGTTGATGCTAGGTACAGAGGTGACACAGCACATCGGACAGTGGTGGGGGATGACACCTGATTTAAGCAATCAGGCATCTGCAGGTGGAAGGTAGTATGCCTGCAAGAAATAAATCTAGCAAACAAGTTTAACAAAAAAAAAGCTAAAAAGAAACCAAGGGACAATAACCAGAAGCAGGGTAGATATTGGGTCAGCTGTGCATATGGAGTCCAAAAACCCACTATCATAGCCTCATTTATGGTAGAATATATCAGTTAAGGGTACAATTCGGTAGTCATCTTCTCCTGAATAAACAACAATTACAGTATTATCTTTCCCATGTGCTATAATTTCCACAGCCTTTGGAACATCATCTGACTTCCATTTTACCCATACTTTAGCTCCCAATTTTATTCTATCAGTAGAACCCAACTCTTCAGTTCCTCAGCTAGTTATTTCAGAAGGAGGGTCAGTTTTCACAAGCGGTATTGTTTCACAAGGAATAATAATCACTTGAACTAGTCTATCATTTTTACAAAACTGCATGTATTCCTCACCTAAATTTTGGGATGGCATAATAATTTCTCCTTCAGAATTAGAATCTATCACTCCAACTAATACATGTATTCCTCAGGCTGCTAATCCTGATTTAGGTAATGTGTCCAAAATGATTTTTAGGAATTTCCATACATATTCCAGTACAGATTTTTCTTATTTTTTATCTATCCAACCAAAAGTCCTCTAAACAATGTAAATCATATCCTGCTGAACCAGGTGTCTCTGGATATGGTGCTGGGACATTTGGCCTCACTGCTGAATACTCAATATTTGGGATCTTACGTTTGTTGTTTTCTAATTTGCACACTTGGGATCATCATTCTGGCTAGAAGAGCACTTCCTCCCAATGGCCTATTATTCAAATTATGTAAAACAGTGAACAAATTATCTTTCCAATGTTGATAAGAATTATTAGAACTTAACTTCCTTCACTGGTCTTTCAATAATCCATTCAATCTTTTAATTAACCCAGATGCTTGTAGATAATAGATATATCTATTCTCTTTTGTTTAATGCACAATACCTCTTCATTTAATTACCTTTGAAATGTGATCGACTGTCATTTTGAATCCGCATTGGGGTTTCACAATATAGACTTATAATATTTATAATTTTACAGGTATTTTTCTGGGTCGTATTCCTCTTTTTTTCCTATGAAGATTTATTTATTTATTTATTTGGCTTTTCACATTCATTTTCACAAAATGTTGGGTTTCAAATTTTCTCCCCTTTTATCCCCTCCCCCAACCCCAATACCCCAAGCAATCTAATTTTCCCCATCTCCAATCTGCCCTCTCTTCTGTCATCCCTCCCTTCTCTTGTCTCCATTTTCTCTTTTCCCCTGTAGGGCCAGATGACTTTCTATTCCTCATTAACTGTATGTCTTCTTTCCTAGTAGCAACAACAATACTAAACAGTTGTTCCTAAAACTTTGAGTTCCAAATTCTCCCCATCCCTCCCTCCCCACCCATTCCCTTTGGGAAGGCAGGCAATTCAATATAGGCCATATCTGTGTAGTTTTTCAAATGACTTCCCTGATAGTCGTGTTGTGTAAAACTAACTGAATTACCCACCATCCTAACCTAACCTGCCCCTCATTGTTTCTCTTCTGTCTTTTGATCCTGTCCCTCCCCAAGTGTTGACTTCAAATTGCTCCCTCCTCCCTTTGCCCTCCCTTCCATCATCCCCCCCCCTTGCTTATCTCCTTCTCCCCCACTTTCCTATACTGTAAGATAGGTTTCGTACCAAAATGAGTGTGCATTTTATTCCTTCCTTTAGTCAAATGTGATGAGGTTAAACTTCTTGTTTTTTGTTTTCTTTTCTCAGCTCTCCTCTTTTTCCCTCCACTAAAAAGTCTCCTACTTGCCTCTTAAATGACATATAATTACCCCCTTCCATTTCACCCTCTTTCCTCCCACTACATTTCTCTCTCACCATTTACCTTAATTTCTTTTAAGATATGGTCCCATCCTATTCAATTCAATGTGTGCTCTCTGTCTCTGTATGTGTGTGTATGTGTGTGTGCGTGCATGCGTGTACATGTGTGTGTATGGTCCCACTAACTACCCAGATACTGAAAAGTTTTAAGAGTTACAAATACTGTCTTTCCATGTAGGAATGTAAACAGTTCACTTCTGGTGAGTCCCTTAAGACTTCTCTTTGCTGTTTACTTTTTCATGCTTCTTCTCATTCTTGTGTTTGAAAGTCAAATTTTCTTTTCAGCTCTGGTCTTTTCATCAAGAATGATTGAAAGTCTTCTACTTCATTGAAAGACCATATTTTCCCCTGAAGTATTATACTCAGTTTATCTGGGTAGGTGATTCTTGGTTTGAGTCCTAGTTCCTTTGACTTCTGGAATATCCTATTCCACGCCCTTCGATCCCTTAATGTAGAAGCTGCTAGATCTTGAGTTATCCTGATTGTATTTCCACAATACTGGAATCGTTTCTTTCTAGCTGCTTGCACGATTCTCTCCTTGACCTGGGAGTTCTGGAATTTGGCCACAATGTTCCTAGGAGTTTCTCTTTTTGGATCTCTTTCAGGTGGTGATCGATGGATTCTTTCAATACTTATTTTGCCCTCTGGTTCTAGAATCTCAGGGCAGTTTTCCTCGATAATTTCATGGAAGATGATATCTAGGCTCTTTTTTTGATCATGACTTTCAGGTAGTCCCATAATTTTTAAATTGTCTCTCCTGGATCTATTTTCCAGGTCAGTTGTTTTTCCAATGAGATATTTCACATTCTCTTCCATTTTTTCATTCTTTTGGTTTTGTTTGGTGATTTCTTGGTTTCTCGTAAAGTCATTAGACTCCATCTGTTCCATTCTAATTTTGAGAGAACTATTCTCTTCAGTGAGCTTTTGAACCTCTTTTTCCATTTGGCTAATTCTGCTTTTGAAAGCATTCTTCTCTTCATTGGCTTTTTGAACCTCTTTTGCCAATTGAGTGAGCCTATTTTTCAAGGTGTTATTTTCTTCAGCATTTTTTTGGGTCTCCTTTACCAAGGTATTGACTCTTTTTTCATACTTTTCTTGCATCTCTCTTATTTCTCTTCCCAGTTTTTCCTCCACCTGTCTAACTTGCTTTTCAAAATCCTTTTTGAGCTCTTCCAAGGCCTGAACCCACCCGACATCCCCCTGGGATGTCTGGGATACAGAGGCCCCGCCCTCCACATCTTTCCCTGATGGCAAGACTATTTCCTCGTCGTCGTCAGATCCCAAAGTCAGGATCATTTGCATCTGCTCAAAAAAGCTCTCTATAGTCTTATTTTTCTTCCCTTTTCTAGGCATTTTCCCAGCCAGTTACTTGACTTCTGAGATTCCTGTCCACCCCCGCCTAGATCTGCCCAGCTAGTGCTTGGGGTCTGAGATTCAAATGGGCTTTCCGCGCCACACAGCTGCTAATCAATGTGAGCTTTAGTTCTGGTGCTGGGGTGGGGGCAGGGCTGCCTCCCAGGCTCAGCTCCCTCAGGGGCTTTATGCAGAGACCTTCAGTAATGGAGCGGGGTGGGACAGGGCCGTCTCCCAGGCTCAGCTCCCTCAGGGGGTTTATGCAGAGACTTTCAGTAATGAAGATCCTGCCTGCTGCTGGGGGAGTCCCGGGCTGCCGCCACAGCTGCTGCCTCTGCCACCGCCCCTGCCTCTGCCACCGCAGCTTCCTCCCGAGGGGGCCTGAGTCACGGAGACACCCCGCTCCCCTCGGCCAGCCAGCCGTCTCTCTCACTGACCTGTAGCTTCTGTGGGCCGAAGGACTTTCCTGGCCGCCGGAGCTTCCGTCCCTGAAGCCTGCTCAGATCAGCTTCTCTGGGGCCGCGGCCAGGGCAACGCTGGGGTGGGGTCCGCTTTCCGGAGCGTGACGACCCTGGGGACGGCTCTCCAGGGCTCTCTGGAATGGAAATCTCTTCCACTCTGTTTCTGCACACCTTGTAGTGATCCAGAACTTTTGGGGATCTTTTTACTCATAATTGGGGATCTTTGCTCATAATTATATAATTATGGGCTGTGGGTTCAGAGCTCGTAAACATGTGTCTTTCTACTCCGCCACCTTGACTCCACCCCCTCTGGGTCGTATTCTTATTGGGACATGCCACTAGTATACCTGAATAGGTACTGGCATAAATACATATAAATCTGCATACCTTGGGGTAGGGGTCCAATATAATCTATTTGCCAAATTTGGGCTGGTACTTTTCCCTTTGATATATCTCCAGTTACTACCCAAGGAACAGTTTGTTCCTTTTCCAATTGACATATATAACATTCCTCTGCTATTTGTTTTAACAATGAATTAGAGATATTAACATCTCAGCCTTGTGCCTTCTGGTGTGTGGTCTGGACCCCTAAACGGTGAGCTGTTTGATGGACTCGTTTTGCTAGTACTAGATCATCAGTTGGTGTCAGAATAGGGACAATATGTTGAGTAGCAATCTTTGCTAGTCAATCAACATGGGCATTGTACTCATATTCTGGTGTGGTGAGGGCCACATGAACATCTACATGAAAAAACTGAGGGGGGAGGAGACAAGATGGCGGAGTAGAAAGACTCACATATGCTAGCTCCGAATCCATAGCCCATAAATTTCCTGTAAAAAGAACTCCCCACAAATTCTGGAGCAGTGCAACCAACGGAGCAACACCCTGGAGGAGATTCCCATTCCAGAGAGCCCTGAAAAACCAACCTGAAAGGTCCGTCGTTCACCAGACAGCAAAGCCCAGCCTGGCTCTGCCCTGGCCACGTGGCCCCAGAGGAGCAGATCTGAGCAGGCTTCAGGGACGGAATCTTCGGTGGCCATGAAGGTCCCTCCACCCACAGGCCCTACAGGTCAGTGAGAGAGACTTCTGGGCTGGACGAGAGGGGAACGGGGTGTCTCCATATCTCAGGCCCCCTCAAGAGGCAGCAGTGGGAGGAAGCAGTGGCCAGGGGCTCCCAGAGCAGCCAGGAGCTCTTCTCCATTACTGAAGGTCTCGGCATAAACCCCCTGAAGGAATTGAGCCTGGGAGGCAGCCCTGCCCCAACCTGAGCACCAGAACTTAAGCTCACATTGAATAGCAGCTGCTCCCGCCCCTGAAAGCCCTGAGGCTGAGGAGCAGCATTTGAATCTCAGACCCCAAGCACTAGCTGGGTGGATCTGGGTGGGAGTGGAGAGGAATCTCAGAAGTCAAGTAACTGGCTGGGAAAATGCCCAGAAAAGGGAAGAAAAATAAGACCATAGAAGACTACTTTCTTGGAGAACAGATGTTTCTTCCTTTCATTTCTGATGGGGAGGAACAAGACGTGGAGGTCAGGGCCTCTGTATCCCAGACATCCCAGGTGGATGTCTGGTGGGTTCAGGCCATGGAAGAGCTCAAAAAGGATTTTGAAAATCAAGTTAGACAGGTGGAGGAAAAACTGGGAAGAGAAATGGGAGAGATGCAAGAAAAGCATGAAAAACGGGTCAATATCTTGCTAAGGAAGACCCAAAAAAATGCTGAAGAAAATAACACCTTGAAAAATAGGCTCACTCAATTGGCAAAAGAAGTTCAAAAAGCCAATGAAGAGAAGAATGCTTTCAAAATCAGAATTAGCCAAATGGAAAAAGAAGTTCAAAAGCTCACTGAAGAAATTGGTTCTCTCAAAATTAGAATGGAACAGATGGAGGCTCATGACTTTCTGAGAAACCAAGAAATCACCAAACAAAACAAAAGAATGAAAAAAATGGAAGATAATGTGAAATATCTCATGGGAAAAGCAACTGACCTGGAAAATAGATCCAAGAGAGACAATTTAAAAATTATGGGACTACCTGAAAGCCATGATCAAAAAAAGAGCCTAGACATCATCTTTCATGAAATTATCAAGGAAAACTGCCCTGAGATTCTAGAACCAGAGGGCAAAATAAGTATTGAAGGAATCCATCGATCACCGCGTGAAAGAGATCCAAAAAGAGAAACTCCTAGGAACATTGTGGCCAAATGCCAGAATTCCCTGGTCAAGGAGAAAATATTGCAAGCAGCTAGAAAGAAACAATTCCAGTATTGTGGAAATACAATCAGGATAACTCAAGATCTAGCAGCTTCTACATTAAGGGATCGAAGGGCGTGGAATAGAATATTCCAGAAGTCAAAGGAACTAGGACTCAAACCAAGAATCACCTACCCAGATAAACTGAGTATAATACTTCAGGGGAAAATATGGTCTTTCAATGAAATAGGGACCTTCAAGCATTCTTGATGAAAAGACCAGAGCTGAAAAGAAAATTTGACCTTCAAACACAGGAATAAGAAGAAGCATGAAAAAGCAAACAGCAAAGAGAAGTCATAAGGGACTTACCAAAGGTGAACTGTTTACATTCCTATATGGAAAGACAATATTTGCAACTCTTGAAACTTTTCAGTATCTGGGTAGTTGGTGGGACCACACACACACACACACACACACACACACACACACATACACGTGTGCATGCACACACACATACACACATGCATGCGCATACAGAGACAAAGAGCACAGAGTGAATTGAATAGGATGGGACCATATCTTAAAAGAAATTAAGGTAAATGGTGAGAGAGAAATGTAGTGGGAGGAGAGAGGGTGAAATGGAATGGGGTAAATTATATCTCATTCAAGAGGCAAGCAGGAGACTTGTGGACAAGGAGACAAGTGGAGGGAAAAAGAGGAGAACTGAGAAAAAAACATGAAATGAGAAAAAATTACCCTCATCACATTCGACTAAAGGAAGGAATAAAATGCACACTCATTTTGGTATGAAAACCTATCTCACAATACAGGAAAGTGGGGGAGAAGGAGATAAGCAGGGTGGGGGGATGATGGAAGGGAGGGCAATGGGAGGAGGGAGCAATTTGAAGTCAACACTCTTGGGGAGGGACAGGATCAAAAGACAGAATAGAAGCAATGGGGGGCAGGATAGGATGGAGGGAAATACAATTAGTCTTACACAACACGACTATTATCGAAGTCATTTGCAAAACTATATAGATATGGCTTATATTGAATTGCCTGCCTTCCCAAAGGGAATGGGTAGGTAGGGAGGAATGGGGAGAATTTGGAACTCAAAGTTTTAGGAACAACTGTTGAGTATTGTTGTTGCTACTAGGAAATAAGAAATACAGTTAATGGGGAATAGAAAGTCATCTGGCCCTACAGGACAAAAGAGAAGAAGGGGACAAGAGAAGGGAGGGATGATAGAAGAGAGGGCAGATTGGTGATAGAGAAAATTAGAATGCTCGGTGTATTGGGGTGGGGGGAGGGGACAAATGGGGAGAAAATTTGGAACCCAACATTTTGTGAAAATTAATGTAAAAAGTTAAATAAATAAATTTGTATTTATAAAAAAAGAAAAGGGACAGATCAAAGGACAGAATAAAATAAATGGAAGGCAGGACAGGATAGTGGGAAATATAGTTAGTCTTTCACAACATGACTGTTATGAAAGTGCTTTGCATACTACACAAGTATAACCTATATTGAACTGCTTGCTTTCTTAATGAGAGTGGGTGGGGAGGGAGGAAGTGAGAGAATGTGGAACTTAAAACCCTTAAAAATGAATGTTAAAAATTGTTTTTACATGAAACTAGGAAATAAAATATATAGGCAATGAGGTATAAAAATTTACCTTGCCCTATAGGAAAATAGAAGGGAAGAGCATAAGGAAAGCAGGGGTGATAGAGGGGAAGGTAGATTAGAGGGAAAAGGTAATCAAAATATACACTGTCCTGAGGTGGGTGGAGGGGAACATGGGAAGAGAATTTGAAATTCAAAATTTTGTGGAAGTGACAGGTGAAAACCGAAAATAAATTAATTAGAAAAAAATAATATTCCTAAAAAAATAAAGAGTATGCTTCAATCTGCATTCAGATTCCACCAATTCTTTTCTGAATGTGGATAACATTTTTCATCATGCATCCTTCAGAATTATCTTGGATCGCTGTATTGGTGAGAATAGCTGTCATTCACAATTGATCATTATCTGATATTGTTACCGTGTACAGTATTCTCCTGGCACCACTCATTTCACCCTGCATCAGTTCATGTAAATCTTTCCAGGTTTATAAAGCGGCTGTTAAAGGAAGTGCATTATTCCAGGGTTTGAAAAGGACCCCAGAAGCCTGTTGGTCCAACTTTCTTTGAACAAAAACCTGCTCTTCAGCTACCGAAGATTTAGAAAGGAAAGTTCTTAAATCTGAAGTCCTTGGCATTGTCAGATGGTACAAAGTCAGAAACAGATAGGCTTTTGTCGGTAGGAATGATGTGAAGAAGGGGTATTACTATCTGCTTTAATAATGTGCTCTGAGGACTAGAACTTTCCATCTGACTTGCAACTGAAATCTTCCCCATGTGTTGTCTCCTGAATTCTCTGAGAGCAGGGATCATCATCATTTTCTGTTTGTAATCCCAACACTTAGCATGGTGGTTTGCACAAAGGAAGCACTTGAAAAGGCATCAGTCCCTCATTCACTCATTCTCATTCCGTCATCCAACAATGTCTCCGATCACTGATCATCCAGGATCCTCTTAAAGACTTCTCATGAGGGAAATTTCCCCAGGAAATATATTCCAGTTTTAGATAGCTCTAATTTTGTTAGAAAGTGTGTCCTTACATTGAGTCTCAAGTCATCTCAGCTTTCATCTATCGTTGCTTTTCCTGCTTTTTGGAGTCAGGCTGAACAAGGGTAATCCCTTTCCCCCATAGTAAATCTTCAACTGTATCAATCATGTTCCCTCCCTCAACTCCCCAAATCTCTTCCTCAGGGTAAAGATCTTTTATTACTTCAATCGACCCCGAGTATATTATCTCCCTTTTGGGGGCAGTTAGATGGTAGAGTGGATAGAATACTCGTTTTTATGAGCTCAAGTCCAGCCTCAGATACTTAGCAGCTACATGGCCCCAGACAAGTCACTTAACCCTGATTGCCTCAGTTTCCTCATCTGTAAAATGAGCTGGAGAAGGAAATGGCAAACCCATCCAGTATCTCTGCCCAAGAAAATCCCAAATGGGGTCCCAAAAAGTGGACAGGACTGAATAACAATAGATCTTTTGAGGCATCTTACTTTGTTTTCACTTTCATGATGGCTGAAAGCCCTGCAGTTTGCAAGCTCCTGAGGAGCAAAGGCTATTTCATTTCTATCATTGTAAACTCTGAAGTTTTCTTGCATAAAGTTGGTGACTAATAAAGGTCGGTTGAACTGAATTGAATTAAAATAGTTCTGGTTTCTCCAAACCTCTGAAAAGTGCTGACTGCAATATCACTGTGGAATACTGATGTTATCAAATGTGTTGGTTGGTTTTGCCGAAATGCTTTTCCTCTCCATTTAAAGTCTTTGTTACAAAAGACAGCTTGCTGGGCAAGGAATGGGATGCAAAAATGAAAAGCATGAATTTTTTTAAAGATAAAACAACAGCAACAGGTCATTACAAACTGGCTTCCAAACTAGAAGAACAGAGACAGAGAGAAAGAGGAGAGATAGAGACAGAAAGACCTTAAAGAGATGAGGAAAGGGGAGGGAAGGGGAGAGGAGGAGAGGAAAGGAGCATCTAAAAGGAACCTAGAGTATAGATATCACTGGGCACCTGGCATGAGGAATGGCTAAAGTTCTAGTTCTGACACTAACTGTACGAATGTGGACAACAGTTCCCCTCTTTGAATCTCGAAGTCTTCATCTGTAAAATGGGGATACTGAGCCCATCACTACTAATCACACAGCTATCAAGACTAAAGTACTTCTTGAATCTTAAAGCCCTAGATGATTCTGAATTGTTATACAATTACTTCTGTTGCAAGAGCAACTACTTCCATTGTACCATTATTTCTATTTAGGCTTTGAGTCCAACTCCCTAATTTTACAGATGAGAAAGCTGAGGGCAGTGACTTGCCTAGGGTTACACAGATCGTGCCTGAAGCGTCATCTAAACACAGACCTTCCTGACAGGTGGGTCGGCAAACTATGGTCTGAGCCTTGTTTTTGGACAGTTAGAGAGCTAAGAATGATTTTTATATAATTAAATACTATTCAACATATTTATGTGTATCTAATATAATACTGAAGCTTTATTTAAAAATTTTGAAGACACACTTAGCCGCTGGTGCACAAAAATTGGCTGAATTTGACCCTCTGGCCCAACTGTTTGACTCCTACACTATACCATGCTGCCTCTCAAGTCATGATAGCGACATTATGTGACTATGGGACTGGTTGAATAATCTTACAGAAAGAATAGTCAGCATGACCTTGGAGACAGCCATCTAGTGGCGTGCTCCCAAAGGTCTGACCTGACCCTGTGCTGTTCAACATTATAATTACTCGTTTGGATACGTGCAAAAATGGCAAGCTTGTCAAATTTGCAAACACCACAAAGGTTGGAGCTCATGAAGAGTTCAGATCCAATAAAAAAAGATATCAACAGGTACAATCAAAGATTAAATATAGGGTAAATGAAGATACACCTAGCTTCCAAAAATCAGTTTCATAACATATGCAGCAGGGTGTAGTTGAACTTAAGAGACCCAAGATCTGAGGTCCAATCTTTGACTGAACCACTCATTACAGGTGTGAAGGTTCAGACTTGGTATCTTCTAAGACTCCTTATAGTCCTATATCAAAAAAACTATAAAACAATAATTCATAGCAATAGTTTACTAACCCAAGGGAAGGAAGCTCACTCTTGGCTACAGCCAAGCATTATCATTACAAATAAAGATTTTCAGTTGTGGCTTTTTTCATTTTAGTTTTTTGCATCATCCTTCAAATAAATCCCTTCTCTAAGACCTCCTTAAACAGGTATCCCTTATAACATGGAATTTTTTAAAAAAAGCAATTCAGAAAACTAACCAACCTATCAATTGACTCTGTGATATTCTCATCTATAGTCCCTCACTTCTGAAAAGGGAAAGAGATGTATTTCTCTCCTTTTGTGGAGAAGGGACATGACCATTAGGATTAAATTGTATTTACTTGTTGTACTTATCACTTTCCTAGTTCTCATCATTATACTTCATAGAAGTTTTCCCATGGCTCTCTGTAATCTTCATATTCAATATTTTTTTTAGTGGGTCAATACGAAAACTTTATAGTTATGGAAGTGGAATCAGATTTTTAAAAGGGTGCAGTAATACTCTATTTAATTCACCTATCACAATTTATTTAGGCATTCCTGGGGGTATGCTGGTAAATGTTTAACAACTGGTTCTCTAGAAGAAGGAAAAAAGTATGACTAACACACCTTTAAGCTTAATTTGCATTATTAACATTTTCTCCACCAGAAAAATTACCTAGATAACAGAATAAAGACAGTAATGAAGTTTGTCCCATATGCACTAAAACATTCATGTCAGCACTTTTTGTTAGCAAAGAATTGTAAGCAAAGTAGGTTCCCAGTGATTGGGGAATAGAAACATTGGAGTCAGTTTGTACTAGCTCTTGAGAGCTGATGGTTGTTTTTCGGTGTATTTACATCTCAGAAATCTGCAAACTACAAATCAGGGCCTGATTTAATTTTTTTCTTATTTACTCTACTTAGAACAGAAACTCTCCTTGGTTATGTTCCTAGCAGTGGGATCTCTGGGTCATAAAGGAGGAATATTTTAGTCACTTTTCAAATCAAATTAAAACAAATTATTTTCAATTTATGGAATAAAAAAGTATTTCCATAACAGCCTAATTTTTAAAAACATGGTTGAACATGAAACTGCAAACCTATTATATGCAACTTAGATTCCTTTTAAATATAATTTTTATATTTAAATGTCTATTTGTAATTTTTTAAAAGCATATTTCCATTTTCCAAACATCTGAACCAATTCACAGCTCCACCTGTGTATTTGACAGTGCTTATATTCCCATAATCCCTTCAACACTATTTTCATTGCCATCTTTTGCCAATTTGCTGGTTCCAAAGTAAAAACTCAAAGTTGTTTTGCACTTTTCTTATTACGTGTGATCTGGAGCCATCTTTCATGCGGTTGTAAATAGCTTGCATTCTTTTCCTAATGCAAGCTGGTCTCGTCCTTTCACCACTGATTCATTGAACTCAAGCCCTCTTGACTCCAAATCCCCTTTTCTTTTCGTTGTCCTATGCTGCTTTTGGGTGCCTGTTGCATACCTGTGCCCTCGCCTTGTTAGAATGTGAGCTGTTTGAGGACTGAAACTTTCCTTTTTTTGTCTTTGTATCACCTGCACTTAGTACATCTGCCACATGGTACGTACCTAATGAATTTAAGTTGAATTATTTAATAATTAATAATGTAATAATTATATAATTATGAGCAAAGAATCACAGAATAAGAACAAAGGGTCCTAGAACAAGGAGAGGGAGAAGTACATCCACTTATCACTATTTGCTATTTATTCAAGATTAGTAACACTCACCATTCTCACAATGACCCATCCTTTACCTGTCTGTTTCACAATTAATACTCTCTCTACTGTTAAACTGAACTCTGACAATCGTGTCCTACAAGGACAGGTGAACAATGGTGTCCATCTGCTGCTTTATCCAAGGCCACTCTAGGCTTCCTGAGCCTGAGCTCCCCTCATTTTCTTTGGTGCTCAGTAGTCATTAACTTACACAGTCCAGTATGGCCAGTTATTATCATACCTGCTTCTGTCAGTCAACCCCAGCAGAGGCAAATGAATTAAAAAATATATCCTGTTCTGAAATCCCATCTGAACCCATGTTGGCATTTGAAACTCCTCTTTGAAATCTAATCCTGTCTTTTTCCTTCCTCTACTTCACTCTGAGCTTGTGACCGCACATGCCTTTTAGGTCAATGGGTTTTTCTCTTCCACTCCAAAGTAACTGAGCATCATCGGTATGGCCCCAACCCTTGTGATTCAGGCTAATGCACCTAACAGTGCCAGAGCCCAATCTCCCATGTTAAAGAGTTCAATACTCCATTGGATAGAAGTAGCCAAACCCTATTTTGATCTAACTTGAGTGGAAGCATGATGGGCACTGTGCCCTGCACTTTCTTTCTGTCTCAGAGGCTGACCCTACTTCCAAGAATGATTTTCATTCTGTATTTCTCCCACAAACAAGCCCTAACAATATTTTAGTAAGTTTCAGGGGGACACGGTGCAAGTCATTAACTGACCATAGGACTTAATGAGACACCTTTGCAAAGTAAGGGACATGCTGTTTTATGAGGGCTAAACAGTAAGAGCTGACATTTACGTTTTGTTCTCACGACCTTGAAAGGTGCCACTATTATCCTCATTTTACAGCGGAGGAACAGACTGAGAGAGGTTAAATAACATTCCCAGGGTCATATAGCTAGTAAATGTTTGAGGCAGGATTCAAACTCAGGTTTTCCTGACACAAGTCCGGTATGTTATCCATGAGGCCACTTTGCTGTCTCCTCCAGAGGGTCTTTTCTAGTTTGGGGTGTTTCCAAAGAAAGCACTAGGTCATAGATGTTAGATTAAGAATTTAAAGATTTTAATAATGAATGGAGAAATTAAGGGTATCTAGCTAGAAAGAGACTGAGGAAGAGATTCAAATGGAATTTAAACATTATAATTAGAATCAGATACGGCAGCTACATGGTGCAATGGATAGAGTGCTGGGCCTGGAATCAGGAGGATCCACTTTGGCAAATTCAGACACTAACTAGCTGTGTGACTCCTGGGCTTAATTTAACCCTGTTTGCCTCACTTACCTCATCTGTTAAATGAGCTGGAGAAGGAAATGTCATTGGACAAAACCTCAAATGGGGTCACAAAGATTCAGACACAACTGAAAAATGACTGAAATAAATTGGAATCAGGACCAAAGAGCATATAATTAGAGTGGCAAGAGATCACAACATATTACTTAGGCCAGCCTGCTTGTTTTATACATGTCAGAATAATGACTTGTCCAAGGTCATGCAGATAAAACCCTGTAGAGCCAGAATCTGAGACCAGGTCTTTTGGCACAGAAAAGACACCATATCAGATGTGTATCACTAGGAATCCAACTTTCATCAATTTTCTGTTGAGATATTTTAATTTTGCAAAGTTCAGTGCCCCACAAATCATCATCAACTTTGTAATCACAAATTACAATTCCTGAGGAAGTTCTTGTTCACTGGCATCCCCTCCCTCAGCCCCACAAAAAATAAATGTACTTTTACAATTCATTTTTGGAAAGTACTGGAATTGCTTAATGATTTTCTCAGGAGCATAAGGGAAGGGTTTAGAAATCACAATGGTAATAAAGAATAAAGGGAAGGGAGGAGACAAAGCTGTAAGGCTAACTACAAGACCAGATGTTTCCTCTTTTCTTTTACATTTGTAAGAGATTATCCAGATAGATTATACATTAAGATTTGGTTATTTGGATTTGTTTTCTTACCAGATTCAGAAGATGATTCCTTAATTGCCTTTTTTCTCTTGGGCAAATCTAGCCAAAATTACCTCAAAGGAGCAACGAAGCATGGAGAGACGATTGAAATGAACCCTGTCTACATAAACTCCAGAAAGAAGCCACTCAACAAAAGACATGGGCATATTTTTGAACAGATTTTATCCCATTTTATTTTTTTCTAAACAGAATCATACAAAGACAAGGAAACATTAAAAGCAAACATTAAATCATCACCTCTAAATGGCTGCACTTACTGGTTACAAAAATGTTCATAATGTAGAAAAAGATACACTGTTGTTTAGATGAACAAAATACTGCAAAACAACCAAGGACAAACTGTGGACACATCGACATCTGCTGGATACATGGACAACAACGCATGGACTTGTGTTAATTTCCACCGAACATCAGTCTCAGCAAATTATCTTCAACTATTTCATGGTGACTTAGATTTTAGCACCACATTTGAAGTGTGTGCCCTGTTACATCAGCTACTTTAAAAGTGGGCAAAGCAAAAAGTCATTTACCCTATAATGCCTCCTGTTTGATCACCTCCCACATGTGCCTTTATGACTACCTCCTTTCAGCAGGCACATCTCCTTTTAACAACGGTCACACTTACACAGATAGATGGACACAATGGGAACAAACACACACAGACACACAGCCCCACAAAAGAGAAGCCCATCTCCATGAGCATGAGCTTGGCATAATTGTGTATATTATTAGAAATCATGCTGTGAAATGTACAAAGGTAAGAGAAAGATGAACTATTTTTTCTAAAACATCATTTTGGCACACATTACACATTCAATGATTTTTCCACCCAATAAAATTTTGGAGATTTGGCTTTGTATTCAGCTGGATTCCCAGGGCATCTGTAATTCCTTCATGCTCAAGAGACCCGTGCCTGTGCAGAGTGGGTGGGAAAATTGGATTGGAAGAAACCTCACTCAATGAAGGATCCAGTGCTGCTCTTCTAGGCTCATTAGTGACTTGGAACTTCCATTCTACAATCTGCTGGGCTATAGAGGAAGGCTTCCCCACCTCCATCTCCCTTCCTCCTAAATATGTCAGTGCATTTTCCTGGCCATCTCAATCCCTTTCTCCCTTCTCACCCTGGGAACAGTGCCATTTTGGGGTCTTCTATGCTGCCAATTTATTCATTAAAATATCGCTCAGGATGGATAAATAAATAAATAGCCACAAATACCAAAAATTCATACCCCTGCCCCAAAATAACTCTCTACAGATTAGATGTTTGAACTACAAAACGCAAAGACCAGGAGATAAAGTGCAATAATCAAGCATCCGTGTAAAAAAAATAACGAACAAAATCAGTCTGTCCAGATCATTGAAGAGATCTGTCAAAATTGTTCCTTTGTGACACTGCTGCAGTCATGTGCTAATAGGAGACACTAGGGAGATATCCTCAGAGGACAAGAATGGGCAGGAGATTTTAAATACTAAAAAAAACAATGACGACAACAAAAAAACTCAGTGCCAGACCCTGTTGGACATACTGGGCTCAATCAGAAGATGGATGACTTCTTAAAGGTTGCAATTCATTCTTGTTTACAAGGTAAGATGTCTCCCTCCATCCCATACTCTCCCAAAATGGTTTTCTTGGCTCTTACTAAGAACGGTTAGGAACAGAGTGCATACTTACTAGCTGCAAAAAGAAGCTGCATATCTGATACTGAAAATGTTGGCATGCCCACAGCTTTGCCACATAACAGTTCCACTTGGAGTCTCAAAACCATTTAAAGTTTATTTTTTACATATTGCACTTTTTTTCAGGATATTTCTCTCTGTGCAGTTGCTTCCCTTTTGGGTACTTAAAAGACATTGGCGACATTTCCAAGATGTTGGCTAGAGCTAGCTAGTGTTGATGCTTAGTCAAAGACCAAAAGATTATTTATTTACAAACTAGAAAACTGAATGTGAAGATTGTTGCAGTTGGTGACAAAATATACAGGTGTCAATAGCAATATCCAAAAGCAGGAAAGAAAAAGGATATCAAAAAGAATCTAAGAATTAGTTTGGGCAGCTTTTTGAAATATAAAATTTGGATTATCATATAATTTTTAAACAATTATGAATGAAATATCTTTAAAAAAAAAATCTCAGTAACAGTGGCTGCTCTTTCAAGACAAGCTGAGTGACTTGCCTTCCATAGACCAAAAGCAGATGCTTGAGCATGGGCTTATTATTATGGAAAAGGAGTGTAGCCCTCATCCCTACCCAAGACTCACACTCTGAACTTGAACTTCAGTGATGTGCCAGGGTAGGAATGGAAACATCCCTGGATACTCATTGAAACACTAACATGGCTGGTCAAGTGATGCGAGGGGGAAAAAGAGGAAGGTGAACTAATACCTTTTAAGAAAAGTAGCCAGGTTACTTCTTTATAAAATGTACCTCTCATCACCTAGAAAATAAACTGCCAAGAACAAAAATGGACTAAATAAATCCATGTTTTGGAGCTAGTAAAGCTAAAATGTAACAGTTAGAAAGACTGAAAATAGGCACATCCCGAGAAAAGTCTGAATCCAGAATCAGAAAATATCAGTTTTAGCCAACTTCATAGTTTATCATTGAATACGCAAGCTCAGCTTTCCTGGCATCAGTTAAAAAACAAAAACAACTTAAGATTATTTTTCTTTAAAAAGTTACCATCAGTTTCATACCCAATGTATAGTACAATAAAGTAGTGAGAACATGATTATTAATATTTCAGATACGACAAATAAATCAGATGGGGGGCGCTTTTGAAATTCTTTTTAACCTCTCACACACATTCATACTTCCTCTTCCAACCCCCAGCCCCCTCCCTCCAGACTTTTCAACAGTGCAGACAGATAAAGTTTCTTCAATATTAACAAGAGGTTTGCCCTAGGTTAAAAAAAAATCACTTCCTTTTGTAAAAAAGCATAACATGTGGATCAGCAGATCAAACTGGCATATCATTTCAAGTACACAGGAACATTTCAACTGTTCAACTTCCAGAGACCCAAGACCTGCTTGTCCAGTGTTTCTATCTACCTAGATGCTCAGTGCCACCGTGCTCTAAACAAGCTCTGGGTGGTCACCAGCAGCACTAGGAGTAGATGGTGATCACCTCTCGGCCTCCACCTCTCACCAAAAGCACTCGGTTTAGTCCTTCTGTCAAAACTTCTAAGAACTCCATGTCTGTGAGGTGAGAATTAAGGTACATCACTGGTCCAGAGTGTTGAAAGAGGAGGGGAATAAGAACCAACCAACTTTTCAGTCTGGTAACCCTGAAACCTGAAACTCTACTGTTATCTTTTAAAGATAGCTATGATTTTATCTAAGGAACAGGGCAAGAAGCATTCAAGTTAATTTCCAGGAGATAAATCTGCCTGATAGCTTCACTAGAAACAAAAGGTACCAATTAAATCAATTAATTCTTGAAAGACAAACTAGAAAGGGAAAAGAGGAGAAGAGTCATTAAGAGTTAGAGGGGAATCTCAAAGGTCATATAGTCCAAATCCCTCATTTTACAGATGAAGAAATTGAGGCAGGGATTAAGTTGCAGAGTGAGACTGGAGCTCAAGTCCTTTGACTCTTCAGTCAAAACATTTTCCATTGTAACATGAAACTTCTTCATTAATGGAAATGTAGGAGAGGAAGTGACGGGGGCAGGAGTGGAGAGACAAGGTAGCAGGACTTGTGAAAGTTAATTTCAACTTTGGGGTATGATGCTAAACAGGGACAGAAACTTAAAACTGCAGCATCTATGCCCTAAATGAACTAAGGTTAGCTCATTTGGGTAACCTAAGTATGTAGTTAGCTAATTGAAAACAGGGCTATGATTCATGACACAGTAAGCTACTAGGCAAACCATGATGCTCGGCAGGGTAGTTGAAAACCAAGGGCAGGCATGGCGGGCTTTGGAGAAGGCTACTGACCAAGAGGAGCCATTTCTTTGTTAGGGACTGCTGCCATCTGAGGGAATCAGAGTGCTTGCTGGGAAAAGGCATTAGATAATTGCTTCCAATTTTGAGGTCTTTGTTTATTTCAAGGAAATATTTCAGTTTCTGGTTTCTATTAAGAACTACTTACATAAGCTGTATCACATTTTGCCAATGAAAAGAGTGTGAGTTTCCTCAATGGGGGCTGGTCTCTGCATTCTCTCAACCTGTTCACTGGAAGGGAAGCAGGCTACCATGGGAACACTAGTAAAAATTAGATAAACTGTGAGCACAGGACCTTTGTAAGAAGGAGAAGTGCCAGAGGGGATGTGGGGGGAAGGGTATGCCCATAATAATTAGGCTAATTACCAACAATCACCCCCTCCCAAATTTGCTTGGCTACGAATCTGCCGCACAAGTGGTCAGAGATCTTTAATCTTAAAAAAAAATGATACCATGTCAGTACCTCAAAATTGGGAGCAATTACTGGTGAGGGATGACGAAATACTATTTCACAAACACTTTGGACTCACAGAGAGACAGGCATCACAAAATTATTAGCACTCTATATATTCGTAAATTTGTGGAGAAACTCTAAGGCATAACAGCCTAACAGGATTTCAAAAAACAATGGAACAACTACATTAAAGGTCCAAACCAAGAAATCCAATTAGGTTGTATTTTTGACATGATACAAGAACAAGTACAATGTTCTCTATTGCTAGCCTTGCTATATTGGTTTCCATAACAAGACAACTAAATCTAGCCTATCCGTGAGAATAAAGACTATAATATTTATGTAACACTTTATGGTTCGCATTTTATTATCTTATTTTATTCTCACAGCAACCCTGAGAGAAAGGTTTTTATTAACCCCATTTTACAGATGAGGAAAGTGAGTCAACTGATTTGCCAAGGTCACATATCTCTAAGTGTCTGAGGCCAGATTTGAATTTGGGTCTTCCTTGATTCCACATCTACTGCTCTATCCACTGCACCACCTTAGCTGCTTCATAGTAGAGGACATGGGATATGAATAAATAAAATTTACATTAATCTCAGAACCTCATATTTAAGTCAATGATTGGAAAACTCAATTCAATTCAACAAGCCTTTATAAAGTTCCTACTATGTATTAGGCTTTGGGGACATAAAGCCAAAATTATCTCACTTTCAAGGAACTTAAATCCTACTAGGGAGAAGCAGCCCTTCCATGCTCTTTTTTCACCAGGGCTGCTCAGAATTATTTAACTGATTTGGGTCTTATCTAATATTCTCCTTATTTTCATCTTTCCTCTTTGGGTTCCCTTTGCTCTTTCTGTTGAGATTTCCTGCCATGTCCATCTTATCTATCTGGCTTATTTGCATGTTATCTGCTCTATTAGAATTCCAGATCCTGGAGATCAGAAATCTTGATTTTTGCCTTACTTTGTATTCCTAGCACAGTGCTTGGCATGTGCACATGGATATACACACACACAAATGCTTGCTGACTGACCTCCTAAAGGAATTCTGTTTACCCTGGTATCATTCTGTCTCCATCATACTGGATGAGCACAAAGAGTTGGAGGAGAGAAAGAAGGAAGAAAATGTATAACCATACCAAGATCACATCTTAGTTACTTTTAAGGTATTAGGTCTTTTATATCCTCTTTCAGTCCAATCTCCTTTGTATATGTCCCTTTTTTTAAAAAAATAATCATTTATTATGCCTTTAGATGTTAAATCAAATCCTGTATTACAAGGCCAGTGTTTAGTTATATGTACTAGACACATATGCTTCACCTATGGGAACTGTATTTTCTTACTGGCTCTAACCTCTGTCTACACACAACCCAGCTGAAACATGGTGACCAAAGAGGAATGTACACAAACCTACCATTAAGCCCCTCCAGGGCACTCGAGCACTAATTTCTTACTGTTCCTCCAAGAAAGACCATGGCTCAGACACACTATGAAACAGTAGTTCTCTAAAGTGATAATGGGAGTGGGCAAAGGGTGGCAGTGAAGGGTGTTCACATGTAAAGCCTTGGAGAATCAATGTTAACACTTCAACCTTCCCAGTAAATCAGAAGTGGAGGATCCAAGAGAACCAGTGTGGACTTGTTCTCCCTCTAATGGCCCGTATCTCATTTTACTTTATATCATTATTATTGGTGAAATGATCTCATCCCCCATAATGATTATAAGTTCCTTTAGGGTAAGGATTAAATTTCATCTTTATATCATCTAGCCCCTCTACAAGTTCTTGCACACAGTAAATAGGTACTCAATCAATATGTTAAATGGATAAAGGGAAGAAGGGGAAAGAAACAGTGTTCATATCCCTAAGAGTAACTGGGGACCTTTACAACCCCAGTTCTAACATGGCACCAGTTAACTGGGCAGAAAGAAAAGTATAGTGAAGGGAATCTTCCTGTGATGTATGATCTGAGAAAAGTTGTTCTAGGGAGATGTTAAATCAACAGAACAGTCCATTCAAAGGCAGCAAAAGCAGTAGCATAAACCTCAGAGCCTGAATGTTCAGAATACTGGCTATATTGTACATTTATTCAGTCTTTTTATGTCAAAAACAGATGCTACTTTATGAAAGCCTTCTTCCATCTCCTACAATAATGTGGGAAATACTGTTTCTCTCTTGTGTATAATGGGGAAAAAACAGAGGCTCAGAGGGTAAAGTGCAATGATCAAAGTCCAACAACGCATTAGTGATTTGGGAATATAATCTTGGTCTCCTTGTCCAACAAACTTGCCAAGATCACCTGGCCTCCTTCCATGCTCACTTACTAACACAAATCCAGTTTTCAGATAGGGCAAGTAACCCCACTATTTCCCAATCATCTATCGGTATTTCAATTATCATCACCATTTGGACATTTTTATCTGATAAAGGCTAAAGTTTTCCATGTTCAAGTTCACCCCATCTATTATTCTTACTTATACCCCCCTGGGACTCCTTCATGCTTTTCAAATATTTGGAGGATAATGTCACTTCCCATTAAATGTTATTAGGCAAGCAAAGTACATTGAGTTAACTTAGTATTTTCTTGTAATTCAATCTCTGTAGTCTTTCTGTCTCCCTCTCCCACCTCATTATGTGCTGTTATTCTTGTCTTAAATTTCTAACGGACACTCTTTTTCTGATGTTTTAGTAATTCAACATTTGCTATTGAGATGCGCCTCTTCGTTCTAAACTGTGCCTTATTACGACCCTCTACCTTGACATGTAAAGTGCAAACATACAGTGGGCAGAGTTCTTGCCTTGGAATAAACCTAGAGACACCTAGGTGGCTTGGTGGATGGAGTGCTAGACCTAGACCCACGTTCAAAACTGGCCTCACAAACACACTGGGTAACCCTAGAGGAGTTCATTAATCTACCTGCCTCAGTTTCCTCATCTGTAAAATTAGAATAATAATGCTACTTCTCTGTCAGGCTTATCATGAGAATCGTCTAAGATAGTATTTATAAAACACTTTCTGACGCCTGAAGTTTTGTATAAATATTAGCCATTTTATTATTATTGCAGTTGCTATGGCAGCTAGGATTCCGCACTCAGCTCCACTAGCACTCTCACTTTAACACACAAAGAAGTGATGAAAGAGGTTCAAGATGATGCAGACTCTTGTCCCCAAAGACAGCTTCCTCATTTCTACTATCTACGAAAAGACTAACTCTCCTTGAAGATGAGGAACAGTTTCATTTATTTTTACATCCCCAGCACATGGCTGAGAAAAGGTGTTTAATGAATAGTATCTGCTGAACTCTACTTCCCAACCTACACCTCCTGTTTGTTCAGACAGAAAACTCCTCTTATGGAAAACCTGAGAAGAGAACCCATTGGATAGGCAATGTAGTGCAGTGAAGAGAGTGCTAGACTCAGGGAGCCAGAAAGAGGGAGGTACAAATCCCATCCATGACACTTAGCTACGTGACCTTTTGCAATTTGTTTAAGTCACAGTTTCTGCATCCGCAAAATGAGAGTTGAATTCAATGACCTCCAAAAGACCTTGGCAGCTCTAAACGTATGATCCCATGAACACAAAATTGCAAAAGGTTACATTATTTGTACATCTCAGCATAAAAATCCATCAAAAAAGGATACAGTTTTCATCTCCTTGTCGATTTTTGGGGGGACCAGGCATATTCAACAAGACCAGCTGGGCATCCTGGGATTTGTTGAGGACAACTCCATTAAGCTTCACTGCCGTATGCATCCTCCTGACGTTGGACTGGTTTCTAGTGTATGAGAAGAAATGAAGCATTTCTACCGTGCCATGCTTTAACCCTAGTCACTTAAAATCAACCATTTCTCTTAATCCTGTTAAATCCTGCTTGTCCCATACTACTGACGACAAATTTTTATTTTCCGTTAGTTAGAGAGGGTATGAATGAGATAGAAATTAACTAATTCAACTGACTTCCTCAGGCGTGGGAGGCAGCTAATGATAATGCTGAAATTCACAGATGGATGTTAAATTAGATACTACGTTTTACTTGTTTTTATAATTAACAACTGACTTTATATAATGCTTTAAAATTTGCAAAGCACTTTACATTTGAGGCTCACAATCACATAGAAACATAGGTACAAGCATGATGGCAAGTCGTTATTGTCGCGTTGTTGGACCACATTTGCAAAGTTGTTTGGTCATCTTTTATAGATAAACATTGCAACAGGAACAGAATCACTACAAAATTATTTCTTCAAACTTCTATTCTACAGATAGGCTATAGAAAAAGGAAGAGGCTATTATCTACGCAATTTCCTCATTTTACAGGTAACAAATCCTGGAACCTTACTGGCAAATCATGTAAAAATGTATCTGTACAATATTAAGGCAACAGATTAGTTACACATGTTTAACATGCATGGCAAATTAAGTAACTCATTGACATCTTTGGTGCCTATATGTGTGACCCTGAGGAAATTATAACCTCCATGGTTTGTAGATTCTTCATATGTAAAATGATGGCCTCCAGCTCAAAATCTATGATCTATGCTTTTAGCTGAGATTTAAAAAAAAATTTTTTTCTGGATGCTTAAACATTTGAAATCAGACACAATACTTTTTCTCCTTAATAATGGCAAGAAGCTAGCATTTATATAAAGATTTGGAAAGCACTCATCTCATTTCATCTTGAAAAGCAAACTTTAGGACATGTGAGAAAAAAAATCTCCAAATTTAATTAAGCTTGATTTAATGTGGCACTGTTTGATGCTATTATAATGTTTAATTATTTAAATTATTAATGGCTAGTCATTGACTTTTTAGATACAAGTAAGGATCCATGGGGTCAATCAGTTTTTCCAGAAACACTCATTAGAGTGATCTCTTCATGCCAGTAGGTTCTCAATTAACTCTCCGAATTTTCCAAAATTAGAAACAACTGCTATTTACATTCACTGAGTCAATCAGGGCCCAAGCAAGGACCAAATGAGGCTTGGCCTGTGACCTATTGTTAGTCAATCAATGAGGGCCAGACTGATTTGGGTTTAAGGAATGGTGAAGAAAAAAAATCTAGGCCATAAATCCCAAGATATCTTTTGAGGTTTCAGTGATCAAAATATGTATTTGTTTGGGTAGCATAACCACAGGAAGCGTCTCATAATACCCTATGAGGGAAGGAGGGAGAGAGGAATAGAGGAAGGGAAGGAAGGAAAGAGGAAGAGAGGAAGGGAAGGAGGGAGAGAGGGAGAGAGGAAGAGAGGAAGGGAAGGGAAAAAGGGAAGGAGGGAGAGAGGAAAGGAGGAAGAGAGGAAAGGAGGAAGAGAGGAAAGGAGGAAGAGAGGAAAGGAGGAAGAGAGGAAAGGAGGAAGAGAGGAAAGGAGGAACGGAGGAAGGGAAGGAGGGAAGGAAGGAAGGAATTATATTACTCAACTAGCCAGTTCCAGTCAGCTCCCCAGTGGGATAGCTCCTATTACTACTCAGAGGTATATGGAAAAGAGGATTGGTCTTGAAAACTGAGGTCCTAAGTCCTTGCAAGTCTCAGCAGATCACAATGACTTTAACCCTCAATTTCCTCATTTATAAAATGATAATCACTTACACCTCACAGGGCCATCATGGGGAAAGCATTATACAAGCCTTAACATCCCAAAGAAATCAGTTATTACATAAATGCAATCCATTATATTATCAAGTTCTTGATTCCTCCAGTAATATTTAGTCTAAAACTGTTTTCATTATAACACCAAAGTCAATCATATCAAAAACAGGTCACACTATCTCTATCTAGCATTATTTCCAGATCCCAGGAAACCAGCCTAAGTTTTTTTGTTTCCTACTGGTCTTCTTTAATTCAACTTTCCTGTCATACTATGGCCAACAGATCTTATAAGGAGGAAAAACAAAGCTACCAACTTAGCACCTAAGTAAAAACATCGGAACAGAGGGAATGACAATTGTCATTCTACCTAGGGATAAAATAACTGACCAACGTGAAAGTCACTGATGCCATTATCAGTCAACTCAAGGACTCTTTGGAAGACTGAACAGCAGACAATCCAAGGCATATATAAGTCATATTGCATTAGGACACTCTAATACACATTAAATTCACAGCTGCATGCACATTAACTACAAAACTAATATCTAATGTACAGAAAACAAGACACTGGTATTCTACATGTTTAGATTAAGAGAATGCGTATATCCTGCAAGGTTTGGGTAACAAAAAGCCACATCAAAAATTAAAAAAAAAAAAAAAAAAGGCCAACCCATAAGAGTTTGCAATGCAAGCTTGGCAATATGCATTTACAATACATGTCTCCATTCAACTAATTGTTCTTAAACTCCAAAATCCAATTCCAGAGTCCAATTATGAGGAATGGAATTATGAATTTGTTCCCTTTATTTTTGTAATCCAGTCAATTTAGACAAAATGAACGGGGTGGTAAGGGGGAGGAGATAGATGTTGTCTGTATGTATAGTTCAAGATATCTAAGGTTAAGGTAAGAATTATGAACTATTTATCAGGATAACACATCATATATGCAAAATATCTAGGATTTATGCAGTGCTTTAAAGATTGCAAAGCACTTTACAAATATCTCTTTTACTCTCACCAGAGCCCTGGGAGATAGATACTAACATTATTCTAATTTTATAGATGAGGAAACTGAGGCAAACAGAGATTAACTGACTTGCCAAAAGTTACCACACAAGTTAAGTGTCTGAGGTCAAATTCAAACCCAGGTCTTCCTGACTTCCAGGCCCAGCACTCTATCCAATGCTGCCTCTACATTTAATGGTTGTGTATAGGTACAGGCATATGTATACACATGTATTTGTGTGCACCTATGCTCAAATGTACATGTGCACACATATTTTAAGTTTCATATAAAATAATCTTATTTTTCCCCAATTACATATCACAACAATTTTTAGCACATTTTTACAAGATTTTGAGTTCTAAATTTTTCTCCCTCCTTCCTTCCCCTCTTTCAAAAATGGGAGGCAATCTGATATAGGTTATACATGTGCTAAAACATTTCCATATTAGTCAGTTATGAAAGAAAGAGATTAAAAGGGAAAAAACTATGATAAAGAATAAAGTGAAAAAATATGCTTTTCAGAGTCCATTAGTTCTTTATCTGGATGTGGACAGCATATTCCTTGTGAGTCCTTTGTACCTGTCTTGGATCGCTGTATTGTGGAGAAGAGCTCACACACATGCATGTGTGCACACATATTATTTCATGCATGAGTTTAAGAATCAAAGAATGTTACAACTTAAGTGACTTGACCAAGATCACTACCCTCTCGGGTAATGGCATAAATACAAGTCTAAGGTCTAGTTCCCTTGATGTTTATGTTCCAGTGCTATGTGTACTGCAATATGCATGGGTAGAACGTATACCTAATTTTTCAGGCAGATAACAAAGCCAAATTCCTCCCTATTATGATATTGTATAAAGTAAATAGAATTAGACTAGGACCTGCTTTTAGTTCTGGTTAGTGAAAAAGGTGACCCATGATTCATATTTCTCTTCTGGCTAAAAAACACATCAATTTCATAAAAGAAATTGTCATTAGAGACACTAAAAACATAGTTTAAAAAAATGTACAATAAATTCTTTGGAACACCAAAACCCTTGTTAAATTGCAAGCTTGGCAAATAAAACTGCAGGTTTGGAATCTTTAAGCTTATCTCTGTATGCCAAAGAACCATTTTGAAAAGACCATTTTCAAATGGGAAACAGTTAACTCTTACAATTATTTACTTCTTTTGATGGCCTGCTTTTTTCCCTCAAGGCACTCAAGGGTATAAGGTCCCTTCAACATCCCATGCCAATTTAATAAATAGTATCTTTTTGAAAAGTGTGTCTCAATACAAAGACTATAAATATAGATTAAGTAACTTAATGCTAAGTTTAAAAAAGAGTATTATAAAAGACCTAATTTGATAACAGAAGAGGAATAACCTTTTATCAACTCAAGTTATAAACAGATCAACTGCATAAGAAAAGGATGACTGCTACAGAAAATGGAGAAGAGATGAGCTTTGACAAGCAGAAGGAGAGTTAATATATGTACATAGATGATGAAATAACCAAGATCATTTTGAACCAGTTACTCTCCTGAAGAGAAAATTGATGAAAATGATAGATGAAAGAAATGACAGTCATCATTTGTTGGAATTTTTATTTTCAAGCACTACTGTTCTAATATGAGTGAATCAAAGGTAATCAATAATAACAATGGGTTTTTTTTTAAACCCAGAAAAGACAGGACTCTAATAAGGATAGATTTCTGTGAGAAATGGTGATAAACTGATTTGTAGCCATGGTTGGCATAACTAAAATAGATTGAAGGGATAAAGGAATTCAGATTCTGAAGGAAACTTACTTCAAAAATTCAAATGATTATGAGAAAAGATGAAGGAAATTCTGAAGTATCATTCACATCAATATTTTTGCAGCCATTAGCCTAGAGCTCTTTCTATTCCTCTCTTTACTGGGTATTATCAGAAACTTTCTCCCATTCTCTCTTCCTTTACTCCTCTCTTAGGAAGAAGTTTATTCTTTTTGCCAGAGCGTGCTGCCATTCTGTCTCCTCCAACACACATCAACTCACTAGTACCATCCCTTTTATGTCACTCATCAATCTGTCCCCATCTAATGGCTGTCTCCCTCATGCCAACAATTCCATTCCCCCAAATCCTCACTTGAACCAATCATCATCACTAGTTATGTATTCTCCTGCTTTGTGACTAAACACACCTTGAGAAGGCTGTCTAAAATAGATGCCTCCACTTCCTTTTGCTCAATCTCTGTACTCTTGCTTCTAACCTCATAACTCAACTGAGACTGTTATCTCTCAAATTACCAATAATCTCCTAAATGCCAATGGGCTTTTCTCAGTTTTCACCCTTCGTGGCTTCCCTTCAGCTTCTGACATTGCCCATGCCCATCACTCTCTTCTCACTGATATTCACTTCTCTCTAGGTGTTAATGAGGCAACTCTCTCGGGTCTCTTCTTATCCAATGGATTACTCCCCTTCACCAGATCTTCATCCAAGTGCCATCCATTCACTGTATGTAATCCATCTAAGGGTCTGTCCTGGATTCTCTTCTCTTCTTTATTATTTTCTTAGTGATCTTATGTTGTCAACTCCTATATCTACTTATCTAACTCTTTCCTATCCTCAAGATTGTCGTCTCCAACTTGGATGTTTCTAAATGGATGTCCATATCCAAAACTGAACCTATTATCTTTCCCCTAAAACTTCCCCCTTTGCTAATTTCCTTACTTCTGTTGACCACACCTCCACTGTCCCAGGCCCCCAGTTTCATAACCTGGGAGTCACACAGCTTCTCACTCTCCCTCACCCCCTATCCGTTGCCAAGTCCAGTCGATTTTACCTTTGTAAAAGCTCTTTTGTATACCCCCTTCTTTCTTCTGACACAGTCACCACCCTAGTGTAGGTCTTCATCACCTCCACATTTGGACTATTAAAATAGCCTCCTGGCTTTCCTCAAGACTTTCCCCACTCTAGTTCATCCCCCATTTAGCTGTTAAATTGATTTTCTAAAAGTGCAGGTCTAACCATGTCATCGTCTTGTTTCAATCAATTCCAGTGGCTCCCTAATGCCAACAGGATAAAATATAAAATACTCTTGACAGTCTAAGCCCTTCAAAACATTACTCCCCCTCAAACTCCAGATCCTGACTGCTCTGGAAATTTTCACTGGGAATTTCACATGGAGAATTCCATACCTGGAATCCTGGAATTCTCTCTCTCTCTCATCTCCAGGTTTCCTTGAAGTTCCCACTGATATAAAAAGACTTTCCCAATAACCCTCAGTGCTCAATTCTCTTGTTATTTACCTTCCATTTATCCTGTATACTTATCATGCTGTCTCGCCCCCAACAGATTCTGGTCTCCTTGAGACCTCTTCTTTGTATTCCCAGTGCTTAGCCCAGTACTTGGCACATAGCAGATGCTTTAAAAGTGCTTACTATTAACAGTATCAGGAAAGGTGGAATGACCACAATTAAATGGAACAAGTAACTTTGTTGAAATGAATGAATGAGGGATAATGGTCTCGATTGCGTTCACACTCTAATTTTTAAATTCCAGTTTTCTCTCTGCTAAACATAATTAGAGAAAATTTTTTATAGAATGTGTTTTTTAAAGTGTATTTACACAGCGGTGATAACAGCCCACAGCAAAATGAGGAATCAGCCATTTGTCCTATTTGTTATTTCATAGCCTGGAGAGGAGATGCAGATGGCAGAAATAATTTTCTTTCAGTGCCACTCACTTCAGTCCTATTATGCCAATTTGCAGAAATTATCAAGGTGAAAGCATCCTCAGACTTGTTTGTAACACTGACTTTGAACTAAGTACCCCCAAGTCCCCAAACTTTTGCCCCCATCAGGTGGACAGTTGAGGATTTCTAATGGCCTGCAGCAATCAGCTAGCAGTCCCCAAAAACCTATCTTCTTCAACCTATCAGTCAAAAGCAAGACAAAATGGAAAAGGATTTTTGACAAGTTACATAGAACAAAAATATTCTGATTTCCAAAATATTCGGATCACTGTGAAGTGTTTAAAATGAATAGACTTTGATAAAATATATGAAATTGCTCATCTTTAAAAAAAAAAACTACTCAAATTAATTGGGATTATTTTGAAGTAAACGTGGTTTCAAATGAAAGCTGCTTCCTTGAAATGTAGCTAATGTAAAAAATCAACAAGCACCATCATCCTTTTAGATGATGGCCCCTGGATAGACTGCCAAGACTGTTTACTCCAGAGGTACAAGACTTCAGAAAAACAAATATTTTCAGATGCATCACGGGTTTTTATTTACTTTAAATATTGGTCTTGGTATATTTTAGGAAGGACATGCCATGAGGAAGGGGATGCCATTTCTAAGTAGTTGGGCAGAGCTGTTCTTCAGAGCGTACTTAAAGGAGAAAGTAACAAAGAAAATACTATGGACACCTTTTCTGTCTTCAATTGTAACCAAAATATTAAAAAAAAAAATTAGAGGAGCAGGGACGTCAAGAAATAGGACCTGTAAGAGTTGGGAAACGGCCAAACAAATGGTGCTAGGCGAATGGAATAATGTCATGCTTTGAGAAACAATGGATAGAAGCATGAGAAAAGTTTCATGAGATGATTCTCAGTGAAGCAAACACAACGACAAACAGAATTACAGCAGGGGAATTCAAAGGACAAATCACAAACTTGAATGCTGTATAATTATCAATCAAGCCTGGTCAAAAACAGATGAGAAAATACACCTCTTTCCCCTTTCTTTGCAGAAGTGGAGGAATATAAGTGTGGAATATTGTATATACTTGTCAGGCTCAGATCATATGTTAGTTTTACTGACATTTTTTCTCTTTTTGTGTAATTCTTTATAACAAGACAGAGTTTGCTGGGTGCAGGATGAGAAAAGGAAAGTGATAGAAAAACAAAAAATATTAATATGAAAAACAAGAAAGAGGAAAGAGATCAGCTTAAGCAGAAGCAGGATGATTGTTTTCAGGGAGGAAAATTTTCTTCTGGCAAAGGATGGTAGTGAACCCAGTTACTGTTCCAAAAGTATGGGAAGAAGAGTGCAAACATAAGGCATGAGTGAATGTTACCACAGTCCCACGATTTCCTTAACTTGACTCCCTTTTCGTATGTAGGAAATGTTTTATAGTGCCATTTTATAAATCATCTGATTGAGCCATTTCCAAAGTGCTGGCATCCTATTCTTGGTAATGCACACGACCGACTAGATCATAAAATAACTGCAAATCACCAACTGCTTCTTCCCTCGCTCCAGGAAGGCTTAGCACACCTGAAGTTAGGATCTATAGCACTGACCTGGAAAAATATCCTTCTGGCTGGAAGGAATACCTGGGGGAATCAAACCTTTGACAAAAGTTTTGCAATATTCCATAGGTTGTAGTGATTTATACAGGTGGTAAGTTTATATATGCTTATTAAGAAATAATAACTTTAGAGGTGGGAGAAAAGCAAAACATCAAATGCCCAAACTTGCAGGAGACATTGCCAATCACATTCACATGCTTCAACACAGGGGTCAGGTATGTACCGTCACTCATGGAAAGGGCGTTTGGTAAAGGAGACATGCAATGTAAAACACTAGAAAACCAGGAAACAACCTAAAATAAATCAAAAGTAACTTACAGATTTCCCCATTCTCTACATGGAAAGGAAACAAATATATAAAACATTGTTACTTCAGGAATACACACAGTACATTGCAAAACAATTCCTGGGGCTCAAGCCTGTGGGGATTCAGGGGAAGTAAGTGAAGCACTTTCTTTAGAGAAAATGGCTTACCTTCCTGAGGGGAATAATTCTGACTGCTACGGCAAAGTTCTGGGCCCTTGCCACCCTTTTCTTGGACAAAAGAGTGCTTCCTCTTGCTAGGATCACTATGAACATTTTTCCTGCTGATAATACCATGAAAGTGCTGGGATGAGCAGAAAACCAGCTCTGAGACACCCACTGGAGACCCACTGATGGACTGACTCATAAGGTAATCACCCCCTTTCTCGTAAACTGATTTAAAATGTCATTTTTCATTGTTTCAGATTCCAGTCCATCACGAAGGGATATGAGGTCAAAATATTGTAATTCCACATAACCAAAAGTTTCTACTTTTCTAGACATGAGACTTTCTACATACAAAATGAAGAATAATGGTTTGGGAGGTAATGGACAAGCAAGCAATAATGACAAATTGTTAAGCCTTATTTCTGGCTAGCATGTATTGCTCTGACTTGCTCTGGTTGTATTGGAAGGCAAAAAAGATCCCTTCCTATCTTTCAGGTATTCCTGCAAAATTAGAACTGCAGGGAAAAGAAAATTAAGTAGATACATGATTCTTTGTTTCCCAATATTTACAGAGACCAGCTTAGCCCAGTGCCTGGAACACAGTGGGCACTTGATGTTTATTAAATATAATAGGCAGCATCGGTTAATCTAGCTCCTAAGGTCAAAATTACACCTTTCTCCAGGCTCACTAGGATTTTCATTCCTAGCTGGCTACCAATAGTCAAATGGTATCTCATCTTTCTTTTTATGTTATTTTTGCTAAATAACATAGGGGTTTTAACCAAAAGGTCAACACATCTACTCACGGTTTCAAAGTGAAAATGTCTCGGAATCCGGACGCATTGGTGTCTTTGTTTTTATGTTTTTCAGAAACTAGTTTTTCCTTAGTCCAAGTCATCTGAATTTTCTCCGGTGCAGCTGCTGCTTTTGTCCTGGCCACTGCCGCAGTGTTTCTGTCGTGTATTAACTGAGCCTGGGAGGAGAGGGGAAACGGCAAACAAGGAGAGTTTAAGTCCAGCCTTTGTGGAATGTTTGCACAAAAATCAGACACATCAACAGTTTCATAGAACTAAAGGATAATGGCTGAAAACAGCTTGAACCCAAAGATGGATCCAGGCCTGGATTAGATCTATAGGCAAGACTGTGAAGGGGCCCTAGTCTTCAGCCTGTGCCACTCCTGGCCCCTGCCTAGTTTTTATTGCCCCCCCCCCACCCCCGCTCTCTCTCTCTCCCTTCCCTCCTTTCTTCTAAACAGATGGCATGGGTTCTGATATCATTCTCTAATTATCAAGGCCCTTCCATTCAGGCTGATCCTCAATAGTCCACAGGCAGCATCCAAGTTCTAAAATATTATCTATGCTCACACAATCAAAATTTACTGAATCCATAGTAACTTGATTAACACTATAGACTCAATCACTTCAGGATAGCTAACAGTCTGAGTGTAAACTCTTAAGAACACTTGACTGTTCACACATGCCTTTACCCAAAATTATGCCTTTCCAATGATGCAGCAGCAGTGAAACCATTTACTGGGGGATGCAGGGGGACCCATGGGGGAGACAAGGGGCCATTCCTAGAACTTCTTCATGCCATGTTATCTATTGATAAAAGATAGTCTTGCTATAGATACATAAAGAACAGCTGGGTTGGCAAGGTGCTAGAGGGAGAACACACAACAGATAAGACAACAGGCCACCTGAATAGCATTAAAAATAAACATTTTAATGCAGCATCTAATGAGGCAAATCAAGGTAAAATTAAATATGAAAGCAGGAAGCTTCTTCCTTTTCATAGGCATAGGAAGAGTGAGCTTTGATAGTGATACTTCTTTACTTCCCCTCCCCACCTACCACCTCACCCATGGGCTAATAAGAGGTTTCTAAATAGCTGTACCTCAGTTTCCCTTTCTACAAAACAGGCAAGAAACAAAACATTTGCCTGACCCCCTGGAGGGAACTTATAAGGATTAATTAATGCCTACAAAAGGCTTTGAAGGTGAAAAGCTAAATATTATTATTATATTTAATTACTGAGTGGGTTTTTAAATGTATTAATTTTTATTATGACTTAAAAAAAGATTTAGAAGGGTTTGGAGTAGCATATACCATTTGAGATGTGAGCTCGGACTGTCCACAGCTTGCAGCCGACTCTGTGCCAACAACTGAAGTCTAACGCTGAGAATGAGTGAAAGCAAGAATCTTGGTGGTGTCTAGAGATGGGGCTAGGCTAGCACTCATTTCAAAGCCTGCTCTATCAGTCAAAGAATTTGAATGTAATTTTCCGCCTTACAACAAAAAGAAATGCTCAATTTCAAATCACTCACTATTTCCCGATTTCTACAGCAACCCCCACTCCCACCCCAACATGATTTGTTTCTGAGAGGCCTGAAATTTATCAGAACAGACTGGATTAGTAATGTCTTTCCTCTCAAGGATATTATTCACATTTTCAGTGGTTGCCTTAATTTTTAAATTTCAACTAAAAATCCAGGCGTGATGGTAAACAAATCAGAGCACTATTCAAATACTAGTTCAATGAATACCCATTTAGTCTGATATTATAGAAGGCTCCTACAAGAAATAGGATAAAATTAAGTCGGTCCAGTTGGAAGCACAATGATTAAACTAATCCAGCAAAGATGTGAATGACTTACAAATCGATTTCCTCAAAGTTTTTTTTTTCTCTTTTTTTTTTCTGAATCACTAGAGGAAACATGGAAAGGATAGGAGTTTAGACCTGTGATTTCAATCCTAAATATATTCCCAGATAAGAAAATTCATTCTTAATAACACAGGTGGCACCTTCTATATAACACAGAATTTTAAGGGTCTCTTTTAATAAGAGAATTTTCCCGAGCACTAAGAGGTCACCATAGACATTATGCCAAGATTTTCCTGGCTTTCTCTAGTCAATCTTGCTGCATCTCTTTCTTTGTAACTGCAATAGTAAGAGCAGAGGGATGGAGAGTGGAGGGCAGAGGGATTGGGGTGGAGGGTTGGGGAGAGGAAAAGAGAGATGTAAAGGAAAAGGCCAATCTGTAGCCCCTGGACAACACTCTGCTCCAGTTTACCAAGGATCCAGCTCCTATTAAATGAATTGCAGCAGGGGCAAACAGGCAGACCTGACTTAAGTCAAGCATATTCTAGGATATCTGCATACAGGCCGGTACATTTTTACATTAAATACCTTACTGTTATAAATTTTATTTTCTTACTTTAGGACATGAAGGTTAGTCTGCATAGCTAGCTGATCTTGTAGCACAGCTGTTGGCTCACAATTATTTTAAAATGAAGGAAACACTGTTTACAAGGCAAAGAAACTGGAATTCTCCTCCTGGAGAATTACACAGCTGTGTAATTGAGTGAATTGCATTCAGCCTACTCTTGTGAGTATGGGCTTAGTTTTACACATTTTGCAGCTGAGTACTATATAGAATATCTGTCCCAAATGTCTTACTGTACACAAAGACTTTTGGGACATCTTGCAATTTAACATTAACTTCACATTAAATACCAAATTTGTTTGTATCTTACAAATATAGTGTCAAGTGCCAAATCGACTGCACTGCTTGCTCTCCAAAAACCTCACAGTAGTATGGGGGAATCCCCCAATTCTTCCTAAATACTAAATAATTTACTTCCTAAATAAATACTGATATAATTCCTCCAATTTCTGACCACAGCAGTTACCGGAAATCTGTGGCTATTTTAAAGCACACACAGTTAAATCAGAAGAGATCATACTCATCAAGAGCAGGAAACTCATTAAGGCATTTCTGAAAATACATTACACTGAAATGCACTGGAAAATAAATTTCAAGCAATTCAAACCCAATTCAAATCACAGCCCCCTACAGGAGAAATAATGATTTAAAATATTTGCCATTCTGCAGCAACTTGACACACAAGATCTAGCAAATAAATGTTAAAATATAAGTAAAATGGTATAGAAGGGAGGAACTTTCAGCAGTTATAATTAAAGCTTTTGATTTCATATGACAAATGAAATCAAGAAATTATATCTGCACCAAGTGGGAAGAGAACAGAATAGTCACAGTGCTATACGGACAGGCATATTCCTGTTTGTACAGGAAAAACACTTAAAGTGCCATATTTTATGAAATAATTTAATTGGTAATTGAAAGGTGGAATGGCTCGTTTCATTCTTTCATCATGATAAAGCAGACAAAACATCAACAGAAGCTGAAAGATAGATTTTTTTGGTTTTAATTAAACTACCTGCATGTGGGTGAGGAAGGAGGGTCAACTAGATGACTTCGGATTGAGGTGAATTATCACCCATTAAGATGCTGCTTGTTATTCAGTCGTTACAGCTGTGTCTGAAAAATGGGGTGACCCCACTTGGGGTTTTCTTGACAAAAATTCTGGAGTGGTTTGCCATTTCTTTCTCCAGATCATTTTACAGATGAGGAACTGAGGCAAACAGGGTTAAGTGATTTGCCAGGTTGTAAGAGTCTGGTGCTGGATTTGCACTCAGATCTTACTGACTCCCAGGGCTCTGTCCACTGAACTACCTAATTGCCCATTAAGATGCTATTAAATGGAAAAAGATTGGACTCTATTTTTGCAGTGACCTAAGAAATGACCAAGCCATTAGCAGAAATCCAAATCAATTTTTTTTTGAAAAGTCAAAGTTTCATAGTACTTCCTGCTCACAGTCACAAAAGTAATCGCTTACAAGAGTCTTCTGGTTTGCTAATGTAACATGGTGATCAGATCATGATCTTGGGAGATTCAAACCTGCAGGTGATGCACAGGTAAAAGAATACTGGATATAAGTAGGCAATAACATGTTACCTATGAAGGCAACTAGCATGGGGCCGGAACATGACCAAGGATATGTGACCGGCAAAGACGGGTCATTCGCAAAGTGGATGTGAAAACGCAAACAACAGTCACAGCATTGGAAGGAAGTTCCCTCAGGGAGATCTTTGCAAAGACATGGTCTACTGCATACTACTGCATATGATGAGAAAGCTTGGATCACTTTAGTGGTGGAAGTGTTGACAAGAATAAGCTTATGGAGCCAAAGAAAGGAAGTAAACCAAATCACCTAAGTCCTATTTTTTCCAGACCATCCATTGCTACTTCTCTAGTTAAAAAAAAAAATCTTATTTCCAAATTATTTGTGAAAGCTGTAAATTTAGCACATCTGAACTGAAATTCATTGTCCAACTAGTAGGAAAGAAGTTTAATTCTCATTTTAAACCAAAACAGCCAATTAGCAGCCCTATCCTCTCCCCACTAAAGGAATAATAAAGCTGAAAGCACAACTGACAAAGTGCCTTTGTTTAAACTGGTACTTTGCATCAGTTAAAGAGATAATTCTTTCTTGTCCCAAGAAGAACAGGAAAACAAGATGTCCGATGAGAGGGTAGACCTGTTTTCTTTAGCATAAACTTCCAAATTAGATGCCCTCATATTCAAACAAAAACACAAATTGCATTCCACAGCTGAACGGAAATAATTTTTATATTATCTACAGCAGAGTTCCTTTCCATTTGGAAGGAATCTTGATTCCCTGCAAAGCACTGTGTAACAAAAGATCTCTGAAAAAAATACCAATGAATATCTTTTGCTATGTCTTGAGAGGTTTTCAGCTGAGAAGCCTGAAGTAAATGTGTTTAATGTGGCTCCTGGTAATGAATTCCTAGAGGGAACAACAGCAAGGAGCTAGGAAAATGTAGAATGGAGGGGCATTTCTAAAAACTGCACCACTGACTTGTTGGGTGACCTTAGGAAAACTTACTCAACCTCTGTCTCAGGTTCTTATCTGAGAAAAGAAAAGTCTTATGTATTTCACAAGGCTGTGGGAGAATCAAAGAAGCAAAGGCACTCTGAAAAGGAGAGGGCTACACGATCCACATCCAAAGAAGATGATCCTGGGGATTCAAAACAAATGGTTTCATTTGGAATACAGCAATCCAATAACTTTAAAACACAAAATGTGTGTGCAGCAGTGGAATGAAAGATCTGATCTAAAAGGTGGAAGATCTGGGTTCAACTTCTGCCCTGGGTCATACCGGATGTCATTTGGCTTCTCTGCTGTGGAAGATCCCTAACAGGTTCCTTTCCAGAGATAGATTTATGAGCCAATGAAGATTTTTTTTTTTATATTATATAAGTACCAAGGCACAAATCCAGACAGAAGTCTCAAGAGGTCATAAGGAAAAATATCAGTCTATAAACAGCGGGTATAATTAGAAGAGTTCACAAAAGATAAATACCTGAATTAAATATACTCTCTTGCAATTTAACAAGAAAACAGGACCACCTCGAATGGTAAATAAAACCTTGAAGAAAAATTTCAGATTCTGAGATTGTTGAATTCCCTGAACAGAATGGATACTTTGAGCCTGGTTTTGAAAAATCCAGTAACAGTCACCATAATCCAGGATGCACAGCTGTGGCACTTTAAGTGTTGGGACTAGGGTGGAATGTGCAACCAGGGACCATTTTAAACTACCTCTTCCTCTTGACTGTCATTAGGCAGCAGGGCCTGTACATCCTGACCAACGGACTGTGGGCCAGAGCGGCTCTTCCTTCTGATAGAGCATCGAGACTCATTAGAGATGCTCTGAATCTGGGACATCAAGGTCACCAGGTACAAGCAGACAAAAGGAAAACAATTATTACTCATAAGGCAATAATACTATTACTCTATTATTAACATAATAGTTAATACTACGACAATTACTACTGCTACTACTACTACAGCTGCTGCTACTACTGTTACTTCAATGATGAATTTATGCTTGACCACAGATGAGATAATACAAAAGTTTTCTTCACTCAGGAACAAAGTATCCTGGCTACATCTGCATAAAATTCTTAAGACTACCCCAAAATATAATTTGAACATCAATCACAATTTCAAAATTATTTCATTTTATCTTAATTCCTTTTTCACCTTACAAACAACTATTAGTAACATCAAATAGGGGAGAACTGGATGTTAAATCACATATGCAAACTTGTCTACTGAGCCTTAGGCACAGGATGCAATCAACCACACAAGTATCTACTGAAAATTCACCATACTGGGTGGTGAAAGAAAAGATGTAGTCTCTCCTATCCAAGAGCTTACAAATCTAATCGTGGCTTTTATTCGTCTGCAACTTTTTGGAATGTAAGTGCAATGTGTTCTAATGCCTTTGTAAAGGGAGCTGAAGTCTTGCATAAGATGCTGTGTGCCCCATGACCTTCTTTTGCCAATTCTTTTAAAGAGGCAATATTAAGTTCCTGAGTCAGAGTAAAATGGAAAGTAATTATCACTTGCATCAGCTGCCCAGTTTTTCCACCCACATCCAGGCAAAGGATTATGTAGATGTACGTACCACGAACATTCTGCTTCTACTAAGGATGGGCAGGCATCCGAAACACAACACTTTCAAATCTATGAGGTTTTAAGTGACATTCCCTTTTCACAACCTACATTAGCTGTCCCTGAGGGAATCCTATGGTGGGACACCGATAACAGGGTAGGGGACAAATGCATTCCCTTGCTCTCATTTTTGAACCTATGCTGAGAGGACCAGATTCATCTTCCATATCTCAGAATGTTTCTCCACATTACATATGTTTTGGTAAAGAGGGAGAACCCCAATAATGGGAAAAATCAAATCTACTTTTAAGAATTGGGTATAGTAGCTGCAGGAACATTTGCTCATTCATTGAACAAGTATGTAATAAGCATCGATTAAATACAAAGCAGTAGGCTACAGACCTAATAGCTCTGAAGTATAAGAACAATGGCCTTTCCCCCAAAACACATAGTCCAGAAAGGTGCTGCCTGACATGTGTTAGGTCACAGTGGCCCACTTCAATAAATGCAATTGAAACTTTTGTAGGTTTGCCTTTCCCTTTTCAAATTATATTAACAGGCAAATTGCAGTCCCACAGGATGCATGAGCTAAGATGTTACACAGGATGCGACCTATCTTAAGAAGGCTATGTAGTTAAGCTATGATCAAGGATGGATATGAAACCAGGAGGTGGAATTGTATCAGCATGCTAGAGTACTTGTTAGATATACCTCTCTCTTACTGGGGGCACCAGAAAATCCCTGACCTTCACCTTTACTCCTTTAAGTGGAAAAGCATGGTAGAAAAGATCCTTTAAGTTACCTGCTATTTTCTAAAGCTTGGAGAAGGGAATGAGAATTAGGGGGAAAGAGAAAACATATATTAGAAAGCATCTCCAGGCTTTCTAAAGCCTGGAGTACTAAATGAATCTCTTTAGGGAAATTAATGGTGGTAGGCTGCAGTGGATACTAGGGCCATACTGTAGTCCTACATGTGAATAAAGAGCTTTTAGCCTTTCAGATGTTGGTATAAGCTGTTATTGCAAAATATTCAACATTCAATGTCTCACTGGATCCTTACAACCACTCCTGTGAGGCAAATACAATAGTTTTATTAGCCCCATTTCACAGATAAGGAAACTGAGGCAGAGTAATTTATCTACAATCATACAGTTATTAAATATGGGCAGAAAGGGAAGAGAGATAAGAATAGGTCTTCCTAATTCCAACATCAATGCCCTATCCACTGTCACCCAGCTTCCTCCTTGAGAACGGGTTCATTTGATTAATGCCTTGCATATAGTTGTCAATAATGTTGATCAATTTAGCTATGGCACAGCTAAAGCTGTAGGACATCTGCTAAACTCTTCACTGTTTATTCTGTGTCTGGGCACAATAATCTGGTTTCCTTTCTCAAGGAATTGAAGAAGACATTGAGATAAGCTGGGTGGGGGTGCATTGTGTGTTCGTCCTTCATTGCCAAAGAAGACCATGCCATCATCAAAGAAATGATGACATGACTTGCACTTGACTTTGTTTTGAGTGAGGGAGGGCTATGCAGGTCACCAGTCTCACTTCTCCTCCAGAGCCATCTGAATCCAGGAAACAGATACTCATCAGGATGACTGGAGTTGACCCAAGATAGGCAATTGGGGTTAAGTGACTTGCCCAAGGTCATACAGCTAGTGAGCGTCAAGTATCTGAGGTAAGATTTGAACTCAGGTCCTCCTGACTCCTGTACTGGTGCTCCATCCACTACACCACCTAGCTGCCCCAAGGGGGGGGTGCATTATGGCAGTTGTGAAGGAGTGGCTTAAGTCCAGGAATCTGCCAAGTCTTCATGTTACAGAGAAAAGGGCTCTTCCCAGAAGAAAATAAGGGTAAACTTTACCCAGTCTACTTTTGTCTTTTTTGGAAAGGACCTGAAGAAAAACACATGTTCTCTTTATTATGGAAAAGTGAACACTACCTTTTCAGGACCGAAAAAACAAATACAACCTGAGAGCTGGCAGAGACTTCAGTCTTCCGGTGGAAACCAGCTTCAAAGACATCAGTGATATCAAACGCATTTTACTTTCTTGCTGTGTTTTGAGTCTGGGTTTCCTTATTCTCTCCAGATTGGTTGCTAGTTCATCAGCCACTTAAGAGGCCTGATCACCCCACCAGGGACCAACACAAGGCTCTGGCTTTCTTCATCTCTGACCTGAAATGATTTGTCCCTCCTGCTCTCAAGGGTGCACCGTCATGGTGGCAAATGTAGGGTAGACACCCAATCGCCTTCCCCAAACACAAGGGGATCCACCAGTTTCAGCCTCCCCGCTTTGCAGAGAATTGCAGGTGGGAGCCACCACACCCAGTTGCAGTTCATTTTCAGATGAAAAATACTTGAAAACAGTAACACAAGAAAGTGAAATAAAACTAGCAATAAAATCATATAGTACCAAGTAGGAGGCTGCTGTTCTAGGATGAACCCTAACCCTGTTCTCTAACAATGCTAACTCTAGGAGAGTATCTGCAGAGGAGAAAAGTGAAAGCTACACACTTATTTCCTGGCTCAAATGACCATGTGGTTGTTTGGTTAAGTGCCTCTATCAAAGTAGACAAGAGACCATGAAAACAAGCTTTTGATAGGTCCAAGAAGACTCAGTCTTGCCTTTCCAAAGTTAAGCAATTATTAACCACTTACTTATACCATGTGCCTTTCATCTGGTTATGCCCACTTTGTACACCTAAATAGCTATTCCTTGCAAGTATATATGGAATAAAAGGTTATTTATTATTGTATACACTCTATCAATAGGAACTAATTTTAATATCAACAATCTATAATGATAAATGATAATTTTTTCAATTTCCTCATTTACAGAGATGAGGGGCACCAATCAGAATTTTCAGACATGAACCTTAAGGCAATCAGTGCTTGTAGATATATTCAGCAGATTTATTACTCAAATCATCAGAAGCTGGGCTCAGGAAGTTGTCTAGGGAGGCCTTAAAAAAAAAAAGATAGTTTTGTCCTACCCTCAATCTCTGACTTTAAAGGTAAGCCTGGTACATGATAAGCACTGATTAAATGGCTTGATGACTGCCCAAAATTCGAGAGAGGAAAAAAAAAGAAACTTAAATCTCAGAATGAAACAGTCACCAGCTGCCAGGAAATTTGAGGTGAGTTATGCTCAATGCTTATAGTGGATGTGAGAACCTCTCAGATTAAGATGACTGTGGAGGATGCAGACATGAGGTCAGGATCTTCTTTTCCACTACAGAACAAAGAAATCATGGGGTAAAATAATGGACAACTATCAAAGGTGATATGTAGAAAGAACCTAGTTTGGGATTAAGAAGACCTAGGTTTGATTCACTTTGTGGAATCTGGTCCCCGAGGATGAAACTCGGAACAATGAATCGGTGTAAATTGTAAAGAGGAGAATTTACACTTCACTAACAATTAAAGGGCAAGATGAAAGGTAATAATTACTCCCAAATAAGGAAGCTCCTCTCACAAGCAGAGGTAGGCACAATTCTAGGTGTCCAAAAAATGGAAGGAACTGCTAAATAAGGGCTAGAATAACGTGCTGGGGATGATGTAGAGGTGATTCACAGTCAACTATGAGTTGGACTAGAAGGTCTCCAGATGTCTCTTCCAATCTGAGATCCTACAATTGTTTCCTCATCTACAGCTGGCCCAAATAATCTCTTACAGGCTTTTTTTTTGTGTTAAAACTCTTCAACTTTGATGGTAAATCAAGCTAAAGTTAGGAATTCAACAGCAGGATTATTGTACTACTTAACAGGATTGGAGGTAATGATCCTATAAAGATATCTGTACAAATGTCAGTATGTTAGCACAAGGACAGCAAGGCTGTGACCAAATAAACTGAGGAGGTGCATCACTGCACACCATCTTACAACTGAGGCATGGCTTTAAATAAGCTCTTTTTTAGGACTCAGGAACTTCAATGATGCCTCCAATTATACAATTACATCTTTGGTCAGGAAGGTAAGGGGTGGAAACTGGGAGGGGGGTGAGTGGCATCCCCCTTAGTCAGAAGTAACCAAGGGGTGGGGAACCTTCACGGTTTAGGGCCACATGAGGCCCTCTAGGTCCTTCAGGGCAACCCTTTGACTGAATCCAAACTTCACAGAACAAATCCCCTTAATAAAAGGATTTGTTCTGTAAAACTTGGACTCAGTCAAAAGGCTGCACCCAAGGATCTAGAAGGCCACATGGGGACTCGAAGCTGCGGATTCCCCACCCCTGGTCTAATACACATGCTATAAAAGTTTGCTTTACATGATGGTTTATTGCAGCTGAATGAGAGTAGGTGCTCTAAATTTCAAATTTAATTGAAATTGACTATCTTGCTCTTTTCAAGGACAGGACAACCAATTCTCGTTCTCTCCTTTCTGCTCCCTGATGTACTCCTTAGGGCAAGACTTGCGTTCATTCAGTAACGTTTACATAGCTGAAAGAGAAAAGCAATGCAGTCGCTTTGAATGGGGTTCTTTCTGAAGCTTCAGATATCCTTCACAAGTGATACTTCAGGTAGTGCATGATCATTTGGATTTAAATTTTTTTGCTCCACTCCTCGGTTCGTTTAAAATGAAAATCTGGAGTTGTTGATACTCAAAGAGTAACCAGGTGATTAATGGATACCTTGCTAAAGTTAGCAGTGCCTGAAAACATTTTCTGTGAAATATACTGACTTTGATCTAAAAAAATTATGCACTTAAAGCCTTTGAGATCTAGAGAGCTTTAAAATACTGGATGTTAAAAGCAAACTTGCTGTTTCATAGTGGAAAAACACAATCCTCTATGAAAAAGATAGGCCTGAAGTTAGAGAAGTTAAAATACATTCCTACAAACTCTAAAGTTGTTAAATATATAAAAAAAAAGTTGTAAAACTAAAGATTGAAAATGTATAAAGATATAAAACTTGATTCAGTAACATGCTATAAGATTGAGTAATATTATCTCAGCAAGCTAAAAGATGAAATGTCTTCATAATTACACTGCAGTTTTGAAAAGAAAAGGTTATTTTAAAAGTTAGGCTTAGAACATACTTTTAAAAGGTTAATTAATCATTAAACATTAGTAACACTGGACAAGTGCTTTTTGCAAACTTAGAACCAAACATAAATGCCCCAGATCTGTTTACCTCTCTCTCTCTTTCATTCTTAGAAAGCTGCATCTGCTTCAACATCTGGGATCTCTGCTCCATCATTAACGTTTTCTCATAGGTGAAAGCTGAAATATCATTTTCAACCTACAAGATCAAGAAATAAAATATAATGTTTTACAAATAAAAAGTTCTCATCTGAGACAATGACATTTTCCATAAAAAACATTCCTGTAAAAGTATATATAACCCTGTTTCACTCATTTTCAAGAAGATGATTTGCAGCTTAGAAAGATACAAGTACAGGTAGGTACCTCCCCTCTCCTCTAACAGAACACCCTGAAAAGGTCAACCAAACCAATACATGAAGCCTAAGTAATCAAGTCTAACCAACTCCAGGCAAATGGAATTTTGCATTTTGCCTCAGGGTACTAAGATGGAGGTGATGGAAAAAAGAGGGAAGGGGGAAAGAGATAGAGAAAGTGAAAGAGACACAGAGAAACAGAGACAGATCCTCTATCAGCCCTGTTTCTGACTTTCTGGACTTCGTGTGATAGCATGGCTGCTGTTACATCCTAGAACTTCTGAAATATTCTAATAAAATATGGTCACTTTTGTAAGGGTAAACTGATTTCTCATTATATTTCTGCCCAGAGACAGAAATGAAAGTGATATTAAAAGCCAGACAGTCTTCTCTTGATACTAATCCCAGTTGAAGTTAAAGAAATGGGGATTTCTAGTATTTTCTCTAGTATATTTTCTAGTGTTCTGTTACAGAGCAGGAAGATTCCTAAAACCTTTGAAGGCAGGAGGCCTGAAGGGAGAAAGTCACATATATGTTCACAAATAAGCCAAAGAGCTGTTTTTCAAGTGCCTTCAGAAAAATAAAATTTTCCAGTACAGTGGTCTAACTTACCATTTCAACAACCTCAACCTCGGCACTGATTCGCAGATGGTACAAAAACATCTGAAGATCTTTCTTCATCTGAATGCTATTGTCATCCATTTGGGCTACTGTAAAGATGCGCATTCTGCACTTTCTCCATACCTATATTAAGAGCAAGGAAAGACACCTGAGGTTTTAATTTATAAACACAATTGTACACAGGCATGTGCACACAAGTGTGAATATATACACCACAGTAGAACAATTTCTTTGCCTTCCAGGTTAAAGCAACGAAAAGAGAGACTATAGTTTCCTGGGTGCCATTTTTACAACTTTCTGCAAATGGTCTTTCTTGAGTTAGTGTGCTCCTTTCCAAAGTCAGTAATTCTATTTACTTTGTATAAATTTTTGTACGCAATTACCTGTGCCATGCCTCTTTCCAGTAGAATATAAGCTCTTTGAGGGCAGGATCTGTCTCATATTCTCTTTTTCGTATCCCCAGTACCTAGCACAGTGCCTACCCACATAACAGCCTGAAATGCCTGCTGACATCAACTACTTTAGTAAATCTACTCAAGCCACGCAGCTGTAGGCCCAATACAAAAAGGCAGAATGGGATCAAGTATGGAAGCTTCTGCTAACCTTATGCTGGCGAAGCAGAAATGGCAGCAGCATTAGCATGCCACCATCATGGACAATCCACCATACGTCTATGTGCCCTTCCCTAAAGCGTTCTTGGTTTTGTGGGAACATGTCAATGTTTTTAGCCACCAACAAAGCTTGCTGTGCCGCTGTGGTTTCTCGGACAGTATCTGTGGGGAAAAAAATGAAGATTCATTCAGCAGACGTGCACACCAGCAAAGAGTTGGGGCAAAGAGTTAAAAGTTCATGATGATGCACAGCAACCTAAGCTTGAAAGATTCCTTCTACCAAATGGACTGCTAAACCACCTGCACTCTGAAGATGGAGGTCAAACCTGGAGAGGTAAAGCAGCATTTTCCAGGTTATATCTTTTGACAGAATTTACAAGGAAAGAAAAAAAAGTCCAAAGGCTTTCAAGTAGTCATTACTTTTATAAACTAGATGGTAAGTCAGAGCCAAATGAGCTCAGACGCATCCATTTGCATTTAAATTCCATATATGTTGCCTCCAATTATTTTAGGATTTCAAAGAACACTTGGTGATACGCATTCATGGAAAAGAAATGGTAGGAAGAGGCAGAAAAGCATACAAACCAACAAAATTCTTCCACGAGAAGGGGTTATCGGATTGTTTCCATGACTCCGGCCATGCCATAAGTACAGTATTGTGTTTCATGCCACCCAAACCAGCAGACTGAATTAAGTGGGACATTCCATCTCTCAAGCTGGATGAGACCACCAACTGGCAGAATCCTTTGGTCTTTTCTACTCCCATCAGGGATCGGATGTTCTAATAAAAATTTAAAAATGGAATGTCATTTGCATTGAGAAGAAAAGTAAAGTCAATATCTAAAGGATGGATTCAATGAGCAATAAGGTGTCAATAAAAAATAATTTTAACGAAAATTGACGGAATTAAATTAGCTGAATTAAAACTAAATAATTTGAATAAAGATTCAAACAGCAATAAGGATGGGCTTATTATAATCACACTGTGGTAGTAGTTTCTTTCCCCAAATACTGGATTATTTAGAGTACCCCTGCCACCCCCAATCATTTCTGTGATAGTGTTAAGAACAAATGGATAAAAAGATAAAATGCTGAAACAGTTGAAGACAGTTATCAAAAGAAGAGCTGCAAATTACTGGTGACCATATAAAAATGCACCATATTACTAATAAAAAAATACAAAACAACCCAAATAGCAAAGACAACGAAAGAAAAAGGGAAAGTTGGAGCAGCTACAGAATTAAAGGCACACAACAGCTGGCAGAGCTATGGATTGGTTCTACCACTCTAGAAAGGAATCTGAAATTATATCTGAAATATTATTAAAGCATCTTTATGCTTTTACCCAGAGATGCTAGTGCTAGGTACACGACTAAAGAGATTAAAGACAGAAAGGTCACAGATTCAAAACAGTATTTTGTATTAGTAGACTTGGAAACAAAGTAGGTATTATTCACTGATTGACAACGGCTAAGTCAAATGGGTATAAGAAAATAATGCAATTATTACTTTACTATAATAAAAGAATATGAAGAATGCTGAGAAATTTGTGAAGATCTTCATGAATCAATGCAAGTAAAAAGAATGAGAAAACATATTCAACTAAAGCAACTGCCCACCTCCCCCCAAAAAAACTTAATGATGTGATAGTAAGTTTGGTCCCAAAGAAGAGATGAAAAATGCACTTTCCTTCCTTTGCAGAAGTGGAGAACTAGCAGGTGGAATACCAAATACACTGTCAGATTTGTTTGATGTGGTGATTAATTTTGCCAAACTATCTTACGCCCTCCTTTGAAAAAAATCCTTTCCTACAATGTATGGTAGAATGGGTAAGGAGAGGAAGGAATGATACATCTGAGAATGAAAGGGATGTGGAAAAAATTACTGGTAACATTTTTTAATTTAAAAAAATGAATAAATAATCAATACAATCACTAACTAATCCTCTAAATTCTAAAATAATGCCACTAACTGTGCTATGGAGCTTTTCCTTGGTTCCTGCAAACAATGTAAGCATAGCACAGTGAAAACAGATCTGTGTTCAAATCCCAAACCTACCACCTTCTGCTTGTATGACCTGAAGGAATCAAGTCCAGAAAGGTAAAGACTTGGCTAGCTATAAAATGAGATCTAAAGTGTCTTTCAGCTTTAAATGGAAAACAATCCTACGTGAAACATACTGGAAAACCGGCATTACACCATGTTGATTGGGGTGGTTGATCACATAGCACGGTATGGTTCTGTCATTTCAGAGATTAAGCCAGTGTTGCAGGGTATAGATGAAAAGGAAACTGAATTCAGACATACAATCACAAATTTCCCCATTATTTCATCCGGATGGCTCATTCTCATTTTGCCATATACATGTGGTTACTTTAAAGATTTGCCATAATGCTTCACATCTAGCAACCCTTTCTGAAATTACCTGTGAGATATTTTATGAGTTTCAAAAAGAAAATACCAGACAAATGAAACATAGCACATCAGACAAAATAACCTTGGTGGTATGTTGCTTTTTTTTCCCATATGCATATGGGGAACTGAGACAGCATCTGGCCTTTCAAAGATAAGTACAAACTGCATTTATGGAATTCAATACATTTTAGCTCAAAAAGTCCATTTAATTTTTGGAAATTCACACCATCTTGCATATTTTAGTAAGAGGTTTTCACTTCTAACAATCATGCACAAGACTGAAATAAATGAGACCTGATAGCTGCAGGGTTTCCAAGAAACAAATACAGGAAACAAATACAGGAATGCTCTTTCCTTTTGGGGTTCTTATTGTTATAAAGAATGAGTATCTAAGCTGGGGAAAGGGAGGAATCTTCTGAAGTCTAATTCGTAAGCTTACTTGATTAATTTGGAAGATACTACCTCTTACTTCATACATCTGTCAGAATCAAAAATGTAACATGTGACAATAGCATGCCTGCGTGACTAGATTAGGAAAACCTTCAGAGTTAAATCCTGTCTGGAAATGAAGTATCATTCTGAATGTTTACCTGATTCAACTACAACCTGTAGGCAAACAGCTGCTGACATTCCCTCCTCCCACCTTGCCCCGCCACGTGAATACAAAGGGGTGAATCAAGAAGAGACGAAGCAGCTGCATCAGAAAGACTCCCCTTGGATCCCTCCATGCTACATGCAATGCTCTTTCTACCTGAACCACTACATACACACCTATAGAGGCATCTGCAAGAAAGAAATGATTTTGATGATAGGTGTGTCATGTCTGTTATAGAAGTATTTCTTTGCATACTAGTTATTACCCTCTCTACATGACGGCACATGGATCCTAACAGGTTCAGCTACAGTAGTGTTTCGGACACCAACACTCAGGCCTTTTGGTCTGATGCTGCTTTTTTTAAAAAGGTCCAGCAGGGGTTCTCAAATCTATTTGGTGTCATGAACACCTGTCAATCTTGTGACACCTATGGATAATGCCGTTCAAAGGATAATGTTAAGTACATATAATAAAATATTCAGGATTACAAAAGAAACCAATTACACTGAAATACAGTAATCCAAATATTAAGAGGAAAAACAAAACAAAAACCAAATTCATTGATCCCAGGTTAATAACCTTTCTACAATAGAGAGCAATCAGTTTGGTCTAGCTAGTGCAGAAGGTCCAAGAAAGTAGGAAACACTGGAAATGCGAGTAGGAGGCCTTTCTATGGGAGATCTTCATTTTAGTAGCCTAGCAGGGAGAAGTCCCAATCCTACTCAATCTACTTTTACTTCTAATGCTACAAGTTAGTCAAACTTCTGCTCTTATTCCTGTAAAGTCAATCTCTCAATAGGAAAAAAAAAAAAAAAAAACCTCTTATTCCACTGCTGATTCCATCATGCCTCTGGAAATCTTGGATATGTGTTACCAATCTGGTCCCTATCCTGGATCTCTTCATTTGGAACTCTTACCACTTTCTTGGTATAATGGAAACTTGGCACCCCAAGGAAAACATCATAGCCCTGCTTACACAGATGCTCCATAATTAAGAACTCTTCTCATCCCCCTCTCCAGCCCAACTTCCACCCCAATACTGAGCCAAAAGGAGGCACAGGTGTGTTCCCTGCTCCTCCATGCTATTTCCAGATAATCTCTTTGCCAGAACCAAGCAGATTTCCTCTTCTAATATTTACTCCACCACCTTTACTTCAAATTCTACATTCCCTCCTTTTTCAATGAGTACCTAAGTCTTTTCATGTCACTGCCTGCCCTCTTATTTCAATGTTTAAGTTGATATTCCCTCAAATACAGTGGTTTCCCAATTCAACCAACTCCTAAGCTCCCTTGACCTACAGTCTTTCTTTCACCTCAGTCATATAGGAATGGTAATTCCCTTAAAAGGAGACGCAGATGTGGTAGACCACTCAAGTCTATCCACGTCTTCAATTGCTGAAAATCACTCAGGTGAAATTCCTTCAGAAGGACAAGCTAAGCCTGACCTTACAGAAATTAGCCCAAGTGTCTCCTAGCAGGAGCTTAGCTTCTAAGCATCTGCTAATATGTATATCCTATGAACAATGATGAGCTCATGAAGCTGCCTCAAATCTAGTCTGGTTTTTTTTTTCCCAAAAAAAGGATCATCTTTTTTGGTTAAGTGATAACCTTGAAAATAATATCAATTTTGCTGTTATCAGTCAGTCCCAATGAGGGATTTGAAGGGTGGTGGGAAGGCTGCAGACTGACTTTGCAATGCCTTAAAAAAAAAAAGTTCCGAGAAAAAGAAACTCAAACTTTTTCTATTGTCTTCCAACTGTTTCACAGCTGAGATGAGAATGAAGAGCCTCCCTCAGAGGGATGATTTTATTATACAAATTGGCTTTTTATCTAGCTATTTAATTAATCTCAGGTTTAAACATTAAATGGCTAGAATTTTGACTCAATTCCTAAGGATATGAACCTATCTGATTGCAAATTAGGCTTAATAATTAAGAAAGGGGGAGGAGCCAAGATGGCAGAGTAGAAAGACTCACTGTATGCTAGCTCCGAACTCACAGCCCATAAATTTCCTGTAAAAAGAACTCCCCATAAATTCTGGAGCATTGCAAGTCCCACAGGAATGCAGTGGAGATTTCCGTTCCAGAGAGCCCTGGAAAGCCGTCCCCAGGAGTCCGCTCCAGACAGCGGAGCCCACCCCTGCACTACCCTGGCCATGTGGCCCCAGAGGAGCAGATCCAAGCAGGCTTCAGGGACGGAATCTCCAGCCGCCGCGAAGGTCCCTCCACCCATAGGTGCTACAGAGACTTCTGGGCTGGCCGAGAGGGGAGCGAGGTGTCTCTGTGACTGGGGCCCCCTCGGGAGGCAGAGGCGGCAGCAGTGGCAGCGGCCAGGCGGCTCCTGGAACAGGCAGCTCCATTACTGAAGGTCTCTGCATAAAGCCCCTGAGGGAACTGAGCCTGGGAGGTGGCCCTGCCCCCACCTGAGCACCAGAACTTAAGGTCACATTGAATAGCAGCCTTGCTCCCCCCCGCCCCCCGCTGAAAGCCCTGAGGTTGGGGAGCAGCATTTGAATCTCAGACCCCAAGCACTAGCTGGGTGGATCTAGGTGAGGGTGGAGAGGAATCTCAGAAGTCAAGTAACTGGCTGAGAAAATGCCCAGAAAAGGGAAGAAAAATAGGACCATAGAAAGCTACTTTCTTGGGGAACAGATGTTCCCACCTTTCATTTCTGATGATGAGGAACAATTCTTACCATCAGGGAAAGACGTGGAGGTCGGGGCCTCTGTATCCCAGACATCTGAGGTAGATGTCTGGTGGGCTCAGGCCATGGAAAAGCTCAGAAAGGATTTTGAAAATCAAGTTAGACAGGTGGAGGAATAATTAAGAAAGGGAATGCTGACCCCCTCCCCATAACCTCCTCCAAAAATCAAGCCCTAACAAAACTCACAGTATGGTGGAAACTGGGCATAGACCAATGCCTGACAGCATACACAAGAATAAAGTCCAAATGGATACATGATCTAGGTATAAAGATTGATACTATAAACAAATTAGGAGAGCAAGGAATAGTATATTTGTCAGATTTATGGAGAATGGAGAAATTTTTGACCAAATAGGAGATAGTGAACATTATGAAGTGCAAAATGGATAATTTTGATTACATTAAATTGAAAAGTTTTTGCACAAAGAAACCTAATGCAACCAAGATTAGGAGGGAAGCAGAAAACTGGGAAAAAAATTTTTGCAATTAGTGTCTGTGATAAAGGCCTCATTTCTAAAATATGTACAGAACTGAGTCAAATATACAAGAATACAAGTCATTCCCAAATTGATAAATGGTCAAAGGATATGAACAGGCAGTTTTCAGAGGAAGAAATTAAAGCTATCCATAGTCATATGAAAAATGCTCTAAATCTTTACTTATTAGATGCAAATCAAAGCAACTCTGAGGTACCACATCACACCTATCAGATTGGCTAAAATAACAAAACAAGAAGATGATAAAAACTGCACAAGACGTGGGAGAGTTGGAACACTAATTCACTGGTGGTGGAGCTGTGAACTGATCCAATCATTCAGGAGAGCAATTTGGAACTAAGGCCAAAGGGCTGCAAAAATGTGCATACCCTTTAACCCAGCGATATCACTTCTAGGATTGTATCCCAAAGAGATCGTAAAAATGGGAAAGGGCCCCACATGTACAAAAATATTTATAGCAGCTCCTTTTATGATAGCAAAGAATCAGAAATTGAGCGGATGCCCATCAACTGGGGAATGGATGAACAAGCTGTAGCATATGAATGTAGAGGAATACTATTGTGCTATAAGAAATGATGAACAGGAAGACTTCAGAGAGGCCCTGGAAGGACTTATATGAACTAATGCTGAGGGAAAGGAGCAGAACCCGGAGAACTTTGCACACAGCAACAACCACAGTGTGAGAGGAATTTTTCTGGTAGATTTAGTCCTTCACAGCAATGCAAGGACCTAAAAAATTCCCAATGGATTCTTGAGACAAAATGCCTTCCACATCCAGAGAAAGAACTATGGAATTGGATTACAGAATGAAGTAGACCATTTTCTCTTGTGTTATGTTTTGTTTTGGTTTTTTTTTTTTCATGGTTTCTCCCATTCATTTCAATTCTTCCACGCAACATGACTTAAGATGAAAATGTATTTAATAAGAACGTATGTGCAGAACCTATATAAGATTGCGCGCCATCTCAGGAAAAGAGGGGAGAGAGAGAGGAAAAGACAGGGGAAGAAAGGGGGAGAAAATCTATGATAATCTAAGATATATGGAAATGATTGTAGAAAACTGAAAAAAAAAAATTAAAAAAAAAAGTCAACTCACACTATCTCCCCCACTCTGCTACTTTTCCTATTGTCCTTCAAAGCCACAGCGGGATGAGAATATAGCAGAAGAGATTAATAATAGTAAGCATTAGTATTATGGCTGATATAATACATAATATTATAATATTTATATTATATATATATTTATAATGCTTACATTATATTATATGTAAGATATATTGTAGTTATATAATTGCTGATATAAATATAGATATTTAGATTTGTGTGTGTTACAGTTAACATTTATATCATTTGTTGTTTTTAGTCATTTTAGTCATATCCCACTACTCAAGACCCCATTTGGGGTTTTCTTGGCAAAGATATTGGAATTGTTTGCCATTTCCTTCTCCAGCTCCTTTTCTAGACAAGGAAACTGAGGCAAATAAAGTGACTTGCCCAGGGTCATGCAGCTAGTGTCTGAGACTAGATTTGAACTCAGGTCTATCCACTATGCCCCCTTCAGGCCCTGCACTCTATCCATAGCTAACATATATATCATATCTGATCCTCATAACGACTGTGGGAGGGCAGTGCTACTGTTACCATCATTTTGCAGATGAGAAAAATGAAGCAAATAAAAGCTAAATGACTTGCCCAAAGTCACACAGCTAGTCAGTGTCTGAGGCTGGATTTGAACTCAGGTCTTCCTGACTCCAGAACTAGAATAGTGCTTTGCCCACTGTGTCACCTACCTGCCCCAATTTTAACTTTTAAATACATATAATTTATTTACATAAAATTATAATTTTAAATGAATTAAATTATAAAGTAAGATTATAATTTAAATAAATAAGACTTTAAAGAGCAAATGGATGAAGAAATTTGTTACCAGGAATTGTCACTTCCTTCAATTAGCATCTTCTACTAAGTCTTTAAGAACCAAATGTAGAGCTTTAGCCAACTCTTACATTTACTTGTACCACCATCTTTTTTGTTTAAATTTTAGGCTGCCTTCTATCTAGCCAGCTTCCCAGGCAGACACTGCTTTCTATAAATTAGGACAAGCATCAAACTCATTACGTGCTAGGATAAATTGAATATGGGGTTAATGGCTACCAACCAAGTAATTACTGCATTCTACAGAATTCAAAGGAGCTAAGTATTATCTGCTCCCCTCTATTACTAGAGGGTCAACAGATGGGTATCACAAGATTGTATGAAAGAAGTTCTAACAAAATGATTCTACTCAAGATACAGCACGTTACACCTAGTACTGATACACAGGACAGGAAACCCACACCAACTCCTCTGAGATGTGATGCGCACATTCAAGTTTCTACCTACTCTGAAGTGAAACCCACTGGGATTGAGCTAGCCCAAGATGTACCTCTCAAAATTTTCAGTGGTTGTTTAGAAATTCCTCAGGATTGTAAATGCTATCACAGATTGTGCCACTCTCTGCTGCAACCTTCTTATGGAGAATACATTATATGCAGATCTCACTGGAGAGAACTGAAGAATAATTATCTACAGAATAATCCTAACTTTCACATGTTAGAAACTGTGGAATTTAGTCCAGATTGTGTAGGTTTCTCCTATAAAAAGAAAAATCAGGAGTCAAGAATCAAGTGAATCAAGTGGTCAGTGGCAGAAACACTTCTCCAGAAACCTGAAGCAATGTCAGCATCCGAATTAACATTCATGGAGATGAACAGTCTAACTGAGGTTCCTGGATCCAGATTAGAAGAAAACAAACTTTGTCAACTTCTAATTTCAACTCCATTCAAAGTTAAATATGAGGGAAAAAAACTCCCCCTTCCTCCTCCCCTATTAAGGAAAGATAGCAATAAGAACTTCAAGCAGTTGCTCTTAAAGGGCTTCACGTACATTATCTTAGGTGAACCTCACAATAAAGTTGGTATTCAAAACTGAATCACAGTTAACTTCCACAAAAACTGAGTTAAGCAATTAACATGCCTGTGCCCAGCAAGCAGGCAACGTCAGGGGCCAGACAGGAGCCCAGGTTTTCATGACTTCAAATCTAGTTCTCTACTCACTGTGCCATGTTGCCTAAGAGACATCTGAAGTTTCTCAACCCAGTCAGCTGAAATTACAGCCCCGATGTCCTAAATATTAGAACACACTGTAATGGGAGACATTTCTATTTTGGAGGAGAAATGTTTTTAAGGTGCTACAATATGATCATTAAAAGAAACCAAGATGCTGTGGATGATATTTCTGGTTTTGGGCTCAAAAATCACTGGTAAATTTTAAATGTGTTGATAAAGATGAATACTACTTTAAACTAAAAATTAAACGTTGGATGAAGTAATCTTAATTCACATGCTGCTGCACTTCTGAAGTGACACATTGAATTTTCTAACTTAAGCTGTTGGCTTATACCATTTGTTCTTATTTGGCCCTCGATAACCAAGAAAAATGTCACGGAAAGGGAGGATGGGTGGGTGCATACCTCTTCAGCTCTTTGGGCTTCTTGGTGTTTATCCAAGTATGTTCCTTCCAGGACAGAGCCCACAATTGTTAACCCTTTGCCAGCCTTCAGCTGAGTCGTGAATGAGAGCAACCTTGGGTGCTTTACACACTGTTCTGAATCCAAATTCAGCATCACCAGGACCTGAGGTCTGCGTATAAAGTAAAATTAATTGACAGAGAAAAATAAAGGTTTGTTTATGTTTAAATAGTCTAAATAGTCACTAATAGTTCAAGACCGCTGTTTGTTGGTTTGCAGCACCCTCTGCTGGACAAAAGTAGTTATAGTTCTGTCCAAACTATAGAGAAGAATTAGTTGCAGAAAGATTATATACTGAAATTTCTGCGCAGGACAAACAAAAGAACTCAAGTTATTTTTTTCTCCAACCTTCCCTTTTGTGGATGTGGGAGGTTCACAGGTGCTACATGCTGCGCACGACTTGGGTGTTTTCAGTGTACTGGTCAGCTGTGATTTTTTATCCTCTCTAAAAATTTTGTCATTCATTCATTCATTCCCTTCACGACCCCCTTTTGGGCTCTTCTCGGCAAGGATACTAGAATGATTTTTGCCATTTCCTTCTCAAGCTCATTTTACAGATGAGGAAACAGGCAAACAGGGTTATGTGACTTGGCCAGGGTCACACAGCTAGGAAGTGCTTGAGGCTGAATTTAAATTCAGGTTCTCCTGACTCCACAGCTGGAGCTCTATCCACGGCACCACCTAGCTGCCACTCCCAGTCTATAATTCTATGATTATTTCCCAAATGTCAGAGACCAATATTATCTATTCTACATTCTACATCTATTCTATATTGGCTATACTTCTCCAAATATGGTGATAATTTTCAACATAAGCCATGTCTGAAGCACAAAAACAACATTCAACTTCAGATCTTAACCAAGACCTTTTTTTTGTAATTCACTGATGTACTTTAGCTCTCTCTGGGATTATCACATTTCCTTTCTTGACTATACACTCTTGAAAGCAAGGGATGATTTTTTTCCCTAAACTTTTTATCTTTCCCAGCACCTTGGGTTTTTATTTCACTTAGCAACCAGATTCTTACAGCTACTTGGTGCTGTACTTTTAATTATTTTTTTTATTTTAAAGACATTTATTCCACTGAATAATAATTTAAAATGTTTTAAATTAAATTGAAATGATTTAAATCAGAACCACAATTATTTCCTGATTCAATACACTAAAATTACAGCCATCTTAACTTCAGATGGAGACCACAATAGGGGGATGAACATGAAGATGATTGATTCTCTTAAGATAGAAGGTTCCTGGGAAACTTACCTCCAGTTTTTAGTATGGGGTGGGCCATGTTCTACCCGCAGCAATGCATAACGAGCAGCATTCAAAGACAAACCTCTTATTCCATCACCCCACTCTTTCTCAGCTCTTAGAAAGGAAAAAAAAAAACCACAAACCTCATTTTAAACCAGTTGACAATCAATACATGAATCAATTGTGCTGACTTTTTTTTTCTTCTCTTAAAAAAAATACTATCTGTCCTATGGGGAGGGAGACAGAGGTTACATGGGATACCATAGTTTTTAAGAAACAGAAATCATGAATGACAAAATCATTTTTTTAAAATAGCTGACAGCAATTACACCATTATATTAAAACTTACTATCCTGAGCCAGAATATCTTAATCACTATGTTAGCTTAACAGTATACCATAATAAACCTCTACTAATGACGCTAGTAAAGACTTCATTACCAAATGTAAACCTGTATTCTAATGCATGAGGTTCAGGTGTATGCATGTAATCACACAAAATTATTATACACTAACTAAAATAAGGCCAAATATCTATATGGACAGTAACAGAAAGGGATGTCTGGCTAGACACACATGCATGCACAAGCACATACACACAAAAACCCCACACACATACCCACTATAATTAGTATACAAAATAGATAAAGAGAATTAGGAGGGGAAAGAAGACATTAGCATATGGAAGGCTGAAAGTTAGGAAAGTTACAAAAGGTGGCCCTCAGAGATTGTGAGAGGTGGAACTGAGAATGGACTGCATTCTAAGAATGGAGGACAGCCAGTGCAGAGATGGGGAGATAGGAGATGGAGCACTATGCATCTAAAACACTTTTTTTTTTTTAAAAAAGCAGCTTGTTTTGACTGCAGAATGTGGGAGAGGGAATAATGTGTTATAAAGCTGGAAAGGTATACAGGACCCCAGGTGGTCAAGGGCTTAAAATGCTGAACACTGAAGATGGCACTTCAGGACACTTCACAATTTTGCATGAGGTTGGCCCAATTTCCATCACACAAGATGATGAAATATAAAAACCACTCAGAAAAGGTTTTTGCCTTTTGTTTTTGGACAATGTGGCCGCAGACACTTGAACACAAGAGCTCTATTTTATAGACTGATAATAATAAAGAAGTAAAGAAAACAAGCCAGGCTAACATTGTCCCCAAAGGATCAAGATAAATCTTCTTTTCAAAAATGGTGGTGTAACAACACTAAAATAATTAGACAGTGTAGACACGATAGCCCAATTTTTTCAAGTTTGCGTGTGGAATGGAAAATTTAAGGGCTACTTCTTGTATGAACACAGCAGACTTCAAAGCAGGCCACCAAGGATTTGAGGCTTTGTCATACGTACCATCGGCCAGGCATTGTGTCTAAATTAACACACCTAAATTTGGCCCTCACTTCTCTCCTCCCTCAACTGTGTACAGCTCTTGGCTCTTTCTGTTTGTTTTGTTGCGCTTTTGATTTGTAAAGTTCAGGAACTAAGAATGGGTTTATATTTTAAAATAAAATTTTATGACTAAATGTAAAAGACTAAATTCTTAGTTCAGGGGCCAAAATGGACCAAAAAAGGCAGCGAGCTGGACTTTCCCTTGGAAAGGGGTTTGCCTTCTTTGGGTTTAATCAAATGAAACTCAGAAAAAAGAAAAGAGGGAGACTTATGGTTTCAATATAGATATACATGTATATACACATATGCAACACGTACAACTAATGCTGATACATGCAACTTAGATACATATTTATTTGAAATTTCCCATATTTTCTGAGCACTTCTCCCCTCTGTTCCAGGACTGCTAATTTCAATGATTCATAATAAGAACCCTAGAAATAAAAACTGTAAGAGAAAAACAGACACACTCACCCTCTGTATTCAATGTACTTGTAGATACAGCCTGCAATGAGCATGGCAAACAGAGCATAATACCAAGAGCAAATGAACATCAAGGCAAGACACAAGCTCATCCCAAGGAAGGAAAGAGTCCTATGAAGGAAAATTTTATTTTAAAAATTTTAAAAAGGAATTATTTTCCCCCATCAAGTCTGATACTTCACTAAAAATGGGCTGTGGAAAATAACAGAACCCAATCACTGTGTTGCAATATTAAAGGTAAAAGGGCAAGGCTGGTAAGCTGGCTAAAGCTAGAAAGTTATTTTACCTGAGGTATATGTGTATTAGTAGCCCTCTCTTGAGCTAATACGGAACAAATTACAAAATGCACAATCTCTGTTTTCAAAGACAGTTTATAGTTTTGATATTAACATATCTACAATATAAAAAGACAATGACAAGACTTTGGCATGACTTCAAGTACAGAAACAAAAAGGTTAATCAGAATGTTGCTTTGAATGTCCAGGCTTGAAGATACACAGCAAAGACTAGGTGAGAGACATATGGCACATGAGAGGCAGTGACATCATGGATGAGAGTTAATTTTGGAGTCAAGAAGACCCAGGTACAGGTGCAGTCTCAGATCCATTCTAGCAGGCTGACCCTGGATAATTCCGGCAACCTCTCATAGCTCTGGGCAACCCTTAAGTCTGGAGGTTGCAGGAAAAGATGCCGTTCTGCATCAGTATTTTCAATAGAAGTTCACTTACACCAATGAAGTCACAGATTAGATTAAAAAGGAACCAATATCAAGAATTATCCAACATCTAACTTCAAAGTGGTTAAGACTTAATTACCTTTATCTATCCAATATTAGCAACTGAAAATGCTCTGTGAGTCTGCAGAAACAAATGCAGTAGTAGCTTACCAGTGATAAAACTTGAAACGAGGGCGCCAGTTTGGGGTACGCAGGAGAGTCTGTACAGCGCAAGCCAAATTCACAAACATATAGCACATGAGGAAAAACCTGAAGAGCAGAAAGCATAAGGATCACACCAACACTGCACAAACAGCACAGTCTTGGATGGCTGCAGAGAGACCGGACACCCTGAAGGGGTTGGGCTAATTACCACTGGCCAATGAAAGTTGGGTAAGAGGAGGAAAACTGAAGGCCATCTGACCCAAGCTGGTCAAGAAACTCGCAGAAAGTGGGTATTCAGAATGTAAGCTCTTCTCATAAACAAGCCATCAATGAGTTCCCTAAGGGGATTTTTTAATCCTCAAGTTCAAATGGATTCACAAGTGAATTCTATCAAACATTTAAATTACAACTAATTCCAATGTTTATACTATTTGGAAAAATGGTCCTATCAAATTCCTTCTAGGACACTATAAATAGAGTATTGAGACCTAAAACAAAACAAACAAAACAGAGAAAGAAAACTATAGACCAGTTTCCCTAAAGAATGAATGCAAAAATTTTAAATAAAATGTCAGCAAGAAGATTACTACAATATATCAAAGATCATACATTATGACCAGGTGTTATTTACATCAGGAATGAAGGATTGATTCAATACTAGGAAAACGTAAGCATAATTTTGACCACATCAATATCATGATGATCTCAACAGATGCAGAAAAAAACTTCAGAAAATATAACACTCATTCCTATTTAAAACAGTAGAAAGCAGGGGAATAAATGGAACTTTCCTTAAAATGATAACTAGTTTCTATCTAAAACCAAGATCAAGTATTATCTGTAATGAGGATACACTAGAAGACTTTCAAATAAAATCAGGGGTTGAAACAATGATGCCCATTATCACTACTACTATTCAGTATTGTACTAAAAATATTAGCTCCTGTAAGAAGAGAGGAAAAAGAAACTGAAGGAATTAAAATAGACAATAAATTTTAATTAAAATTGGAAAATTGGAAAGCATCTTGGTAGAAACTAGGTATAGACCAACATCTCACCCCAAATATTAAGATACGGTCAAAAATGGGTACATGACATAAAAGGTGTTATCATAAGCAAATTAGGGAGCATAGAAAATTTTACCTGTCAAATAGAAGGATAAGGGAAGCTTTCAGGACCAAACAAAAAACAGAGAGGATCACAGGAAATGATTACATTAAATTTAAAAATTTTGAAAAATGTATTTTCTTATTGAAGTATTCTAAAAGGTTTTAGTTACATTAACGACAACTTAGGTCTGTGAATTATCATTCTCAGCCCTGTTCTCAAATCCACTGTATTATTTACGTGCATGGTAAATGCTCAAATGTTATTTCCATTCCTATCAAACATGAGGCATGGAAAAGCTTCCTGAATTCCAAAGGGTACAATGACCAAAAAGGGTTAGGAAACCCGCACTTAAGAGTTTGCCTAATAAACTCATACACTCTCCCAGGATTCGCTGCCAAATCCTTTTCTTTCTCTCCAGTGCTTACTAATTCACAGGTTCAAGGTGCCCACTTCCATTCATGGTAACCTCAGTCATCTGGTCCTCCAGGCTTATCTTTGATTCATTAAGAGTCTTGATTTTTCCACAGGCTGAGAAAGCAGGGCCTGCGCGATTGTTCTGCAAGATCCATGACTAACTTCCCTGCCATCACTCGAGTCCATAAACAATAACCTAATCACTCTCTCTGGTGCATCTCTTTTTTATCCGTTCTGCACACCCAGCTGACATATCGATCTTCCTAAAGTCCTCCATCATGATACGTACTAACATCACAGTTACCTTGCAGAGTTCATGGAAGCAAAGCCTCCAATCCATTCAGGTTGGTCTTAACTGTCCCCATGCATTCCTTTGCCTTCACTTTTACTTCTTGCCTCCTAGGTCTCCCAATCCAACTGCTACTCTTCAAGTAGTTGCTGGGAAGCCTCTTCTAGATAACCTCAGTATAGGACTGCCACCCTTCCTTACCTTAGGGCCATGATCCACACCACACATGGCCACCACCTCTGTGGCACAACAGAAAGTCGACAATGTTAGGTTAGGGAGCCCAGGATCAAACCCCACTTCAAAAACTGTGACTGTGGGAAGGTCTCTTTCCTTGTCTGCAAAACTCGAGTAGGGTAGAGGCTAGGTCACCTCTAAATCCCCTTCTAGCCAACACATATAATCCTAAGAGGATGAGTTGTATCTTTTATGTATTTGTATATTATATATTCTATTCTTTTAGGATTTTTGCCCTACTCTACATCACTGTTTCCAGTCAGTCAGCAAGCTCTGTGGCCTGAGAGGACATCTTCTTTCTATCCCCACAATACTCCAAATGGACTACTTGTGCCAGCCTGTGGAGGAGCCTTCCAAGCTCATATTGGTCTGACCAATTACAGACGGATACACTGTACCTTGACCCCAACATGGTGATGTCATTTTGGTCCTCACAACAACTAGCACTGTGCTAACATAAAAAAATCAGGCACTTAATAAAGCACATATTGACTCAGCCATAAGGAATTCTAAAATGTATTTAAGATGCTAAATTTTTAAAAATCAGAATATCTATTAGAGAGCGGAATAAAGGAGACAGAACAAAGAGTAGTACTTAAAAAGTCAAACAAATGAAATTTACCTAAACAAGATATACTGTATTTCCGTCCTGACAAGTGTACTTACATTGAAAGAATTGGTGCTACACTGTCCAAGGAAGCAATTAGGATTCCTATTTCACAGATGAGAGCAGTGAGGAGCAAGGCCCATGTGGGTTCCCCATTTGCCTTCCCATGACCAAACACCTAATCAAGAAAAGAACATAAATGTAGCAATTTTTGAGTCCATTTTGCTGCAGAGATATGACAAAGGACCACATTCCAATAAACAAAAGTTGTTTTTGTACAGTTACGGCTGAAACAAAAAGGCATGCTCAGCTCTCTTTGTGTACATAACTTTCTCTAAAGTTTTGTTATGTGTGAGGGAGAAAAACAAATAGTAAATTTTCCCAAAATGTCAACATAACTGCAAAACCAAACAACTCAAAAAGGAACCAAATGTTAGGAGCCAAACTGCTTAGCTGTTTCTGAGAAGAAACGGCCAATAAAAATAAGAAAAAGTTATCCTCGAGAACTCAAAGATGGATGACCCTGGAAGAAACAGAACTAGTAGTGCTAAAACTGTTTTCGTTGGAACAATGATCAGTGTGTATTCTCTTGCCTGCTGATTAATGTACTGACCTCAAATTTGCAAAGGAAAAACGGGACAAGGGTCAGGAATCAGCCCCTGTGGGCCGCAAAACATATCAATTGGGTAGAAACATTTCTCCTGGCCAAACAGCAACTGCTCCAAGCCAAGAACAATTCTGCAACATATATACATCCAGCTGGTGGCATCCGTCAGTCACTTTTGGAAGGACTTTGTGGTTAATCTCCTCCTCCTGAAATACACTCCCCTACAGTACTCCTTCAATGCCTCATTAGTGCAGGTTGGTGACCTTGTGTTCCTGAAGACCATTCCAAGAGAAAGTAAAAATCCTAGCTCTGAAGTCTCTGGGGTTGGGAGTTATAATGGCTGAATGAGGGCAAGTCCAGCAAAGTTCAGAAAGTGTCAGCACCATAAGGTTGACTACCACAAGGTGGCGATTTGGGGAAGTCCAACAAATCAGAGGCAACTAGGTGATGCAGTGGATCCTGACCTGCAGTCGGAAGATCTAGGTTTAAAGCCAGCCTCAGGCATTTACTAGCTGCATAGCCCTGGACGTAAGCCCTTTAACTTACTTTAGTTCCTCATCTGTATAATGGAGACAAACTGGAGAAGGAAATGGCTAGTATTATCTTTGGTAAGAAAACTCAACACAGATAGTCCATGGGATCCCATGGAGTCAGACAGGATAAAACAACAAAAACAAGAAGAATAAATCAATTTAGACTTAACCTGAGTGTCTATCAATTGAGAGAGCACCTCCTCTAATGAAGTCATAGATACATCAAGGGCCTAATGGGAATGTGCTGTAAACATCTGTACTTGTCACCTCAATTGTTTTAGCAGAAGTTCTAACACCAGTCTTTGGTTAGTGAGAAAAGGACATTCAGCAAGCGGGAAAAATTTATCGATTGACGTAAACTATAAAATATCTCAAATACAGAAAATAGTTAATAAAATATTCCATAGTCATTTTTAAAAAATCATTTAAGACTAAACACATTTGTGGCACTTTTCATGGGAAGTCAAATGTAAAAATATTTAGTTAGTAGAGAAACAATTCAAATTAGAAGGAACACCTGAGGATGTTTCAGTGATGAAAATAAAAACAAAATATTCAGGGGGAGCTTTTTTTTTTAAAAAAAAGAATATGATTCCACCTAAAATATTCCCAAAGGATTCTTGAGGCAACATGCCATCCACATCCAGAGAAAGAACTATGGAATCAGAATGCAGAATGAAGCAAACTCTTTTCTCTCATGCTATGTTTCATTTTGGTTTGGTTTTTCTCATCATTTCTCCCATTCAATTTAATTTTTCTATGCAACATGACTAATGTGAAAATGTGTTTAATAAGAATACATGTGTAGATTCCATAAGATTGCATGCCATCTAGGGAGGGAGGTGAGAGGGAGGGGGAGAAAATTTAACACTTATGGAAGTGAGTGTTGAAAATTGAAAAATAAATTTAAAAACAAATTATGTGTATATACTATATACATAATAGATTTAAATATAACTTAAATAGTAATGAATAATATTAAATTACTAAATATTAAATTACAATAAAAAATAGAAAATAGATTTTAAAAAAAAGAATATGATTCCAAACCAGGACTTTTTCCTTCTGTATTGGTCAACTCCATTTGAAATATCATGCTCAATTCTATGTACTGTCCTTGTAAAAGGGACACTTATATGCAACACATCCAGGACTGCAAACATGGCAAAAGGTCTCAAAACACATTGTCATACAATGACTAAACAAATGGCAGCTGTTTAGTTTGGAGAACTAAGGACAAGAGGGAACAAGATAGCAGTTCTCAAATAGTTGAAGGTCTGCCATGTAGAAGAAAATATGACTAACTCTCTGTAGCCTCAGGGAGTAAAAGGAGGGCCAATGAACACAAGGTGTAACAAGCCAAAGACCTCTTTATAAAATGAATTTTCTAGCAATATGAACTGTCCAAAAGCAGAATGTGTCTTCCTTGTTAAGTTATAAATTCTTTGCCCCTGGAAAATCTTCAAAAAGATGAGATGACCACCTTTTTAAAATATAACTCAGGATTCAATATAAATGGTCTCACAATATGCACATCTCGTTGAAAACCTTAATAAACTCTATTGGTATGATGTTTTATTATTTAGATGGAGATAGTATGGCATAATGGATAAAATGTGGGCTTTGAGGCAGGAAGTTGTTACTCATAGTCTGACTCTTCATGATCCCATCTTAAGTTTTCTCAGAAAACATACTGGAGTGGTTTGCCATTTCCTGCTCCAACTCATTTTACATGAGAAAACTGAGGCAAACTGGGTTAAGTGACTTGCCCAGGATCATACTTAATAAGTGTCGGAGTTCAGATTTGAAAACAGGGCTCAAAACTCCAGGCCCAGCCCTCAATCCACTGTGCCACCTAGTTATATTTGAAACAGGAAAAATCTGGTCTACCTTGGTTCAAATTCCCACCTCTGATACCTACTGGCAACTAGCAACTCCCTAAGACTTCTTTTCTAAGTGAAAGAGGGAGTTTCAACCTATTTTGGAGGGAATTTTCACACCGGGACTGCCCCTTTGATTATTTACACTTATTATGATTATCTTCAGAAGAGATTATTGTATTGAGTGGAAGACTGGACAAGGTGACCTTGAAAGGCAACCTTATAACTCAGATTCTAGACTGGAGATTCTTGGCCTTTTATCTGCATAAAAGAGCCCTTTGGCATTCTGGTGAAACCTACGGACTCCTCAGAATAATGTTTGTAAATATATAAAACACAGAATTAAATCAAAAATAAATTTTCAAGTTCATCTACCCCTCTTCTAGAGCAACTAGAAGAAATGTACACAAATCACTTTACATACCTTAAAACACAATAAAAATATGCACTACTGCTCAATACCAATTAAAAGGGGAAGAAGAAAGGAAGCATTTATAGAGTGCCTACTGTGCGCTATGCTCTCACTTGATCTTAACAACTTTGCAAAGGAGGTGCTGGTATTACTCTTATTTTCATTGAGCAACTGATTAAGTGACTTTCCCCAGGATCACACAAGCTAACGTCTGAGGACACATTTGACCTTGGATCGTCTTGACTCCAAGTCTAGCATTCTACCCACTGCTGCCTCTAAAGACAAAACTAGTAATCATTAATTAATTAAGAATTATATTCTTTTGCTTTCCATTCTAAGATCATTCTCTGAATCTTGTATATTTGTATGAGATGACTCAAGTCAATAACTACATAAGATAAAAAGTACAGGGAGTTTTCAGGGAGAGAGAAAAATGACCAGAAGAACTGGACCATATTACTTTTTCCTGACTAACTGAAATAAGTTCATCCTTCATTCTCAAAGAGGACAATGACCTCAAGAGGGTGATGTGTTTGACCTGCAAGTGAATTGGATTTAAATGAGGCAGGGCTGTGCAAAATCCTCAGCCTCGCTCTCTCCTCCAGTCATCTGAATCTAGCTGCAAGACACAGGGCAGGATGACTGGTGATGGCCCAGGAGGCAGTGGGAGATCTTGGCCTTCTTAAGCTAAGGTCTTTCCCAGGTCTCATTATGTCTGGGGCAACACCCATTCAGTGACTTAAGGCTAGGTAAGAAATGAAGCAAAGGTTGGCCTCTTTTACTTACTTAAAAAAAAAATCAATCTGGAAAGGGAAGACCTCTGGGTTTCTGTTCAGGAAGAAACAACTACTACTTACACTTCCTTTAAATCATCAAAACCCAAACAATGACCAAGTGAGACTTGGGCTAGAACCTACTGTTGGCCAATCAAAGTCTTTGTTGAAACCATTCTGTAGCCCATCTTTGGAGGAGACATTCAATGATTCTAGGAAACAATAGTCACTCATAGCTTTCTTTAAAATTGAATTCACTGCTCCCACTACTGCCCCTTCAGAGGCAAGCTGTGCCCTTGATGGAGACGTCTTTATTTATTTTCCCTGATGGACATCAGCACAGATCTCAGAGCTACATTCTATACAACCATAGCATGGTTATAACTGTTTCTTTCCCTAAGCACCAATCCATCATTTCAGAAAAAGCAATGTGGTTATGTCTCTGTGAATAGAAAAGAAGTACCTTGAGGGCAAGAAGTACCTTGAGGGCAAGAACTTCCATTTTTGTTTCTGTCTATGCCACTAACACTAACACTGCCTGGAACAAAGCTGGTGCTTAATAAATGATCACTGACTGCCATACCCAAGGTACAATTCATTAAAAAATCAGTTGGCATAAAAAAAAAAACCTGTCCTCACCTGAAGGAAAGGGACAATTCCATCTCTTGCAATAGCCTGCAGGAGCCTAGGTGCACCTGTTAAGCTCTGTAGACCAGCCCCACAGGTGGAGAAAAAGGAGCCAATGACAATGACCCAAGGAGATGGCCAGGCCAGCATGCCAATCACAAGATTTCCTTTCAGGGCTTCTCCAAACCTAGAAAGGAGGAAAGGATGAGCCTGAGTACTGGTAGTGACAGGTTTTTGATTTGCTAAAACTCAACAAGATGAAGAGATAATTGACTTTTTCACCTTTTTGTTTTTTGATAATTTTGCTGAAAGAAAGACGTAGCTAATAATGCAGATATGACTCAGTATTTTTTGTTCAGAATGAAGAAAATATTTAAAAGTAACTTAAGGTGCTATTAAGGCTCTACAAAAGAATATTCAAACTAGACTTTCTCTTATGTAGATGGGTATGTATATATATGCATGTATAATATACTATATATGTTACACATAATATGGTATATGCTGTTACACATAACATACTGCGTTATATATATTGCATATTATACACACAAGCAAAATATAATACATTACATTATGTAGAATATACAATACATAAAGTATATTGTACATACATATATACATACATACAAGTATGTAGGCTAATGTTGTGGATGTATAACATTTTACTACAGCTTTAAATAAAAGTGCAATAAAGGATTTCAATCTCTTATTTAAATGGTGCTTTCTTTGACGAAATCAAAATTTGCATGTTAGGAACTAAAAATTAAAATGAACATACTTATCTCTCAAAATTACACCTTCTATACAGGCTCCAAAAAGGACAATGCAGGACAAATCTATTTTGGTAAGTTAAGGGACAATGATAGGTCAACAGATTATAAAGAAATAAGCTCAAGAACTAAGGAAGCTTCGGAGAAGGGGGAGTTGGTTAAACTCCTAAAGGCTTCTTATAAGCACTGCCAAAGAGCTCTCTAAGGCAAAATAGGAGTATCATGGTCTCAAAAGATTGAGAACATTCTTGCTTACAACCATGAAATCAGCAGAAAAACATTTATAGTGAGGTGTCTCCAATTTACCCCATCCCCCGCAAGCCAAAACTAAACTTAAATTCCAAAATAATTTTTGTGTTAAAATTCTATGATTTTTCTCTTCTTCCCCACAATTTACTGAATAACTTTCTGCTATGTTACAAATAACTCCATTTGCTCCAAATATTTAGGAAATCAACAGCTATGGCCAAAGGCTTGAGAAATTCTTTCGGCAAAAGATATCTGCATTCTGATCCCCATCAGTACACTTGTTAACGGAAAGAAATGATCAGTGGAGAGAAGTGAAGTTTGACATTCCACAAAAGAAGACCAGAACAGAGGCAACTAACATTCCAACATCTCTGCCCAAAGGATACAGATAAAAGATGTGGTCGCAATTGCCAAAATCGTTCCAGTAGGAATGGATTTCTGAGCATCCCGCAAATCACCAGATCTGTTTGAGCCTGCCATAATACCTAAAACACAGATAATACCAGTTATCTTTGTCTGTCTTATAAATTGTGAGAGATGTGCACATTTTTAACTTGAAGGTAAGGGCCTATAGAGACATCTTGCTTATTCAGAGGTCAAACACTCCCACATCAGAACATAACTTCAATCTGCCAACAGCAAAGACACTGAATTCAAGTCAGGCTGATTATTCTTTGGGCTCTTACCCTGTTCAGCATTTTTTTTTACTCTCATTTGACGTATAACTTCATCAATCCTTGCTATCCACCTTCCTCGACCACTGCTAGTTAAAAAGTAATAAGCTAGTGAAGAGATGGGAATATAGGCTGTCAAAAGGAAGTAGAGCCTATCATCTAAGAAATAAATTATCAATGAGCAACAAAATAAAGGTTAAATCATGTTCAAGACCTAAGTAGACATGGCCATACCGACTACATTTTCTCAATTTTTTTAAAAAAAATACGTTTTTTCACCCCGTTAAACCAAACTTTTAATATTTGGATTTTTTAATTCTATCCCTCTCTTTCCTTGCCCTATCTCTCGAGATGTTAAGCAATCAGATAAACATTATATATGTGCAATTATGTAAAACATTTCCATATTTAAATTACCTTTTTTAGAAGAACTTCTAACAAAATAAATTGGTGAAGGGAGTACTTGAAGAAGTGACCTTCAAATTATCTTTAAAAAATTCTCTTAGGTGGAATACTTTGTTTCTTTATTGATGCCAGGTACTGAGGACGATAGCATTGCTTTTTAAAAACCAAATAAATTGGTTTTGACTCTATAAAGTGGTAAAGCATACATACAACTGGCAAAGCAAAAGTAAAGTAAGCTTCCTAGTAAACTGGACAAAAATTACACTACTAAATAATGTCACCTTTTAAAATAAAAGATAATACTCTTTATCTGCCCTCATTCAAAATATCAATCCTCACCATCAGGGCTGATGTTGACGGGTTAGGGCCGTGGCATTCCTATGATCTAGAAAAATCTGTGTAAAATTTTTTGGCCCTGCCTTTGTGCCAGAGAAGAAGCCTGAATTATAATGGTAATAAAAGATAAAGCATGTTGATATTATACAACACTATTCATAAGATTTTATGCATTTCTGAGTTTCTAAACCTCTTCTGTCTTGTCTTTTGGCCTTCGCATGTCTTCTGTGGCTTTCACAAAACTCCCCCAAAATTCCCATTTAACTTAGGAGAGAGAGAATTTGCAACGCAAAAGGGATACCTGGATGCACTTCTGGGCCAAAACATTATCTCAAATCTCAACAATCCCTTAACTGATTAGTGGGAGTGACCTCTATATTCTGAATGGCCCAAGGAAAAGGAAGTTCCAGCAAGGGCTAACTGATGTTAATACTTAAAATGTCACTTCTGGAAATAAATATTCTGTCTAGTTCCCATAAAGTGTAATGAATAACCAAAGGGTCATTTCAGAGCCCTAATGATATTTTATGCTTAGAGAAAGTAACAAAGAACACATCAGAGGAGGATTCTCAACAGGGCATGATCCATGAACTTAAAAACCAAACCAAAGCATATTTTGAGAAATATATTGCAATACAATTGGTTTCCCTTGTAAATATACATATTTTATTTCATGTATCTAAGCGTATCATTATGAGGAGGTCCATGACACAAAAAAGGTTCAACAGCACTGTAGCAGAGGAAAGAGGCAGAATCTCAAATGTTGCTGGGCACAAAGCAGGAGGAATGAGAAGGTCCGGTTGAGAAAAATGACGTTAGTTTCTTAGAACAACTGTTTCTGCATTGCTTAAGGGATACAACGGCTGGTAGTACCACTATAACCCTCACTTGTTTGCCCTGACCTAGTTATACTCCCTAGAGTATTTTTTTTAATATAAATTTATTTATTTAATGTTTTACATTCATTTTCACAAAATTTTGGGTTCCAAATTTCCTCCCCATTTATCCCCTCCCCCCACCCCAATACACCGAGCATTCTAATTTTCCCTATCACCAATCTGCCCTCTCTTCTATCATCCCTCCCTTCTCTTGTCCCCATCTTCTCTTTTGTCCTGTAGGGCCAGATAACTTTCTATTCCCCATTACCTGTATTTCTTATTTCCTAGTAGCAAGAACAATACTCAACAGTTGTTCCTAAAACACTGAGTTCCAAATTCTCCCCATCCCTCCCTCCCCACCCATTCCCTTTGGGAAGACAGGCAATTCAATATAGGCCATATCTGTGTAGTTTTGCAAATGACTTCCATGACAGTTGTGTTGTGTAAGACTAACTGTATTTCCCTCCATCCTATTCTGCCCCCCATTGTTTCTATTCTCTCTTTGATCCTGTCCCTCCCCAAGAGTGTTGACTTCAAATTGCTCCCTCCTCTCATTGCCCTCCCTCCCATCATCACCCCCACCCTGCTTACTTATCTGTCTCCTTCTCGCCCACTTTCCTGTATTGTAAGATAGGTTTTCATATCAAAATAAGTGTGCATTTTATTCCTTCCTTTAGTCGAATGTGATGAGGGTACACGTCATGTTTTTTTCTCAGCTCTCCTCTTTTTCCCTCCACTAAAAAGTCTCCTGCTTACCTCTTGAATGAGGTATAATTTACCCCATTCCATTTCACCCTCTCTCCTCCCACTATATCTCCCTCACCATTTACCTTAATTTCTTTTAAGATATGGTCCCATCCTATTCAATTCACTCTGTGCTCTCTGTCTCTGTGTGTGCATGCTTGTATGTATGTGTGTGCGCACACGTGTGTACGCGTGTGTGTGTGGTCCCACCAACTACCCATATACTGAAATGTTTTAAGAGTTACAAATACTGTCTTTCCATGTAGGAATGTAAACAGTTCACCTTTGGTAAGTCCCTTATGACTCCTCTTTGCTGTTTACTTTTTCATGCTTCTTCTCATTCTTGTGTTTGAAAGTCAAATTTTCTTTTCAGCTCTGGTCTTTTCATCAAGAATGCTTGAAAGTCCTCTGTTTCATTGGAAGACCATTTTTCCTCTGAAGTATTATACTCAGTTTTGCTGGGTAGGTGATTCTTGGTTTGAGTCCTAGTTCCTTTGACTTCTGGAATATCCTATTCCACGCCCTTTGATCCCTTAATGTAGAAGCTGCTAGATCCTTGTGTTATCCTGATTTTATTTCCAAAATACTGGAACTGTTTCTTTCTAGCTGCTTGCAATAGTTTCTCTTCGACCTGGGAACTCTGGAATTTGGCCACAATGTTCCTAGGAGTTTCTCTTTTGGAATCTCTTTCGGGCGGTGATTGATGGATTCCTTCAATACTTATTTTGCCCTCTGGTTCTAGAATCTCAGGGCAGTTTTCCTTGATAATTTCATGGAAGATGATGTCTAGGCTCTTTTTTTGATCATGACTTTCAGGTAGTCCCGTAATTTTTATATTGTCTCTCCTGGATCTATTTTCCAGGTCAGTTGTTTTTCCAATGAGATATTTCACATTCTCTTCCATTTTTTCATTCTTTTGGTTTTGTTTGGTGATTTCTTGGTTTCTCAGAAAGTCATTAGACTCCATCTGTTCCATTCTAATTTTGAGAGAACTATTCTCTCCAGTGAGCTTTTGAACCTCTTTTTCCATTTGGCTAATTTTGCTTTTGAAAGCATTCTTCTCATTGGCTTTTTGAACCTCTTTTTCCAATTGAGTGAGCCTATTTTTCAAGGTGTTATTTTCTTCAGCATTTTTTTGGGTCTCCTTTACCAAAGTATTGACCCATTTTTCATGCTTTTCTTGCATCTCTCTCATTTCTCTTCCCGGTTTTTCCGCCATCTGTCTAACTTGATTTTCAAAATCCTTTTTGAGCTCTTCCATGGCCTGAGCCCACCGGACATCCACCTGGGATGTCTGGGATAGAGAGGCCCCGCCCTCCATGTCTTTCCCTGATAGCAAGAATTGTTCCTCCCCATCGGACATGAAAGGAGGAAACATCTGTTCCCCAAGAAAGTAGCCTTCTATGGTCTTATTTTTCTTCCTTTTTCTGGGCATTTTCCCAGCCAGTTACTTGACTTCTGAGATTCCTGTCCACCCCTGCCTAGTTCTGCCCAGTTAATGCTTGGGGTCTGAGATTCAAATGCTGCTCCCCAGCCTCAGGGCTTTCAGCAGCAGGTGGGGCTGTTATTCGATGTGTGCTTAATTAAATTCTGGTGCTCAGGTAGGGGCAGGGCCACCTCCCAGGCTCAGTTCCCTCAGGGGGTTTATGCAGAGACCTTCAGTAATGGAGCTGAGCTCCTGCCTGCTTGGGGAGCCCAGGTCTGTCCCGCTGCAGCCTCTCGAGGGGGCCTGAGCCACGGAGACACCCCGGTCCCCTCTCGGCCAGCCCAGAAGTCTCTCTCACTGACCTGTAGCGCCTGTGGGTGGAGGGACCTTCGTGGACGCCAGAGATTCCATCCCTGAAGCCTCCTCAGATCTGCTCCTCTTGGGGCCGCGCAGCCAGGGCAGGGCAGGGCAGGGGTGGACTCCGCTGTCCGATGTGTGATGGACCTTTGGGGTCGGTTTTTCAGGGCTCTCTGGAACGGAAATCTCCTTCGCTCTGTTGCTGCGCGGCTCACACTGCTCCAGAATTTGTTGAGAGTTCTTTTTACAGGAAATTTATGGGCTGTGTGTTCGGAGCTAGCAGATGTGAGTCTTTCTACTCTGCCATCTTGGCTCCTCCCCCGCTAGAATATTTTCAAAGAAATCCTACTCCTTTCTGAACTCCAAGTGAATATAGCTGGCCTTAAAATAGTGACATTGGTCTCTAGGGCCCACGTGATTGCAATAAGGCCTTCTTTGATTTAACTTATCTTTAGCCTAATACAAATCCTGGCAAAGAGCTTCAGGTAAAAATTACAGAAAACATACGTGATCCAAAAAAGAACCTGCAGGTGGAAAAAATGTAGCTCATTTCAAGGAAAGAGTCACTGACAATGAATGAAGGGGCTTCTTAGTCATGCATACATATATGTATATATAAAATGTGTGTAGCTGTGTGCATGTTTACATATGTGTAGCATGTATAGGCATGCATTGCAAATGTGTATATGCATTTCATGTTTTTTCAGTTTCATAGCTTTATTCATCTATTATTATTTATCAAACATTATTACATTATTTCATGCAATGTGAGAGAAGAATCTGGTAGTTTCTAATTAAGTGTAATGCAGATGGCTTTGGGGAAGATGTCCATTCTTAGCCACTAGAAAAAGCATCATTTTTGCTCGGAATTAAAAGTCTCCTCTCTTCAGTGTGCAATAACTCATATTAACCAAGAAGAACTTGTAAGGATCAGTGGATTCAGCTTTGTTCCAAGAATCTAGAGTATTTTTTCTATCCTGATGACAACAGGAGTAAATGTTGCCAGACACAAGATGGACAAAGCTCCCCCAGCTCCAATCACATACAGAGAGGGATCAAGCTTGCGTGCTTCTTGGCTTGGCTAAGGATCTAGTAGAACATGGCAGCAGCTGGGTGGCTCTGGGTCTTAACAGCTCATCTGAAGCTCCTTAAGGATATTTTTACATGACCAATGGTAATGATTCCTTATGACTAAATTAGAAATTTCACTATTCTGTTCAGAGAAAAGGGAACATCTGCATGGTGACAAAGATAGGCAGAAAAGGACTGGCCAAATTCCAGTGGAGAGTAACTATTGTTTCACTGGATTTAGTTGCTATTCATCTAAGCTGACCCTTTTATGGAAGATAAGATGTATTCAAAGCTATTAAATCTCTCCCCATGCAGTCATGCTGGGGTATCAAAGTAAGGATTATGATACAAACCTTCTGAGGATCTGGAACAACTGTGTGGCTGGGCTAAACGTTACCAAGATAGCATCTTGTCCCATTCAGAAGCACCACTACTACTGGTTTACCTAAAGTGGTCTTTCAGAAGAATCAGTGATATTCTTTGACTACAGGGGAAATGAGCTCCAGCTGTCTAGTAGCTTTTAAAACAAAAGGCAACATATATAAGGATAATAAGCCATCCAATCTCATGTGAATGCCGAGAGGCATGGAGGATCATTCACCAGAAGTAGGTACTGACAGATTGAAGTCAAGCAGATCCCTCATTTAAAAGCTGAGCTATTCTTGCAGCATTACACTAGCCTGTGATGAAAAACAAGTCTCAAAGTATGCCCTTTCAATTCCCATAAAAGTGTTTTACGTGTAGAGCCTGTATCTGATTGCTTACCATCACAGGGACAGGGGAGAGGAGAGAGGGTGGGGACAGAATTTGGAATTCAAAACTTCAAATTAAAATGTTAATACAAAAAAAGGGAAGAAATACTGAATAAAATTATATCACTACTGGATTTAGATATTTTAATAAGTAATCTTTATCTATGTAATATTTTTAAAAGTTCTTTTAAAAAAGGTAATATTTAAATAAATGATTTACTATTTATATTATTTCACTGTGGCCTCTTCAATACTCCAGTCAACTCAAATACTATAAATTGCAGAGATCTGCATTAGTGGGGGTAATTTCTACATGTGAAGTCCCCCTTAAGAACTTCCAGAATATTCCTCTAAAAAAATGCAACACTCTTCATAATATAGTTGATGTTTTAATAAAAACGATTAAAAATTCGGAATGAAAAATAATAGCTTTTAACTGCAGAGTATAAAGACTATAAAATAATTTGCTTTCTATAATTATCAATGACTTCAGAAAACAATAGAGTCCTGAAGATAGCAGGCTGGAATAGGAATACAGAAGAAAGAGTTCAAAAGGATTTTAGGGGTCATCTCTTCTAATTTTCTATTTTGTACATGAAGAAATTAAAGTTCAAAAGTTAAGTAACTTCACAGGACCATAAGTGGAGATCTGGAAGGGAGTAAAGGTCAAACTTATAACACATGAAGTATTATAAGTACAAATAAGAAAGATGCATAGATTTTGGCTTTTAAAATTCAATCACTCTAAAACTAAAAAACCAAAAACAACACAAAACACTAGACAAAACATAATCTATATAATCCTATTGTCACTCTATCAGAGGTAATGTCCCGGGAGGTGGAAATCCATGCTATGAAAAGAAATACCCAAATCCTTGAGAGTTAAATGTTTGTCCATTTGCTTACAGCTTAACTAACTCTCTCCATACAAGCTCAAGTGGCTGGCATGTGCTATATTATATGTGGGTGAAATAGACTTCGGTGAGCAGTGGATTAAGAATCTTCTGGACTGAACTTCTGGTTCTGAATCTTCTGCTCTGAACTATGGTTCCCTTTTCTAGGCTGAGCTTTCATTCAAAATTGTTTTCTTCCATTTTTGGCTTCTAAGAATTAATCTTCTGCATTCCCACAAAATGAAAACTAAACGTCTAAAAGATCTAGGGAAATCACTTCAGAAATTATAATTCAGGTAACTTATCTAGCTTTTCTTATTTTTCCTTAAAAAATTTTTAAAAATCACCTCACAAACATGGTTTGGGTAATTGTTTTTCTAATTTCTAATTTCCCCAAGGCACCAAGGCTTCTTGGGCCTCTGAATGGACAAAGCACTGCAGAGGCAGAGCTGGAAGGAACCTTCGACATCACCTACCCAGGGGTTCTTTCCTAACCTTTTTTTGTCTTGGACAACTTGAATATAGATTCCTTCTCAGAATGTTATTAAATGCACAGAACTACAAAGAAAACCAATGATATGAAAATATATTTTTATCAAAAAATTTTTTGAAAGAACTCCCTAGACCACGGGCTCAAGTCTGAGCCTCATCTTTTACTGATCTCATATTTGTATCCAACAAAACCTCTACATTACTTGCAGGGAAAGAATACTAGAACTTCTATACTCTCACAACAACCCTTCCTCCCAATCTTTTCCCCCCAAAAAAGGCAAAAAGGCAAAAAACAAACAAAACAGAAAGGCTCCAAATGAAAGAATGTGATACCTGTCACAGATGGGAAATAAATTCCTACCAACATCGTAAAGTAGGTCATGATGTCCGTCAATACGTAAGGTAGGCCACTAGCTTTTGTTTCCTCTGACACAGGGAATGAAGGCAAATCTTTGTTTTCTACATATGCTCCCTTATCTGCATAAGCACTCCACAGATTTTCTGTTAACAGAGAGGAAAAAAAAAAAAAGATACTTGTGAGCTCTTATGAAACATCATTCTTAAGACTTGGGAGTCCGTTATGGCCTTGAAGGAAATCACCTAGACTTGACTGTATCAATTTCAAGCCTTTAGTAGTACAAAATTAAGCAAGACACACTAAAAGATTAGGGGTTAAAAACAAAGTTCTTAAAATTATTTCAACAATTTTTTTTAATACAGTCTTTTTAAAATAATAGTTCTCATCCAATTTATGCCTGGTCTTGCGCTAAATATTTCAGGGCTAATAATATTCCCCCATTCCAGTAGCCTCATTGTCTACAATACATCAACTCTGGATTGATCAGCTTAGCTTTCAAGCCCCTCTCTATACTGGGCCCTGCTCCACTGTCTAATTTTATAGATATGGAAGCTGAGGTCCAAAGAATAAAACCCATCCCAAGCCACAGGTAGCTACCACTGGTAAAGCGTTCTTCTTTCTAGGTCAGGTGGTCTACAAAGCTTTACTCATGCTGTTTCCTCCTCACTTGGAATGCCTCACTCCAACCTAATTAAATCCTATCCTGCTTTCAAGCCCTCTGTATTTTCCATAAAGCTTTCCCCTATTTTTCCTGGTCACAGCGACTTTGCTTCAAAGAATTGTTTGTATGATGGTTTCATTTGTTCTCAACCAGGCTCCTTGAGAACATTCTTCTATCACAAAAGATATACTATCAAATGTAGGCTCATAGATTTTGAGTGGGAAGGGTCCTTGATGTGGTGGACAGAGTCAGGAGGGTCTGAGTTCAAATCCCACTTCAGGCACAGCTGTGCACTTTAACCTCTGTCTATTTGCTCATCTGTAAAACAAGAAGCCCACTGGCCTTTAGGGTTCAATTCAAAACATAATACATACTCAACTGATGGAACTATGTGAGAAATATGATGATAAGTATATTTAAGTATAAGAAATTAAATTAAAATCTATTTTAAACCTTGTCCACTTTCTATAAAAGGATAAGATTACTAACTTTGTCTCACTGGAAGAAGAAAGGTAATGTAGAAAAACCAGAGGGGATAGTTATATTCCTATTGTCAATATTATTCTATCCACCTTTCCTTTTTCCTTTCTATCCATCACGCCTTTCCTTTTCCAAATAGAGTTTAACTCAATTTTTTAAAAAACTTACTTAGTATGACACCACTGGAAATTCCTGGAATTCCTTGAATTTCAGTCACATTGTTTTGGTAAAAGTAATCATCACATGTGGCATTAAGCATGGAACTGTTGCAAAAGAGTCCCCAGAGGGGCGTTGTTGCTACGGTGTCATTATTTATGACTTGGAGTTTAGCACAGACATCAAAGTTGCGTTTCGATAATGTACGATTCCCAAGAAGACAAACCCTAAACAGAATGAAAGCCCATTAGAAGAACATGGGGTAGAGATCTTGTCTCCTTTCCTCTATAGGTCAAAACTACAGTGAATGCATCATGACAAATTTCAACAGGAGATTCATATCACATATACATGAATGTGTACATACACACACACACACACACACACACACACACACACACACACACACACTTTTTAAATTTTTAAATCTAGATGACCCTAAGTCAGGCCAGCACAACATAGCCAAAGCAGCCCGCGAACAAAATGCTCTGCAGACCTGTTTTACATCCTCCACAATTTCTCAGGCCATCCAAAATCCTTCAGTGGGCCGCCAATGGTGCACAGGCCACGTACCCTAAGTGTAATGAAATTTGAAAAGAATTTCTCTAAGGAGAAAAGCCACTGCTACTTCTGCCTAAGAGGCACATTGGATAAAACACTAAACTTGGAGTTGGGGAGACTGAGGTTCATCTTTAGCCTCAGATACTTGCTGTGTGACTGGGCAAGTCACCTACACCTGATGTTTGCCTCAGTTTCCCCAAATGTAAAATGAGGGTAACAGGTTGTTGTGAAGCTCAAATGAGAATACTTGTAAAGTGCTTAGTATGACACAGAGTAGGTGCTATATGTGCTGATTCCCTTTCCTCTCCTCTCTGCTACCTGAATATACCTGAAAGTTTTAACATGGATAAGTGGAATAATCTTTTCATACCAGTAGTTGCTCAGTATTACTGCTGTTATTGCTGTTTCTTTAAGAGTTTTTTGGTTTAAACCTATGCTTTTTGTCAAAAAGGAGCAATTCACTAAAGGGGAAAGAAATTCTTTACATCAGTTGTAAACAGGCAACTGAACTATAACTTACATAGTTTTACAGATTTCAAAGGAATTGAGAGGCTCACAGTAATAGTACAGAAAGGGACTAGAGGTAATCCTGGGTCTTTTTGGCTCCAAGGATACCCCTAAGGCCATGCTACCTGTTGCCTCTACTTCCATACTAAAAAAAAATGAAATAGGATTTTGTGCAGTGCATGTTACTATAGTAACTTACTTGCTGAATTATTTGTTCACTCCGTGAAAAGTTCAAATATTTCTCTCTCTGCACAAATAGCTTTCTAAACAGAAACCAGTTTTCTCCATTCTGTTAAAAAAATAAATAAAACTCCTCTTTCCTAGACCTACTACACTATTGACCTGTATGGCCCTTACTTAGCCCCATGGACACTGTCACAGTATAGTCCTACATCTTCACTACAGATCCCAGGTCCTCATAGAGTATGCCAAGGTGCAAATTAAAATGATGCCATCATCAGCTTAAATTTGTAATTCTAGTGAATGAAAAATGTTGACCTAAAGACCAAGAAAATCTCTTCTACAGACAATTGTCAAGATAGCAATGAATCTCACCACTATAACTGGATGTTGTTCCGCTGTCTTTCAGTTATGTCCGACTTTTGTGGCCCCAGTTGGGATTTTCTTGGCAAAGATAGTGGAGTGGTTTGCCATTTCCTTCTTCAGTTCATTTTACAGATGAAGAAACTGAGGTAAACAGGATCAAATGACTTGCCCAAAGTCACACAGCTAAATAAGTGTTTGAGGCCAGATTTGAACTCAAGTGGATGAGTCTTCTTTATTCTAGGCCCAGAGCTGTATCCATTGTCCAACCTAACCGCCCCTAAATATAATTTTAGTTGTATGTTAAACTGAATAGGGTCATTTTTAACTGATCAGAATATTAAAATTGCTTAGGCAGGGAATTGGCTTTGCCCTAAGAAAGCTTGTATTTATTGACTGACTGGCAGCATCTGGAGCTACGCGAATACGGATCTTAGATGGCAACAGAAGATTCAAGCAAGACAAATATTAAGAGAGAAAACAAGTTCAATGTCTCAGACTTCAGGGTATCTACAAAGACGTCAACTGGAAAAGTCACTGTTTGAGGGTTTTGGAGGCAGTGAGGTAGAGCAACAGATTTTTCTAAGTTTAAATCCAGCCTCAGACACCTAACTAGCTGTGTGAGCATGGACAGGTCATTTAATTTCAGCCTGCCTTAATTTCCTCAAATGGAAAATGGGGACCTACCTCAACGGTGTAAATGAGAATCAAATAAGATAATATTTGTAAAGCACTTAGCACAGTGCCCAGAATATGGCAAGTGTTTAATAAATGTGTGTGTGTTTCCTTTCCGAAGGCACTGACTCACTCCAGGTATTTCATGAGTTTGTAGTTCACAGATCATTCAAGGTAGACTAAGAAAAGAATACTCCAGAAAACCTTAGAGTGATGTCCTATGTGATATATGGATTAAATAGTCTTCAAACAAGGGCATTCATTCACAGCCTTGCTTCTTTAAAGACAAATGGTCCTCATCCTTTCAAGACATTAAAACAAAATAGTGACACAAGATATTTTAAAACTCCTTTCAACCCACTTGTTTACAACAAATCTCATAAAAATCACAAGGATAATGAATCCAAGGCACATAATTGACTGTGGAAAAAAGGTGGAGGAGGGGGGAGATAGACACTGAAGGAATTCCTTCTTTCCAGGTTCCACTCCCCAAAAAGACCACATACATGTCAAATCAACACAAGGAGAATCATGGAAGACTGCCCACATTCTGCACACACTCACAAGTATGCAAGCAGAATTAAAAATTTCCAAAAGGCAGCAGGACTGGACCACATCACATTAATTAAGATCTCGTTCTAACTACTAAACACAGACACCTTCAGAAAGGATGAGAGCATCTTACGGAATATCCGGGGGATCAAAAGCGGTCTTGATGACACCAGCATAAATGGCCAGAATCGAGAGGATCACACAGGCCAGAAATACCAGGGCAAGCTTGTTGACGTATTTCACGCCTACAAACACCACCATGGCCATCAAGGCCAATGTGCATGTCCCATAAACTCGCATATTGTTGAGCATGGCTGCATTTTCTCCTTCGACATCTTCGGAATGAAATATAGCAGCACTCGGAGAAATATAAGTCTGCAGGAAGGGGAAAACACACATTTACTTGAAATTTCTTGAAGTGTACATTTTTCTCCCCTTTCAAAAGATAAAGTTTTTCGATCTTTGTAGGTTGGATATAGCCCAAACATGCAACTTTTCTGGGGGGTGTCCTATGTCCCTAATTTCAACAATTAACGTTGACTAGTCAGAAAAAATGGAGGAAAAAAAAAAGCGGAACTATACCTAATAGTCTTTTCTGACTTCCAAATTCCCATCTATTAAAAAAAAATCCACTCATCTCCAGTTTCTACCTGGTGACAGCTTATCCACCCTTCAAGAACCAACTCCAATGCTATCTCCACCATGAAGCTTTGTCTGATCTCAATATCCCTTTCCATCTGGAAATAATCTTTTCTTCATGTGAATAGCATTCTGTACTTCATTTAGGCATGTACTGTCTGCTCTGTATATTTTTTCATCCTCTCTAGACTGCTGCAGTGACATTTAAGCCTGTATCTTTCTCTGAATGTACATAAAACATTTATGAAGTTTTTCCAAAGTGTCCCAGCAAGGCATTAGCACGATATGTCAGACAAAGGGGGTGACTGACATTATGACAGTAGGTTCCAACACAAGTTCACAATCTTAAGTCTTATCAATCAGATCTCCACAACATCTTATCTTCATCAACTTCATTCCGTCACACAGCCACCATCCTACGTTCCAACCCCTGCCAATCTCTTTCAAGGACTATTTTAAGAGGCTTCCTGCTTCCAGTCTTCACCCTTTCCCATTTCTTCCTCCTCTCTAAAATATTCTTTCTACAGCCCAAGCCTGGGCATACCACTACTCTCTGCTCAAAGCTTCCCACTGCCCTTAGGTGTCTCAGACTAAGTCCTCTGGGACCTCCACCCACAGTGTGGTTCCAAACTAATTTTTTTCAGCTTAACCTCATATCACTTTCCTTCATGTACCTTTCAATTTTACCCAGCTGGACTTTGAGTTATACTCTAAACTAGATATCCTATGTCATGCCTCTGCTTATTTGAACAAGCCATCCCTGATGCCAAGAGTGTGTTTCTTCCTCCTTATCTCTGTCTCAGCTCAGCTCACACATCACCTATCCTATGATACCTTCCCTAACCACTCCCCCATCTATTAATGATCTCTCTCCCTCCTTAGTCTACCTTTTCTATCTCCCAATAGAGTTCAAGGGAAGGAACTGTTCCTCTGTGAATTAATTACAATAATTATTATTTTAATATAGTAATAGTAGTAGAAGTGACTAACATTCATACACCACTTACTAAGTGCCAGGCACTGTGCTAACTGCATTACAGTTATCTCATCCAATCCTACAACAACCCAGAGGTAGTTATTATTATCCCCATTTACAGATGAGGAAATGAGGAAAAGGTTAAGTGATCTGCCAAGGGGCACAATCAAGCCACATTTTAACTCGGGTCCTCCTGACTCCAGGTTTGGCACTCTATCGCAGCATGGCTGTGTGCACACACACATTCCACGAAAAACTGCAGAACAAAATTTTCATTTATGGATGGGAAAACTGAGATTCAGAGAGATCAAATGACTTACTCAAATTCATGGTGGATATAGAATTCTTGATGGAAGACCTAAGCCTTAGTCCCTCCAGGTCTCATGATCATGATATTATATCAGATTCCACAGTAAAGATAAGGCCCTGACAGTCAGAGCTCAACCAATTGGCCATGGAAGGCAATCTTAACTTTCTTTTAAGATGAAGCTATCAAAAATATAGTCAAGTCTGTCTCAAGCATCCATGGACTGGGGTATGCTAGCTGCATTTTGTTTCTGTAAAGTTTCTTGATATAAAGGCTATGTTCCTATATGGGTAGGTGTGATGATAGGCTGTTTGAAAGGAACTTGTCTCCATGCCTTAGTATGGACTGTCTTGCACACCGTGAATTCACTACTTACGTCCACCCTTTTTTTTAACTGTCCTGCATGTGTCAGTTTCCTTCTATTCTCCTATGCGTTTTTTAAATGGTCCTCTATTTCAATGGGGCTATTTTTCTTTCCTGGTATTTCTATTGCTGAAGTATTCCTCAGCTAACCCCCCCCCCCCACTCCCAATCAGTGAAAACCACAGGTTTAAAAACTCTCGTCATTAAACAACGTCAAGAAAAATGAATCCATTCAAGTGACCAAGTTCAAAAATGTATACCTTGAGTCCATCATCTTGCCATCGATGGGTGGGTGACATGTTCTTTCATAAGTATGACCTTAATTTTAGATATCCGTCGACTCATTAGCTATATATGACAACTAAATTTTGCCTTTCACTGACCAGTTAAATGACTGCCATTTAGTTGGAGTCTGAAATTTAACACTCACTTTCTACCATTGACTTAGTCTAGAGTCACAGAATTTCTGAGCTAGCAGAGCATCTATATTTCAGCTACTTGAATTTTGCAGATGAACTGAGATCCAGAGAGGAAAAGAACTTACCCGATGCCACACAGTAATATGTGGGAGATTCAGGATTGTAAACTCGGATCCTCTTATTAAGTTTAGCACCACTTCTGCTAAGAGTAGTTGCTTCTTAGTGATTTTAATTATCATCTTATTGACAAGCACACATGGGGAAATTAATCCAAAGTGACTTAAGTGTAGCCTTTTTTTTAAACAACTCTTTTCTGTTGTTGCTGAGGCAATTGGATTAAGTGACTTGCTCAGGCTCATGCATCTAGTAAGCCTCTGAGGTTGGATTTGAACTCAAGCTCTCCTGACTTCCAAGCCGTGCTCCATCTACCACATCACCTAGTCACCCCTATACATGGCATTTGGAAAGCTAAATTCAGTACCCATACATGTTGAGGGTTAATGATGCTTTCAAGTCTTTCTATCATTAACCTTTAAGTCTACTTGAGTTTTACTCTGAAGCTTTATCACGGTATGTATGGAGGAAAAACTGAGTTTCTCAGTGCTATGAAAGTGGAACCCAGGCTTGAGCAGGTCTTAATAAGCCAGAAAAGTTTGGAAATTTGGGCCTCAGTGACAGATGGTATGACTGTTACTAACCCAGCTAAGTCCAAGGAGGTTCACCACTCAAGGATGATAACATTTCTAGCCACAGTAACTAAAACCCTAGACAACCTGTGATGTGTGTCTGTGGAAGAAGGATCCCGATTAATAAAGTCATAGTACGCAGTTCTGAAGTAGTTTCTCTATAACTCCCCAAACTTTTTATGCAATTTTAAGGCATTTCTTAGACATTAAAACATTCTGCCCCATCTAGCCTTTCCTAGTTTATGTGTGTGTGTGTGTGTGTGTGTGTGTGTGTGTGTGTGTGTAAAAGGTTTATTATATTCAACTCATTTTATCAGTGTTGAGCGAGACCAAGAACTAGGCGGCTTGTTTTTCTGATTTACTGTTGGCCTTTTGTTTTGGGAGAAAGCCAGGGTGTCTCTAAAGGTGAAGGCAGGAGAAGAAGGTGTAGATGATCACTTAATTTTAAACACGTTAAATTTTAACACACTGAAGGGAGGGATGGAGAGGTGGGAGAAGAGTGGCCTCCAAGTGGAAACATCACCTAAGTCGGCAGTACTCAGAATTTTTAGTCTCAGGACAACTTTACACACTTTTACTGAGGACCTCCTAAATTAGCTTTTGTTCATGATTTAAAAAAAAAACAATCTTTAAAAAAGGAACAGCATCTACCTTCCAGGGTTGTTATAAAGATACTTGCAAAGCTCTTTGCAAACCTTTAAGTGTTGCATAAATACAGGCTATTATTTATCTATTCTTTTACTTCCACTCACATGTCTACCTGCATAAGCTTGGTTAACTCCCTGGCAAAAAATGGACTATATCTACCGAGCTAGAAATGAAAATGTCATTTTATAAATATGAAAAGCTTTGACCTCATGGACCAACAGAAAGGGTCCCTGGAACTTGTGGGACAAAACTTCCTGAGAACTCCTGCACTAGGCATATAAAATTGTTTCTTTTTAACTTAGAGTATTCAGAGGCTAGCTTGTAAATCATTGAAAGACACTACACAGATTCAGGTTTCTGTCTCTCCCATGCATTTGAAGGCATGAATGTTATCTGAAAGAATAACTAAGCCAAACTGTAGCCTAATTTCTTAAGCAGACCCAGAGGAAAGAAGAAAGATTTAAAAGGGTTAGAAAGGAAGAACTAAGTAAAAGAGATACTGGTTGAATGGAAGTTTATCACTGGCTTATACAACATGGCTATATCTAGTTCAAATTCTTAATGAAATCAGTAGAAATTGTTGGTAACTGTTTCCCAGCATTCCTCATGTCTCTCCTTGTTCCTCCTCAAAACAAGACAGCCTACCTGGGAGGCTAAACTTAGTAGATGATTTCAATGGAAGGATGGACCTAATGTTCTAATTCAATTAAAATTTCATCGTTAGAGGCAAGCACCCATTGACAAATTTTGTTTTGTTTTTTGGACGAGAGTGGAGGAGAATGAATCTAGTGATAACAGAGAACACCATCACACTAGGTCCTGTCACTATGATGAAAAACAAAAAGACTTGGAAGATAATCCAGACTAGATTTCAGGACTCAGTTTGGCAACTCTTACAAAATGGCTAAGAACTCATGCCTTCCCACTACCCCAACTTCAATGGAGATGGTGACCTTGTGAGAGCCCACGGGTTCAGTGATCGTCCTGAAGCAAATGACTCACTCCGACATCCAGAAATAAAACCCTTGTCTCTCTCCAGAGTTCCAGGTATATGAGTAATCACTTAGTTACTAGACATTTCAAACTGGATATCCCACAGGTATCTCAAACTCAACATGACTAAAACAGAACTCCCCTTTTCCCCCAAAACTCATGTCTCTTAACCTGTAACTACTGGAAACAATACCATCCTCAAATCTGCAGCCTTGGAGCTCTCCTAGACTTCTCGTTCACCCTCATCCCATGCATCCATTCACTTGCTAGGTGGCACTTTGGATGGAGTCCTGGACTTGCAGTTGGCATGTTCAAATCCTGTGTCAGATGCCTACTAGCTTCATGATCTTGGGCAGTTTCATTTACTGGGTGCCTCAGTTTCTTCATCTGGAAAATGCGAACAGCATTTACCTTCCAGGGTTGTTACGAAGATGAAAGATTTGCAAAGCTCTTTGCAAACCTTAAAGTGTTGCTATTATCTGTCCTTTTATTTCCACTCACAAGTCTAACTCCCTAGTTTAGAACCTTATGGCCTCTCATCTGGACTATTTCTTTCCATCATCCTTTCCAAATCATCTTCCACACTGTGGAGAAAATAATTAATGTGAAGTAGAGAATGGACCATCTCATTGTCCTCTTTATCTAAACTCCTCTTTGTCATTTAAAGCCCCAACCTAATCTAAACTCCTCTTTGTCATTTAAAGCCCCAACCTAACTTTTCCATTATGATTCTCTTAAATGCAACAACTGGATGCAGTCAAAGCTGTCTTCTGGCTTCTCACATGTAACATTCTGTCTCATCCTCATGTGTTTCATAGGCTATCCTTATGTCTATAACACACTCTTGACCTCTCCCCTCAATTCCTAGTTTTCTTCACAGTGCAGCTGAAGCTTTATCTAATTTCCCTAAAATCACCTTGAATTTCTCTGGTATACACTTACATATGTACACGTTGTCTCCTCCTATAGCCCTGTAACCTCCGTTAAGGGCAAAGACTATTTTTTATCTTGACTCCTGGGTGCTTGGCATACATTAGGTGCTGAATAAATGAAAACTGAACAGTCAGCTACTTGAGGCTCAAATAAAATCCCTCACGTTAAGCAGAGTTAGAAAGCTTATGTTTGGCATAGTCTCAAACTAACAACCTTGGAAAGGCACAGAGCCACTGCAGGCAGAGTAAAGCAGGTAAAGGAACAGAGAAAAGTGTTAATATCTACAGTGGGAGACTAGGGGATGTTTCATAATCAGTAATCTTCTAAACAAATGGTCTACGATTTTTGGTAACCTCTTTGAATGGAAGGCCAGGTGGTATGGTGTCACAGGTAGGAAGCCAGGGCAACATGGGCTCAAGAACTACCTGTCACATATAACTGACTGTGGCAAGTCAAGAAGCAGTTACTAAGCAATCACTATGTGCCATGCCCTGTGTGACCCTGGGTAAGTCCCTTAACCTCTTCATGCTCTAGGCAGGACTGTACTAAATTAAGAGACTTTCCTCACCTGGAAGTTCTCTATACCAAGGAAATTGTAGGTCTTGTCCCTATCCTAGTCCTTGTAAATGGGCTGATGTCCTTTAAACAACTGATGACAGTGACAGAGAGAAAATGCATTTCAACAGAAACTAACCAACGAAAAGACTTACCAAAAAAATCTCAATTGTCCCCAAAATATACATGGCTCCTGCAAAAGTGGTGCCCAGATAGAAGCAGAGTCCAACCGCCCCTCCAAATTCAGGACCTAAGGACCTTGATATCATGTAGTATGAGCCTCCAGCTGCAAAAAGCAAGGGGGGTGGGGGGGTGGGGGGGTATCGCAGAGAGAATAAAATCAAGTCAGAGATGTACACTTTTAGAGTAACTGAAGGCTGGGAGGGCAATTCTGCTCTCCATATGAAAAATGGGCTCAGGTTCCAAGAAAAGGAATGGAAGCAACATTTGTTTAAAAATATGAACCTCGATTATAATTTTGTGTATTCTTACCCAAATGAAAATGAATGGCAATTGAAAACACACACAGGCAAATGTACTAAAAACTCATCCTAATAAAGAACATTAAACCCCCAAGATGTTTGTTATACCCTGCCCCAAGCCCCAAAATGATAAAGCAACCACAAACCAAAAATCCATCATTAAAATCCTTTGCATGTTGCTAACCCCCATTTTATTGTGCTTCTTTATGAAAGCAGCAGTAGGCAATGCTGAACCAGAAGTCAGGAACACCCGTGTTCTAATTAGGTCTCAGACACTTAGTAGCTGTGTGACCCTGGAACAAGTCACTTCAGTTTTGTCTGCCTCGGTTTCCTACCTATGGAATTAGAATAATAATATCACCTTCATAATCCTGCAAAGAAGGTGCCATGAGAAAGCACTGGTTTAAGCATTGTATAAATGCTAGCTAATTATTACTAAGGCAATACCTCTTTCAACGGGCCAATCTATAGAAGGAAAGCAAGAATCATATCGTGGCTTTTATGAAAACTACCTTCAAGTAACTTCATGGCATTTGTTTTCAAGACATTTTACATCTCACTTTTCCTTCCTGCTCCCGTCCACAAGCCTAACATAGAGACACAACACACAACAACCACCCACCACCCACATGGGTATGATTTATTAAAACTTTCAAAAAAGAAAATAAGTGGTTTGGTTTCAAAGAAAATAACAGTTCTGTCGGGAAATAAAAATTCAGGATAAACAATGCTACTTCATGAAGAAAATGTAACCTTTCCATAAAGATAAGGGTGTTTCAGCTTTAAATGGCTAAAAATAGGTTAGTCTAAAAATACTCTTTAGATTAGAATGAATTGCTGTCTTATTTAATAGGACACACGCTGCCTATTTAAAAGTACTTGAATATGGGGGTTGGTCATAAAACAAGCTTAAGTTACATGAGTCATTTTATATACTTAAGAAACACCAAAATGGGCCATTTGGAATAAGAAATCTTTAAGAGCTCTTCAAGAGAAATGTTAAGAAAACATCATAAGATAGGGCAGTTGATGTACTATAGAACTGGGAGGCCACTGGGGTCAGGAAGAGCCACACCAATTATGCAAGGCAAATTAGTACTAGAATTCAAGGATCACCTTCAAAGAACAAACCTAAGCCCTAGGAAGACCTTGCTAGGATGCTGATGCACCACATGTGGCAACGTTCACAGAGCAGTAATCATTTCCAAATGTGAAGAAAAAATTCCCAAAGGACTCTTAAGGCAAAATGCCATCTACATCCAGAGAAAGAACTATGGAATCAGAACGCAGAATGAAGTAGACTCTTTTCTCTTGTGTTATGTTTCATTTTGGTTTGTTTTTTCTCATGCTTTCTCCCATTCATTTTAATTTTTCAATGCAACATGACTAATGGGAAAATGCATTTAATAAGAATGTAAGCGTAGTGCCCATATAGGATTGCATGCTATCTCGGGGTGAGAGGGAAGGGGAGGAAATTTAAGATTTATGGAAATGATTGTTGAAAATTAGAAACAAATTAATTAAATTTAAAAACATAAAGAAAAAAAGACACAAAACCACTAATACAGACAGTCTAGTTAGTGGGGAACAAGGGACCCTGGACCACTCAACTCCAAAAAACAACTAAAGTAAACAGTTACCAAATCCCTTTTGTTTCACCTCATTTAATTTCACAGACATCAGATGTGGGCAACCTCTGGCAAACAGAAACATTGTTAGTCCTGTCTTTGGAATAGCAGTCACAACTGGGAAGGCTGTCATCTGCTATCATTCCCCTCCAAGGTCACATTATAATTAGTCACTGAACCCTCAGGTCCCTTTGACAAAGGACAGTCTTCAAAATACATTGTAAATATGAAACAACGTTAAGAGGGTAGAATGGTTTGTTACCTGGAACTACACCATTTGTTGCTATGGCGCTCATAGATATTGCTGTCAGCATCGTCTGGAAAAAAACATGAAAGCATGTTTTCTTACTCACTTTTTTAAAAAAAAAGCATTTAAAAACCACCTATTACCAATATTCAAGTGTTTACTTGAGAAATTTGTAGTCGCAGCATTGTGAAGACCTTTATAGATATCACTTAGATTTCTCTGAAGAGCTCAAAGTATCTTATTCATTTGATCCTTCAGAGAACTTCTGTCATCAACTCCATCTGATAACTAAATTCCTTGACTTTCTATCTAACATTCTAAAATATCTCCATGGAAGATCTGAGTATGAGGCATGTTCCTCTGGATTCCTGACTCCTTGGTATTACTCCTTCCCTAATACCCAAAATTGCCCTCTTTTAAAATTCAGGGATGATCTTAGCCACTAAATAGTGTCCTTCCTAGTCATGCTTTTGCCTAACAAATACAGACATATCCTTCATAGGGGCAGCAAAACCAAAGCCATTTTGCAATTATAAAGTTAGGAAACCCGCAAGTGACACAGTTTGGTCAATTGTCCATTTAAAAGCAAGACTATTTAAAAAGCATCAACAAAAACACAGTAACATTCAATAAGACCAGCATGGGGTCCCACAACCTGCCCACCAGAAGAGTCAATTTGCGAATGTAGATAAAGTTGTCTGTGTTACCCCCCTTGTGACACAGACAAGTCTCTGACACACACAAGCTGTGTGACAGCCTGAGTCATTTAAACGCTCAGCGCTCAAAGCCAGAGGGGTGAAACTTGAAGCCTTTGGGCCACATGTAGCCTGCAAAACTTCTGCGCTCAACCTGAACCGGATTAAAATGTATTTGTTAAGTATTTAACAAAAATAAGTAAAAATACACTAAAACAAAGATAATGTTCACTTGTGGTTTTCTACGTCAATTTGCGGCCAGCGGGGATCTGTGTCTATTTGAATCTAACCCTACTGGTCTAGGCGACTTTCTAAAGCTGAACAAGAGAAAAAGACTGTCTTCACTGGTTCCAGTGATACCACATGCCTGTCCAATGCCCATCTTAGCAGGTTAAAAGCTGCCCTTCCTAGTAACATCATTTCAAGAATGTTATTACAAAACCAATTAACAGCATCAGTAGGGATATACTTGTATACAGCATGGCATCTTTGGCCAAGGGAAAAGGGAGAAAAAATGTTTTTAATATGGTCTACAATCTAATTCAATAGATAAAAGAGGCTTGAAATAGCTAAAGGCACTTCAAAGACAATGAAATTAAGAGCTCAAAATGAGCTACGCTTACAAGGAAAGTTCAGAACAAAGTTAAGAACCCTGAGGGAAAACCTCCGGGCAAAAAAGGGGACTTTAAATGTCTCTTAACAGATAAGTAAAATCTGGGAAAATGGGATGTGGGGGATGGGGGATGGTTCAGATAAGAACATGGGTTAAAGTCTGAAGGCAGTAAAATATTTTTTTATTTGAAGGGTAGTATAGGGAGTAGCTGAAACAGAATGTAGAGGAGGAACAGGTTGAAGAGATAGGAAATGGAATGGTATTTGGAATGATACCAGAATACTTTCTCCTACCCCCCTTCCTTTTAAAATTCAGTTAATGATCCTACTTCTGTTCTGACTCATTTACCTTTGATGATACATCCCTTCCCCAAACCGCCTTCCACTCCCCTTTCAGCCCTGGGTTCACATCCATACGTACGAACGTGTATACATACACAGACATCTATTCCGGATACACACATATAGACTTGTAGAGAGCCTGTTCCATTTCCTGGCATCAGCCATCAATGTGCAGATACCTCTGAAACATATTTCTCCAGGTCTACAATATCCTAACGTTTAAACCACATCTTAAACTCTCCACTCCAAACCCTGATACTCCAAATCGGATTACTATTTTTTAACATTCATTTTCTAAAACTGAGTTTCAAATTCTCCCACCCCAAACCCCTTGAGAAGGCAAGAAATATATCAATCACACATGTGACATCACATCAAAGATACAAGGTATGTTTCAAGCAGCACTCAGAGTTCTCTCCCCAGAAGTGGAGAGCATTTTTCACCACAGATTCTTTGAAACTATCTTGGATCATTCATGATCATTAGTCTTTCACAACTGAAGGTTGTTACAATATTGCTCTTACTGCATGTAACATTCTCCTGGTTCTGCTCATTTTACTTGCCATCAATTCAATGAATACTTCCCAACGTTTTTTTAATCATCTTTCTCATCTTAGAGCAAAATAGTATAAAGATTGCTACTGTTCTTCAAGGTGCTACCTTCAAGTCTCTCAGGCTTGAAACTTCAGCATTACCTTGATTCTTCCTTCTCCCTCCTTCCTTATTGTCAGTCAGCCAAATTTTATTTTTCCTTCATACTCCCTTAACTGCTTCTTTATATCTATCCTTCTTATACTAAATATAGTTCAGGCCATCAATATCTCTTGCCTGGGATTATTTCAAGAGCTCCTGAACTAGTCTTATGACATTATGAAACCAATATTCTGACACTGTATCCATCTGTAAAAAATACCACTTCCCACTTCTAAAGAATACAAAAGGATTAAAGATGTCTCTATGAGGCTTTCAAACATTTAACACTATCTTAACACAAAAACAAAAAATTATCAAGTTTCCATTTATTTGTTTCTTAACCTCTGCACTTCAGTGACGCAAACTTTATTTTGGATTGTTTTATGTTTTAACTATCTCTCCCACCATCCCTAGCCCAAATACAACTATTTGTTTTTAAAGTAAAACTGATCAGGGTAATTATTTTAAAATGTCTACAGTTAAATCATTTTTTTTAAAACCTGGAGAAAATATTCTGGTATTATAATTCACAAGATACCATGAAGTATTTCACACCCAAAAGGTTTACTACTTGAAGTGAGTCTAAGCATTCAATTAACTCAGTCACCACTTAGTTATTCCATTCGTATGTTATCGTACGTCATCTACACGGTATAAATCTATTCTAGTCCCACCACCGACACCAACATGTGACCTTAAACAAGTCACTCTCTTCTCTAGGGCTCATCTGAAATACCTCTGGGGATGGGGATGGAGGTAGGGAATAACTAAGTGGTTCTAGGGGTAACTCCCATCTGTGAAACTGATTCTAAAGCTTAACCAACAAAGGGGTAATTTTGTTCCCTTACCAAGTGCAGGCAGAGTAAAAAAATTCACTCAGACTACATAGATAAAATTAGTCTGCATTAGCAATGTGAATCTTGGGACTTTTTAGTTTTAGAAGAGATGCAATTTGTTTTCCTTTCATAGGATTATATACAGTTTGGTCATACTGTACACCATTCTTCCATGCTATAATTCAGAGTAAGCCAATGTGAAGTGTTATCTAGTAAGAGGGAAGAATGAGTACTAAGTGAGCCTGTCAGTTAACTATAGGCAAACTATTATTTCTAGAGCATGCCAACATGGTTAAGGCAATGTCCGACTCACACAAGTACAGCACATGAACACGATGAGGAAGGACTCAAGGATTCCTGCTGCGCCTACAATCCATGTCAAACGCAGAAACAGAATAACTCCAAGGATGTTCTGCAGGCAAGGCAAGTAGACACCGATAAAGGTTCCCATCCGTGGAGCCTATAACAGAACATGTTGTCAATTGACATTACCTCCAGCAGAGGGCAAGCTCACTGAGGTCAGGGATCTTTTATTTCTGGCTTTGAAACTGCAGGGAATTTATTATTTCCATAATTCTTTAAAAGTTTTTTTGATTCCCTGTGACAGAGAGATGGCCCATAGGTGCGCTGTTTTATTTGAGAAGTCTTGGTGTTGTACAGGAAAAAAAGTTTAGGAAAAATTGTTTGTAAGTCCCAGGATTTGGGAATCACAAGCACAGTACGGGCCTTTACTTTTTCCAGTAAGAAACTGTTTTATAAAATTATTGTGTCCAACATTCCCATCACTTAAGACTACATAGCTACAACAGAAAACTTTGAAGCCAAATTGAAGAATTATAGGTCCCCACCCTCTTCCATTTTAATTCTACACAAAGTATCCTCTGTGACAAAGACAAACAGCTTTAAGCAAGCATACAACATAGTGTCCCCAAAAGTCTTAAAACTGCACTACGTCTTGGGACACCCTGTATTAACACACACCCACACCCTATTTTATTTCTTGAGGGATAATTTACAATAAAAGGATCACTGAACAAAGGTTTCTCTGTGGTTACATCTATTAAGTAAACTCATGCAATCTCAATATAACAAATCAACAGATATGGAAGATACCTTATTGGACCAGAACTTTTATGACTGAATTTCACAGTCAGACAAACAGTAATCTTTGTATTCTTTTTAAGAAAGAGGAGGAGGAGGAGACGCAGAAAGAGGAGGAGGAGAAGGATACATTCTCAATGAAAATACCTTGATTTCTTTTCGCTTGCTATCTTCATCCTCTTCATGTTCGACTACCCCCTGACTCAGATTGGTATAATTGGCTAGCTTATTAAGAAGTGACGATACCATGGGGTTGCTGTCCATCTCTTCCTATTTGGATGTGAAGATGATAACACAAAAGAACATTTTGTTGTGCTGTAAGAATGCACTCTTTCCACTTAATACTGGCATTTTAAAAATCTTCCAACAGTTTTAAAAAGAAAAAAATACAACAAAAAAACCCAACCAACTCTGCTCACATATAATGAACAAACCGCTAAGTGTAGGAAATCTGTCTCTTCAGTTTACGGAGCATAAATACTTACTCACCCTGAGTAAATGGGTAAATAACCATTCCCCAAGTGGCTCTAATGCTTATCAATGAAATCTGTCAGTGCTCATGAGGCATAATCCTTCAAAAGAGCCAATTTGAATGATGAGTTAATCCAAGAGTTCTAACAACCAAGTACATACCAACCTTCTTCCTTCTTTCCCTGCTCCCCCAATTTTACAGCAATAAGAACAAATAAGAAGCTTAATTTTAAAAGGCTATAATTCTGGGAAGGCAGATCTAGCCATTCATTCTTTTGGCTAAGTGATATTTTTTCAAGGCTTCAATTACTAAGTACTGGAATTTTTCTGTACATATTTTTGCTAGCACTCTAACAACTCAGTGTAAATACCTGGCAAACAAAATATTATTTTGGGTAAAATTCACCTTTTCTCTTAGACAACTTTTTTCTTTATATGTGATAAGCTTCATCAAATGCTGAAAAGTTTGGTTCAATCGTAGAAAAGTAATTTAACGGGAAAAAGATTCATTTAAATCATCCTCAAATATTTGCTAATTTATACAATAACAAGAAGACAATTTGTGTCAACGCTTTACCTTTGCCAATGAATACCCTTGGTACAAATTAGTTGTGTTTGTATATTCAGTACATAAAAGAAAGTTACCTCAAACAGAGCCATGTTCTTTCCTTCATAGATATTCTCTCTTTCCATGTCAGTATTGTTAATGAAAGGGCTGTTTTCTCTGGGGGTCCCATCTCCTATTAGGAAAGGGAAGAAAAAAGTATTATTAGCCTGTTTTGAAAGGAATCTAAAGCTATAGCCAACCTGCCTCCCCAAGCATCTATCTCCATGCCCTTCAAGATCACCACATCCATCGTTTTTTAGAATGTGATGTATCAAGATTTTTAACCATACCAGACCACTGAGACAAGAAGGTTGTATATTTATTTGTGAAAGGAAGCAGTTTGGGATTTATTTATTGAAAGCACTATATAGTTTCTAAATACTATATGGCACTTTCTCCTTCCTATTGTGTAACAGTTCCATCTGCAATGGCTAGATAGCTATAAGTCTACTAATAGTATAACAAATTGGTGTTGTCCAATGCCTACCACATTTGGACAACTGACAATTTTTATCATTTTGGTTTTTTTCTATATGGATGACTAGATCATTCTCTTTTGTGGGATATATTCCATTTCAATGGATTATTTCAAAATAGCTGACTGAAGGGGGATAGGGGATAACTACTTATGGTAATTATACTGGTATATGGTAGTTATATATAAGAGTTAATACTGGAGGCAGCTAAGCTGCTCAGTGGATACAGCACTGGTCCTGAAGTCAGGAGAAACTGAGTTCAAATCCAGCTTCAAACACTTACTAGCTGTGTTACCCTGGGCAAGTCACTTAACCCCATTGTCTCAAAAAAAAAAAGTATACAGGAGGCATATAGTCTGGCCCCAAGTATATCTAAATCGGCATAACAATGAGCTATTACAGGGGGATTTTACTGTATGTACATAAATAAGGCATTCTCAGATCAGGGTGCTCTACCAATACAGATCAGTTTAGAGAGATGACTGGCCCACAAGAAGTTAACTGATTTCCCCAGGGGGCATAGACAGCATAATTATCCCTTCCACATCATGGAGGTTAGGACTATGGCACCTAAAATTTTTGGTCCTTCCTTCCTACTAGAGAAGAAGCCTAAATTTTCTTTATTCCTTTATGGGGTACCTTATAATAAAATCTGGGTTAAATATTTGGCCATAGGCTATATGTAGGTCAATGTATATATGTAGGTCAATGTTAAGTAAAAATACTTTTTCTGTGTTGTCTGTGGGCCTTTCCATGTTATCCTTAGCTTCCATAAAACTCCCCAAAATTTCCCATTTAATTTCTTATGCTGACTCACAATATGTCAGAACTGTGATGGGTAAAGTCAGGTTGTAGAAGAGATAACTGTGCGTCAGAGGGATGACTTAAATAACGGTCTTCTTAACCCTTAGGCCAACTTTCTATCTTATTATATGAATTGCTAATAGCAAGGAAAGGTTGGCAAGGCAAATAAATTATAATAATTGCTCACAAATAAGATACTGATTGTCCTAAAAAATGTGGTTCCTGGTCTCCAAGTGTGTCTTCTTGCCACTCTCTGGGTGGTAGTAACAACTTTGCTTAAACCAGTTTGACACAGACCTGGTTACCAAGAGATAACCATGACCTAAACACATTATTTGGATCTGAAGGTTTGCAAACAAAGGGCTTTTCCCACAGCAGCCCTGCAACAAAAGTAGTGAAATTATTACAAATGAGGAAAATGGAGCAGCGAGGGGAGAAGTGATTTTCTTTCAAGGCACAAGGACAGAAGTGATTTTTGTTCAGGTACAAGGTCAAAGTAGTCTATGCCAACTGCATCTTTTTAAACATCAACAGACGGTTGGATACCATTGGATCTCAAGTCAGGAAGATCTGAGTTCAAATCTGCCTTCAGTCACTGAACTAGCTATGTGATCCTGGACAAGTTACCTAATCTCTATTTTGATTCTCCCTATCTTCCAAGGTTGTTGTGATGATCAATATTTGTTAAGGCACTTAGCTCAGTGCCTGGCACATAGTAAAGAGCAATAAATGCCAGCTATTATTAATTTTGAGTAACATGATAAAACCTGACACCCAAAAGAAATGAAAGATAAGAAAATATTCAACAAGGATATGCCATTAATTCTGGCTCAGCAGATGATATAACTTGGCGGAGTGGGGGAGGAAGGGGTTGGGAGGTTATGAATACCAATTTGAGTTTCAGCATCCACTAACGTAAGCATTACTGAAGTTTCCTTTATTTACTGAGGAAGGGGGATCTATTCAGAATGTCACTCCAAATAAACTGCATAAACATTAAAGGAAATAAATGCAAAGAAGTTTTGAAACTGAACCCATTAAAGAAATGCCAATCCTTTGATATCTCTCAGCCTCAGTTTCCTCGTTTGTAAAGTCCCTTTTCAGCTCCAAATACCAAAACTGAAATCACTGATTCATTGGCTGTGCATGTGCCACTGATAGATGGCATCTCACAAAGTCTGATCATTTTAGTCCTTGCAGGGCACAGAATTTGAGGGGAAAAGTCATTACAACCCTAAAGCCAATATCTCTGAAACTGAGAACCTAAAGTACACTGTCATAATGGGGGAAAGAAGAAATAACAATACAAGAAAATTGTCCAAAATGATGCACACTCACAACATGAAGATAATTTAAATTATTATTTTATCACAAAGATGAAATTTTGCACATTTCTCTATCCCTCTACAGTTTACAGAATTGACAGATGTAGATACATCTGTAGCTCTACAGCTATATTACTTAATATACACATATTGGTCATAGAAAGCTTTCTATCCAATGAAATCACAAGTCTGGAGAGGACAGGCCTATTGGTATTGGTATAGGGGACGCCTAGGGACCAGCACAGATCAGCACCTGTTCTGAAATACTTAGCTTGACAGAACTGCTGAGTACTTCTGGGTTAAATGACTTGCCCAGGGTCACACAGCCAACAGGTCATCAGAGGTGGAACTTGTTCCCAGGTATTCCTTGACTGGGGCAGTTAGGTGGCGCTATAGTACACAGAGTGCTGGGTCAAGAGCTGGGAAGACAATTTCCTAAATTCACATCTGGCCTCAGAGCAGTTAATTTTTACTGGCCTGGGCAAATCACTTAAACTGTTTGCCTCAGTTTTCTCATCTGTAAAATGAGCTGGAGAAGAAAATGGCAAACCATTCCAGTATCTCTCTCTTTCTGTCTCTCTCCCTCCCTCCATCCCTCTCTCCCTCCCAACACGGTGCTGAAGTTAGAATATTACATCTGGAGTATGGAATTCAAATCCTTCCTCTGACACAGATAGTAACAATGGCTTGGTTAACAATGGCTAAGCCATTTAATCTCAGCCACTGACAATTCTAAGATTTATCTCCTAAGTTATGATCTAATGAGGTATAAATATTTTCTGTCGATGTCGCAGCCCCTTTGGTGACAGAGTCAACAGCAAAAGAAAGTTAAAGCATATTTATAGCTGCTGCCAGCTCTGCCAAAACCTACAAGTAAGAAATTATGGGCAATCAGTACTCACTCATTAAACACCCACATTTTAATGACAGAATTTTCCCAACAGAATGAGAGCAAACTGTGAAAATATCATCCAGCACACTACTATGACCCAAGAGTCTGACTGGCAATTTTTGCTCATAAACCAGAAGCTTAAATTACGTTTTAAAAAAGTTTCACAGGCTGCTAAAGGAAAATTAAAGTCACCTCATATAGTAGCTACTTCAAAAGAATCCTAAAACAGATCTGTGACCATTCAGCCTTTACCTGTAGACCTCCAGGGAAAGAGAAATCTACTAGCTCCCAAGAAAGTTCATTACACTTTTGGGGCGGCTCTAATGAAAATCTGTCCTTACATGGAGCTAACAGCTCCAACCTCTTAGCCCAAGTTCTACCCACTGTGGCCAAGCAGAACAGGCCTAAACCCAGGTCAGATGATGACAACTAAAGAAAAACTACTTACTCTGGACTCCCTGAGTTAAATTTCATGCAGGAACAAGAGCAATTTGCCCATGTGGGTATAAAGACGAGCACACATATGCAGGTAATAAATATGCCAAGACCATGAACAAAATGGACTATTTCATCCAATGATATGTATTCAAAAGCATCAACTGGAGAAATTAAGCTTTATTTAAAATTTGAGGGGGTGGCATGAGACAACCTATTACTCAGCTATAGAATATGAAACTGTTCATTTAAACTACTGACACATGCTTGACTTCATGCAAGTGAAGCAATCTCAAGGAAACTGCTTGGGAGTAAAATGGATAAATTATCTTCACTCCTTAGAATCAAAAAGGGAAGAAAGAAATAAAGGCTCTTAACGTGTTCTTCCTATTTCCATTAAGAGAAACATTATCTGGCAATGTGACTATGTGTCATGTCTCTAGGTGTCTTGTTTGGGAAAAGGATTTCTTTGATATGCTTACAAAGGGTTATTTTTTTCTACTCTTACACATATTATAAAGGACTTTCTAAATTCTATCTTATGAGATTTCAAACATGATATTCCATCAATTTGGGAGAATGCAATAGAACTATTGTTGCTTAGTTGTTTTTCAGTGGTATCTGACTGACCTCATTTGGCATTTTTTTGGCAGGGATACTGGGATGGTTGGTCATTTCTTGGTCCTGCTCATTTTACAGATGAGGAAACTGAGACAAACAAGGTTACGTGACTTGCCCAGGATCAAACAGCTAATAAATGATTTGAACTTAGCCTACCCAGCACTCTATCCCACTGGGCCACTTAAACGCCCTTAGGAATACTACAGAGATAGAGACAGATTGTATGTAAACTGCTAACTAGAACAGTCGATAAGACTGAAGAGGACCTGTGCAGATTTTGAGTTGATTTAAGGGAAAAACTTCCTGGAAGAGCTGCCTCAAAGTGGAACAGGCTGCCGTAGGCATTTGACTGCAATCAGGTCTGAGCAAAAACATTTCACCTCTCTGACCAGGCTGCCTCTCTAAAATGAGAATAACGACAGTACCTACCTCCTAGGTTTGCTAGGAGGATGAAATAAGATTTCTAAAAAAGGAAGAAAGAAGACGAAGCATCTATATACCTGCTATGTGCCAGGTACCGTCTTAAGCACTTTAACAAAAATCTCATTTGAGTTATTTGTAAATTATAGTCATATATTTTGTCTTGTTCTACCCTTGACCCCAGCAAAAAGGCTACCAGCTTTTGGTCATTATTTTTAATGCTTAACAAAATACTTCCCATAAATTTAAACATCATGACTTAAATTAAAATTTAAAATATTATAAATTAAAAAATTAAAAACATTATGAACTGAATTAAAGCATTAAATGATTGCAATTAAAGATAATATATTATTTCTTAATATCTAAGTGGGCTGTGAGATTCAGGACAAATCACCTACCATTTCTGGGACTTAGTTTCTTCATCTAAAAAAGTAAGGTAGGCTAGACCAGATGATCTCTTAAAGACCCTCTCCAAAGTGAGTATTGTATCATTTTATATTGTGAATGTATTCCTGATATGTATACAATGCTAATACAAAGAACAAAAAATGAAAAAAATCAATCGTTGATTTATTTTTTCAATTAAGAAATTCCCACTATGGAAATCTCACAGTAGGGACTGACCTGTTCTACTTATTTTTCTTAACAGATTAGTATTTAATCATTTTTATTATATTATTTATTAAAATTATTCATTATGATTACACAAATATAATCATTAACTCTGTATGTACAATTAACACATTAATACAATTAATTGTGTATGTGCCTGCAGAGTAATAACCTATAGAGAAACCCAATTTCTGAAAAGTTTCTACACAGAACCACAAGTGGCTTCTAATAAATACAAAAAGCAACCAAATTTGCTCCTTCCCAGGAATACAAAGGACTGTCTTCAAAACAATCTGAACTAAAAGTGAAGAATGGGCACTGGGATCTTGCTCTCCCTACTTGCAAAAAGTCTCCTGCCTGCTGCCTGCATTGCCTGAGAGTGCCTCCCATTTATACCCCACATGCCTTGTATTTACCTAGTTATATGCATGTTGTCTCCCACATTACAAGAGGACCTTCTCGAGGGCCCGAAACCTGTGTTTGCCTTTCTTTGGGGAAATGTGAGGGAATAAGCATTTATGTGCCAGGCACTTTCTTAAACACTTCACAGAAATCATTCCATTTGGTACTCATAACCTGTGAGGTAAGGGCTGTTATTATCCCCATTTTACACTTAAGGAAATTGAGGTAAATTGAGGTTAAGTGACTTGCCCAGGGTCACACAGTTAAGTGTCTGAAAACTACTAATTAGAGTCCATCTTAAAGAAGTTGAAAAGTAAAAAGACCAGTCAACATATTTGGTTGTAGATATTGCACAGCTAAAACAAAAAAGGAAAAACATGAATTCCGTAAAGGTTTTGTCATTTACATTGACAAATGTCATTTACAGCTGACAAATGCTTACGTGGGTCCCTGTGTAAATGATACAGAGGTATTAAAACACACAGCAGCCTAATCTGATGGTTCAGACAATAAAGGTCAAGGGCAAAATACAACATAAGCCCCAGAAAATCAGGGACTATTGTCCTAGTTGTCCTTATCTGAACTCTACCCTTCCCTTAGCATAGTGCTCTCTTGTACCCACTATATATTTAATTCGTAATTCCTGACAAGCATCTATTAGGCTCCAAGTATTTGCCAGGTTTGTAACTGGTTACATAACCTAGAAGACACTGACAAAGGACTGTCAGCATGGTATGCTCATATCAAAGAAAGCACTGTGCTCTAAAGAGAAGCAGAATTGCAGTAGCTCCAAAGAAACATGAGATGCACAATTAGAGATATCTGCACTCCGAACGTTCATGTGCCCAACCTGTGGTATAGCCTTCTAGTCAGCCAGACTTCAACATAGTTGTGTCATCTGGGTCCTCTTCAAGGACAAAGGACAACAACCAACTATTTCCCAAGTACTCTGGAGGACAAAGTATTTAATGAAGGAAGAAACCCATGGAGATCAATATGGTCCAAACCATATTGCTTTCGGAAGGAAAGGATTTTAATCCTTTAATGCAAGGAGGATCTGGAGAACCACAGATTTATTCATCAGGTGACTGACCCTCTCATTTCACACATGAGAAAACTGAAGCCTAGATCCTGAACTGGAAAATGCTGTAGAGATGATCTAGTCCAAATATCCACCTTTTTAGACACCTATAGAGAAGTAACCAATGTTCTACCACCGAACCAAATTTTCAAAATCCTATATAGTTTTCTTTCTTTCAAAACAATTCTGAGGTGGAGAGTGTAAATATTAGGACCATCTTAAAAGGAGAAAGTGATACAAATGTGTCACAAAACTGGATACAGTCCAACTTATACTTTAACAAAAATACCTCTTTCATATTCTTAAGGTAACTTTCAGCCTCCCACTGTCATCGTGTAAAGGACTAGGTCATGACCCGGCATCTTGATTTGTGCCTTACCATCGGACTCTGACAACTCTGGATTAGGGAGTGAGGCCAAAGACTTAGCACAGCTCTGCCTCACTTAAATCCAGCTCTTTTGTAAGTTATGACATCAATCACCCAGTGGATCTGACCACCAGTCGTCTTAGAGATCAAGGGATGAGCAACATTCGAGTAAAGAGAAACCCACCACTACTGTCCAAGGCAGCCTATTCTACTTAGAGGCAGCTCTTACGGGAAGTTTTTTTTTTTCCCTAATGTAAACTCAAAATCTGCAACTTGGTAATCTTTACTTATGTAATTAATGTGGCCCTCTAGGGCAAGGCAGAACAAGTCAATCATTTAAGTGTTTACAAAGGAGAGTCAGTAGAGATAAAAATAAAACAAAATAAAACAATCCCTGTCCTTAAGGAACTCCTTGGGAGAGGGGAGAAGTGTGGAATACAAAAATTTAGGGAGAAGAACTAGACTAACCATTGAATGATACAGAAAATACAGGAAATAAAAAACCAAGGCATGTGGGCACCTTCTTTGGAAATATACTTTCATATAGTCCTGGAGAGCAGCCTGGGTAGTCCAGGGTCATCGGATCAGTGTGTGTCAAGAGGCAAGATTTGAATACAAGTCCTTCTGGCTTTGAGGTCAGCTCACTATCCAAAATTCTTCTTTTGGGAGAGGGTCTAGCAGCTCAAAAGGATCAAGAAAGACTTCCAATAGAGAATGGTGCTTAAAGGTGACTTACAGAAAAGGAGGGTTTCTAAAATATGGAGGTGAGGAGGGAGAGAAATCCAAGGATGTGGGCTGGCCAGTGCAGAGGCAGAAAGAAAGAAGATAAGGTCTCAAGCATTAGAAACATTTAGGCAAGAAGCAAGTGTGGAAGGTACTGGGAACAGGCTGTGAAGAACTTGTTTTATTCTGAACTTAAGAAATAAAACAAGTATTTCTATAACATAGTACAATAGAAAAATCTTTTTTTCAAAATGATTGCACATGAAATTGCAAATCTGTTATATAAAACTTGCTAAAATTATTGTATATAAAATATATAAATGCCAAAGAGAAAAGTGAATATATCCTCCAAAAGGTAAGAGAGAAACACTGGAGTTTAAGTAAAGGAGTAACTGAGAATCTGTTTAGCTGCTGTGTGAAGGATGGATTGGGGAGAAGAGACGTAGTAGGAAACTAAAAGAAAGGCTTTCCCAGTAGAAAAAAGGAGATGCATGTGAGATTGTTAGCGTAGAAAGTACAAAATAGTAACAACTGAATGGATATGTGAGGCAAGAGAGAGAAATCAAGGATCAAATGAGACTGCAAATCTGAGTGACAGAAGGGTAATGGTTCCTAAATCTATCCCTTGAATTGCTGTTCAGTCATTTCAGTCATGTCTGACTCTTTGTGATCCCATTTGGGGTTTTCTTGGCAAAGATACGGGAGCGGTTTGCCTCATTTGACAGATGAGGAAACTGAGGCAAACAGGGTAAAGGATTTGTCCAGGGTCACACATCCAGTCTGAGGCCAGATCTGAATCGGGAAGATGAGTCATCCTGATTCCAGGCCCACTACTCTATCTCTTGGCTGCGATCCACAAGCCATGCCTTCAAATGTCTCAACAGCCATCCTGCGTTGTTTCAAGTATTCTCTTTTAGAGTAAATCTCCCTAGTTCTTCTAACAAGTACTCCTTAATGTTTTGGCAACCAGGAACAAGGAGACAGCTAGCTTCATGTTAGGGAGAGTTTTAATTAAAACTACAAAGCCATAGGCATATAAAAATTCCTATTTGGCATCTATCTAGTTGACTGAATGTTTGCAAACACTCCTACCTGTTACTTGGATCAGCTGTATTCAAAAGATTGAAGACGCACAGATTTTGTTTCACAAAGAGTAAACTTTAAAAACTCCTATAAATTTTTCCCCTGTCGGGCAAAGGTCCATGGAAGATATGCTACTGAAAAGATAACTTAAGTAATTCTCAAACTCATAAACTACAGTCTTGGTCAAATTGTTCATATGAATTAACAATGTTAAGCCTTTTCTTGATGGAGAAATGATATAATGTTTCATTCTTACATTCAAAAAGGACAAATCAGCCACTTAAGTACTATCCAATATGGATGAGCTGCAGTACATGATGAAAAAGCCCCAGAGCAGGTAGGAGTCCAAAGACCTGGTTTCTAGGCCCAGTTCTTCTATCAACTAACTGTTAGTCTATGAACAACTGATTTTCTCTCTCTTGGCCATTTATGGGATCACCTGTAAAAATGACTGGTCGGATATTAGCATCTAAGAAAGTTGGAGGAAAAATGAGGTCCCTTTTAGCTCCCAAATGCTATGATTCTCTGAGATCAATTAATAAAGCTGTAACTGGATTGTCTTTAAGAAGTTTCTTCTCATTCTTATTTTAAAGATCCCTTGGCATTATATATCCTCAAAAAGAATTATTTACCACTAACCCCTTGTGCTGAGAATTATTTACCACTAACCCCTTGTGCTGAGGGCAGCAAGGTGGCACAGCGGATAGAGTGCTGGGCCTGGAATCATGAGTTCAAATGTCGTTTCAGACATTTACTAGCTGTGTGACCCTGGGCAAGTCACCGAAGCATGCTTGCCTCCATTTCCTCATCTATAAAAGGATCAGAAGTAAATGGCAAATCACTCCAGTCTCTCTGCCAAGAAAATCTCAAATGGAATCGTGAAGAGTCGGAGATAACTGAAACAACTGAACAATAAAGTGTCTACATCTTACAGTGAAAGACAGTAAGGGCAGGGTGAATATTGAATTTCTAGAATTCACACTCAAGAAAAAAATGCATTGACTCTTCACAGGAATTGATCACTTCTGGGTATAGTACTAGGGATAAGATTTGGTCTTAGTAGCAACTTAGAGCAATAGTTCCAGTTATCTAGGCACTAAAAAGTTTTACTTTTCTATCTCCCACAAAGGAGTAGTATCCAATTCAATGAACATTTATTTAGCCCCTATTATGTTGAGACACAGTAAGAATGGAGGAGAGAGAAAGAGGCAAAAGGTCCAGGAGCTTACCACAATCTAAAGTGGGGGGAGGGTAAGGGGGACAACGTGCAAACAAGTAATATTCAAAGCCAGCTATGTACAGGATAAATGGGAAATAATTAATAGAGGGAATGTCCATAAAGTAAAAGGGGTTGGGGAGGGCTTCTGGTAGGAGGGAATATGAACAAAACAAGTTAGCTGACACTCTAGGATCTGTTTAAAGATAAATCAAAGGAAAAGGAGCCTAAAGGGAGAGACCTACTTAAATCGATGCAACAACCCTGGAAGATAAATGCTATTCTTATCTCCATTTTACAGATGAGGAAACCAAGGCAAACAGGCATTAAGTGACTTGTATCCAGGATGTTACATCTAGAATAGTATCATAGAGAAATAATAAAACCAAGAGAGTAGTAATCTAGGGGCCACCACTAATCCCAGTTTGGTTTCTGTGTATTAAGTGAGCTTAGGTGAGTCACTTAAATTGTCTAGACATCAATTTCCTCAACAATAAAAATAAAGGGAATAAGACTAGAGCTAATCCTATAATTAGGTAAGGATGAATGTACTAAGTAGAACTGAGTTAGGACAACTGACAAAGCAAAGAGCAGGGAACACAGACATAAAGAATAAGAGACTAGAAGACCGTGGCTGAGATCTCACATCTGCCACAGTTTTACTAGCTGTGTGATCTTCACCTAAGCTTCAAATTCACCATCTGGAAAATGAGAATGAGTACCGCCTACCTCAGAGTTGGAGGAAAGCTGATCTACGCACACTGACAATATTTACAATGAGGGAGAGATGTTGGCTTACATAGCTCCCCATGATGGTCAGCAGTGGGAAGCAGCAAGGCTAGCTTAGCGGCTCTCTGGCACAACCCTGGGGTCCGGGAAAGCTAGCCCAATGTGCAATATGATTTTCCAACCCCATCCCCCAAGTCATATGTTCTTGTATAGTGCCAGTAGCTAGATTTCTTATTTCTAGTGGGTTAGAGCACCAGCTAACTCACTATATATGAAAGCTTGGGTAAGTCATTTCTCTGGGACTTTACATTTTCTCATATATAAAGTAAGGGACTGAACCTAAGAACACACACTCAACTCTCTCTTTATTTCTCTCTCCACACTTCTTTCCTTCCCTCTTTCCCTATCTTTGTTTAAAATGTATATATATGGACAAGCAAAACAAGTTCTCAACTTGACCATGTCCAGATAAGAATCTCAACCTAGTCTTGTCCGTCCTATACTTTTTTTTTTTTTCAGATAAACAGGTAACTTGCATAATGTACTAAAGAAGTTGATTTCAGAGGGGCAGAGCCAAGATGGCGGAGTAGAAGGACGCACATTCACGATCTCCGAGCCCACAACCCATGGAATTGAGGTAAAAGGAGAGCCCCATAAATTCTGAATCTCTGCAGGGGGTGCACAAACATAGGGGAAGAGATTTCCGTTCCACTGAACCCTGGAGAGCCGTCCCCGGGGTCCATCGCAGCCAGGAAAGCGGACCCCACCCCCACCCCTGGCCGCGACCCAGAGAAGCTGACCTGAGCAGACTTCAGAGAGGAAAGCTCCGGGAGAATCTCCGGCAGCCGGGAAAGTCCCTCTGCCCACAGAAGCTAAAGGTCAGTTAAAAAGAAGCCTGCGCTAGGGGAGGGGAGCGGGCCCCCTCGGGAGGAGGCGGCGGCAGAGACGGGGGCAGGAAGCGGCGGAGGCAGAGGCGTGGGCGGGCGGCTGAGGCGGCAACGGCCCGGGACTCAGGAATCCCCCAGCAGCAGGTAGGATCTTCAATACTGAAGGTCTTTCCAACCTGAGGGAGCCGAGCAGGGGAGACAGCCCTGCCCCCACCCTGCTCTACTGCTGAACGCCTCTGAATAAAACCCCCAAGGGAGCTGAGCACAGCAGGCGGGGTCCCCCCCGCCCCCATCGGCTCTGTTCCTGAAAGTCTCTTCAGAAAGCCCCTGAGGGCCCAAGCTAGGAAGCGGCCCTGCCCCCACCCTGCGCCAGAACTAAAGCTTGCCGCGGGAAAGCGCATTTGAATCTCAGAGGTCAAGTACTAGCTGGGCGGATCCAGGCGGAGGTGGAAAGGAATCTCAGAAGTCAAGTAACTGGCTGGGAAAATGCCTAGAAAGGGAAAGAAAAATAAGACTTTAGAGAGTTTTTTCCAACAAATGCAAATGATCCCGACCTTCGGATCTGATGGGGAGGACGAGGACGTATTTTTCCCATCAGGGAAAGATGTGGAGGGCGGGGCCTCAGTACCCCAGACACCCCAGGGGGGTGTTGGGTGGGCTCAGGCCTTGGAAGAGCTTAAAAAGGATTTTGAAAAGCAAGTTAGACAGGTGGAGGAAAGACTGGGAAGAGAAATGACAAAGATGCAAGAAGAGTATGAAAAAAAGGTCAATATCTTGGTAAAGGAGTCCCAAAAAAATGCTGAGGAAATTAACACCTTGAAAAATAGGCTCACTCAATTGGCAAAAGAGGTTCAAAAAGCCAATGAGGAGAAGAATGCATTCAAAAGCAGAATGAGCCAAATGGAAAAAGAGGCTCAAAAGCTCACTGAATTTAATAGTTCTCTCAAAATTAGAATGGAACAGATGGAGTCTAATGACTTTATGAGAAACCAAGAAATCACCAAACAAAACCAAAAGAACGATAAAATGGAAGAGAATGTGAACTATCTCATGGGAAAAACAACTGACCTGGAAAATAGATCAAGGAGAGACAACTTAAAAATTATGGGACTACCTGAAAGCCATGATCAAAAAAAGAGCCTAGACATCGTCTTGCATGAAATTATCAAGGAAAACTGCCCTGACATTCTAGGACCAGAGGGCAAAATAAGTATTGAAAGAATCCATCGATCACCACCTGAAAGAGATCCAAAAAGAGAAACTCCTAGGAACATTGTGGCCAAATTCCAGAACTCCCAGCTCAAGGAAAAAATCTTGCAAGCAGCCAGAAACAAACAATTCCAGTACTGTGGAAATACAATCAGGATAACCCAAGATCTAGCAGCTTCTACATTAAGGGATCGAAGGGCGTGGAATAGGATATTCCAGAAGGCAAAGGAACTAGGACTGAAACCAAGAATCACCTACCCAGCTAAACTGAGTATAATACTTCAAGGGAAAATATGGTCTTTCAATGAAACAGAGGACTTTCAATCATTCTTAATGAAAAGACCAGAGCTGAAAAGAAAATTTGACTTTCAAACACAAGAATGAGAGGAAGCATGCAAAAGTAAACAGCAAGGAGAAGTATTAAGGGACTTACCAGAAATGAACTGTTTGCATTCATACAGGGAAGGACAATATTTCTAACTCTTAAAACTTTTCAGTATCTGGGTGGTTGGTGGGATCACACATACACATGTACACGCATGCACACACATACACACATGCATTCACATGCAGAGACAGAGAGCACAGATTGAACTGAATAGGATGGGACCATACCTTAAAAGAAATTAAGGTAAATGGTGAGAGAGAAATGTAGTGAGAGGAAAGAGGGGGAAATGGAAGGGGGTAACTATATGTCATTTAAGAGGCAAGTAGGAGATGTTTTTAGTGGAGGGAAAAAGAGGAGAGCTGAGGGAAAAAAACAAACAAACAAACAAACAAACAAACAAAAGTTTACCCTCATCACATCTGACTAAACGAAGGAGTGAAATGCACACTCATTTTGGTATGAAAACCTATCTTACAGTATAAGAAAGCGGGGGAGAAGGAGATATTGGGGGGGGGATGATGGAAGGGAGGGCAAAGGGAGGAGGGAGTAATTGAAAGTCAACACTTGGGGAGGGACAGGATCAAAGGACAGAAGAGAAACAATGAGGGGCAGGTTAAGAGGGATGGCAATTCAGTTAGTCTTACACAACACGACTATCAGGAAGGTCACTTGCAAAGCTACACAGATATGGCCTATAATGAATTGCCTGCCGTACCAAAGGGAATGGATGGGGAGGGAGGGATGGGGAGAAATTGGAACTCAAAGTTTCAGGAACAATTGTTTAGTATTGTTGTTGCAACTAGGAAAGAAGACATACAGTTAATGAGGAATAGAAAGTCATCTGGCCCTACAGGAGAAAAGAGAAGATAGAGACAAGGGAAGGGAGGGATGACAGAAGAGAGGACAGATTGAAGATAGGGAAAATTAGATTGCTTGGGGTATTGGGGTGGGGGGAGGGGAGAAAAGGGGAGAAAATTTGGAACCCAAAAATTTGTGAAAATGAAAGTAAAAAGCTAAATAAATAAATTAAAAAATAAAAAAATAAAAAATAAAAGAAGTTGATTTCATCCATTTTAAGTATTCAATATACTACACCCAAGAAGAGATTCTATCCAAATTAGTTTGTTGATCTTTCTGGATCTTTGCCCTCGTATCCAATGTTAGCTATCCTTCCTTAATTTGATAGCTATAAATTTGGAATGCCTGCCATCTGTGCCTTTATACAGATAGCTGATAAAACCTGGCCAGGCCCAATCATAGATTCCTGGTCTCCCCTCACAAGAGATATCACACCAGCCATGGTTACTCTTTGTTTCTGGCCACTATTCCAGATCCACCTAAATGCATTCAACAGTCCATTTCTATATAACTTGACCACTTTAAGTCCATGAAAGACTTTGTCAAATGCTTTGCTAAAATCTAGCTAAATTGAGTATGTCTAGTAATCCTACCAAAGAAAAGAAATGAGGTTGTTCATAACTTGTTCTTGATTCAATCATGTTCACTCTTTGTGATAACAGCTTCCTTTTCTAGATATTCTTTAACCATCCCTTTGATAATGTTCCAGTATTTTGCCAACACAAAATCAAGTTCAGCAGCCTTTGCAGAACACACCTTCTTTGACAATGGAGGAAAAATCTGACTTTGTCCAGTCCAGTAGCTCCTCTTCCTCCTCATAATCTATCAAAAATCACTTACTTCTCAGTAACTACCACTTTCATGACATTAGTTTATGGGCATATCTGAACCTGTTGACTTCAGACTCCCCTAGAGCAGCTATGGGTTGGCTCCCTTCACACTATCCCTGCTTACTTAGCTTCAGTTTCATTTCCTTCTGAGCCATTTCTGTTGTATCCTTTCCAGTCCAAAGGTCATTGTTGACTAAGAACACAGAATAAAAATTCTGAACTTAAAGCAGCTCTCCCTTCTCTTCCCTTTTGGTTAGTTTCATCCCATTCATCCTCTAGTGAAATTCCCACCCACCTCCCACCCCTTTGTGCATTCTCTTCCTCCACCAAAGCAAGCTGACTCATGACTTAATTGACCAATTTTGGAATGGGCTTTTCCTCCACTGGAGGTCTGCTTGACCACCCCCACGTTACAGAAGCAATTCTTGTCTGAGCGAAGATTTGGACTAAATGACTTGAGTCCTCTAACTCTGACTCTAGGAACATCAGTAGTTGTATAAACTACTATGTATAAACAGAACATAGTTTATACTTCTAACAAGCAAACATTTTAAGTTTCATAGGAATTTTACTTCACAAAAACATAAAAAGCTCAGTGTTGCATATATTTCTCAGTGGCAGAAAAATAAGCATTTCATGGTCTTATAATATTAATGTGCTGATATTTTACTCAAAATTAACTAGGGGGAAAATTTCCAAGTGAATACCCTGAAGAACAAGAAGACTGGAGCAAGGGAGTGCTGGAAGCAGAAAGTCACTTAATACACACCCATCTACATCTCCCAGTAAGTCCATGTCAAAGGGGTCAGTGTGGTGCAGTGGGCAGGGCGCTGAATTTAAAGGAAAATCCCAACTCCACCACTCTCCAGCTATATGAACTTGAGTCAAATCAAACTAAAGTAGATGATCTCTAAAGGTCCCTTTTAACACTCTTTGGAATAAATCAAAGTCAAGGCTAATTTGTCCTATGCACTCAAAGTTAATGTTACTAAAGTTCACTGACCAATCCTTCCAGCTTTGGGTAGCACTGGAAATCTGCTAATAATTACATTAAGAAGTACAGTGGGACAAACCCACTGGGTCAGTTTTTGTGACTGAGCAAGTTATTTTACTTTTCAAGTTCTTTTCAGCTTCAATACCCTAAGATACTATAAAGCTGTGGTGTGAAGACCTTCAGAGATTTCATTTCAGTCTAGAATGAATTCCACCTCCCAAACTCAGTTTTTCTGGTTGAATATGGTGACGGCACCACAGGGCCTATTACCATTCCTCATGGCCCCAGCTGTAATCTTCTCCTTGGTTTCCAAAAATAACAGTAGACTGACAGCTGGAAAAATCTCTGAAGGGAGCTCCCTACCTAATTCAATCTTATTTTAGGGGTGAGAACATTTGAACTCAGGTCTTCTTGACTCCAAGCTCTATCCACTGTTCCACCCAGTTGCCTCTTAGGCAAGCAAGTTGAGGGATTTGCCCAAATTCACACAGCTAGTAAGTGTCTCAACCAAATTTGAATTCAGGTCTTCCTAACCCACTGTTCCACCTAGCTGCCTCTATCATTTTCTTTAGTCTGCTCTAAACAGCAATCAGACCCTGATTTGTAGTGTTTGCTTATTTCCAAGGTACTGTTCTTCTAAACCAGCAGCTCCAACATTCAGAATTATATTACCCTATTTTAGAAATGAAAAAAAAAAGAGACTCAAGAGAGGGCAGTGCTCTCCCAGACTCAGATCAAACTTAGTATCAGTGGAGGGATTCATACCAATATAGATACTGATTTAGCCACCAGATCCAACACTATTTTCTCTGACACCATGCTATCTCTACCCCAGATTGCCCCAGACCCTTAAAATACAGTATGGGATTCAACTACATATTTCTCACAAATATCGATTTCATCAAGGGAAGATCCACATATATCAAAGTTTAGAGTCATTTAATGATAATTCACTTTCTTATAATTAACTCTGGCTTTTTATTTTTCTCATGTGATAAGACCTTGATATCTAAAATAAAACCAAATCCCTGTAATCTCTCTGTGTGAGCTATTTCAGCATCCTCTGGCTACACCATACAAAAAAATAAACCAAACACAACATGTTGAAGTATCAAAAGCAAGCTCATTAAATTATGACTTTAGAGAAAAGGAATGGACAACAAGGAGTTTAGAGTTGTCTTGGATTGTTTTTTGGAGGGAGGGACTAGGCGTATAGTTTGGTACAGGGGACCCCAAGGAAGGAATGGCCCCTACTACACCAGTTCTGCAAATTTTAAAGTCTTAGGGAGTTAACTTTTTGTAGATAAATATATGAACAAACAAAGATAAGAAGCAACTTATATTTTTTTAACTTTGGCAAGTCAACTGAGAAAAGAGTATAAAGTCATTCAACAACTGCCTTAACTGCCCTGATAAAAGGGAGAAATTTTTAAAGTGACTTCACGTGAAAAAGCCAATCAAATATACTCAGTACAGACTTTGCTCTAACACCTGTACAATACTAGATAAAATAAAGCAAGTTTAGTTGATTTCAGGAAAACATAATAAACCCTATAGGAGCTACAGGATTTTTTGAAGATAAATATTAAGACATCTAAAACAATGTGGAAAAACTTGTTTTCTGGGATGTACTCCCATTAAAGGTTAACTGTTAAGATATTAGGTTGAAGTTTGGTTTTTTTTTAATCTAAATTTAATCAATACAATGAAATTAGAAGAAAAATTCCAACTAAGTGGGCTTTTTGCAGGGGTTAGGTTAAGAAAAGCAGAAGTACTTAAGCTGTCTCTAAATCCTTTTACATAAGAAAAAATTCTGACAGTACAGTTACTAAGCCTTAGCCTCTGCAATACTGAAAAAAGAAAAGCAGAAAATGATCATTTTACGCCAAATTGAGGGAAAGAAATCAGTTATCAGCTTAAGCTGTTTAATTCATCAAGTTTTTAAAAATAAAATACTATCAATATACACAATTCAACAGCTATCCACAGAAGGGGAACAAGAGGAGCTTGTTCTTCCTAGTTAGTTTTTAAAAGACAATTTAAGAGATGACACCGCACCCCCCCCAAAAAAATCGCAACTCACCTGGGTTTGCCTCTTCATCATCATGTTCACTCATAATAGTAAGATCAAAAAGTTAAAAAAAAAAAAAAGATGGGAACAGAAATCCTGACTCCTCTTCAGTGCTCATGAGTCAGTACAGCAAGGATGGTGAGTGAAAGAGCGCTGCCCCCACTCACTTGTCTGTACATCCTCAAATACTCTTAGGAAGAGTGAATTGTGGTAGATAATCCCAAGGCAAGTCCATCAAGGGTTCGCAGTTTATAAACCAGACACATGGCACAGAAACCCAGCCAGCTCTGCCCCCGCAGCAGCAGCAGTAATGCACTCCAAAACACTCCAAGAGATTAAGTAGAGGGGATAATCATCACTGACAGATAAGGGAAGGAGCTAAATAATGAAGAGCAGGTATCTCCAAGTACCAACACTTAAAAAAGAGGCTTCCCAAGGTAACTGAGGTCTATTCTATACTGACCCTCCAACCAAGGCTTCGTGCCCAAGAAAAATCATGAAGCCAGCAGGCAACCACATTAGGGGAAAGGTACAATAGGGAAATTAATCTGGTCTAATGGCTACACTATCATCTGTAAAATGGCATTGCTGTGACTCTTGTGGGTCAGTTTTTTTTAATCCTAGGTATAAGTAAAAGTGCACAGGATTAAATATAATACTCTCTATATTACTTGTCCCCTTCTCATCCCCCAATCTCTGAAGCCTAACAAATTACAGTTATTTTCCCCCTTAAGCTAAATGGCACTCAAGAATTTCACTTCAGCAGAAACAGTTTTTTCAGGGGTTGTTCTTCTGACATCCACACTGAGCAACCACCAAAGTATGCCTTATGTTAACACTTAACGGAATTCATCTCTTACCCTCAATCACAGGATTACAGAAATACCCAGAATTGAGCAATCATCATGTGATCATTACTTTCGTTCCCTCAGAGAAAGATTTGGTTCCTCCTACATTCAATTTCAGATGAAATTTTTAAACTCACTGTACTTAGCAACCTTTATATAAATAGCATGAACATAAAGGCCAACATACCTGGCTCTCCTACTGTCTTTGGAAAAGCTCCTTCATTTCTCTGGTCCTCAGCACACTGTAAGTAATGTTCTCTAAGTTCTCTACCAGTACAACAATTCTACAATTAACCAAAACACAACCTTTAACATCACTTCAGTAGAAGGCCCTGGCAGCAGCAGAGGGAGTTCTTCATTACTAGGCCTAGAGATCTCTTAAATGCTACAGTTCAAATCCTGCCCCAGACATTTACTGGCTGTGACCCTAGGCAGGTCAATCAACCTCCCCCCTCCAGCCTCAGTCTCCTCATTAGTAAAACAGAGGTAATAAATAATAGCACCTACCTCAGTGTAATTGTGGGGATCAAACGAAATAATATAAATAAAGTGTTTTTGCTCTACACTGCTAAGTCCTTAATATACTTTTTTCTGACTGGATACAACCTTTCTCTGGTCATCTGGATGGTAAATAGAACGAGATATATATACAGGAATGGAGCATCCCTAGCTTCATGCAAATTCCACCTTCCACAGGAAGCCTCTCTCCCACCACCCTTATGATCTATAGAATATTTCCAGTTTATCCTGCACTTGTCAGGTTCTAAATCCATCAGAGCCACTGAGTCCTGATCCCTGCTGGCTTCCATCACCACTTCTACTTCAAAAGAGATCCCACTCAAAGCTCTAACATATAGGTGTCTGCACACTTGCCTCCAGCTTTATACAGTAAACCCCCTGAAGGCAGAGTCTATCTTTTTCCTTTCTTTCAAACTCTAGCACTGGCACATAGTACCACTTAATAAATGTCTATTGATTGTTTTTCCTGATAAAACTAAACAGCTTGTCACTGAATCAGTAGTTGTAATGGTATAGTTTAATCAGAAAAAACAATTTTCAGAGTTTGAATTCTATTGCTATCAAAAATATTAACATGGAAAACTTAATTACATACAGAACATAAATATATGTGTATACACAGCACACAATACACACCTTATGTATAATGTGTTATTAAAAAAGTGATACAATACATATTACTACATAGTCCTACTACTGTATTAGTATCATAACACTTTCCAGGAACTTGAATTCTACTATCAGAAGTACTATCCATCTTTACACATACTACTTACCATATACAGTTATGGTATACAGTATCTGTATACAGTATACAAATATCTAGAACATATATGTATATACAATATATATATATAGGCATATGAGTACATCCATATAATATACAATACACATGTAATTCATATATAGTAAAATGTGTATGAAAAACATAAATATTCAATGTGTGCACCTTATTATATTAAGCCACACATACATTGCTACATACACTTATTGTATCAGTATGTATACATGTTACTACATACATGTATATTGCTATATATTTATATTATACTGGCATACATATAAATAACTATACATTTTAATCAGTTTTGTTCACCATTAACCTTTCCCTCTTCATCCTCAAAGACCCAAATAAGCTTCTATTTACTCAACCTCTAAATTCATCAGAGCCAATGAGTCCCGCTTTCTGCTGGCTTCCATATCTCAGTTTTCTGGTTAGGAAGGGAGCCCATTCAAAGCTCCCTTATTAACTCAAAACATCCTAAACAGTCTCGATATCTGTCATCAGAATGAATTTAGCAACCTCTCACAGGAAAGGATAAGCTCAGGTCAAAAGGGTAAAAACTATGGGACAGATTAAATCAAGAGTGTTTTAGGAAGCTAAGTGTGAATCATTGGGGACGTAAATGTAGACTGTTCTGGGCCAATGAAAAAGCTTTATGAAGAGTATATTATACTCGCTACCTACCCATACCCTCTGGCCTACAGGTTCAGGTCTCCGTGGCCATGAGTAAGGGACTAAGATTCTGAAATCAGTTGGCCTAAAAGAAGAGCAAATTACTAAAGTTAAATATGGCTTAACCCTTCATCAAATGATTTAAAAGGGTTCTTCCCAATGGTGATATACAATTTTTTATTTTTACTAAGAGTCTGAAGAAATTTCAACAAATTATAAACCATGTTAATAATTTGGCCTTAAAAATGCATCAGGAGCTAACAAGTAGATCTGGGTAAGGTTACCTATGTCCAGCTAACTTCTCTATAAATAGACTTCAAAGAATAAACAATGTGGCATGAGTTCAAGATGGTTTATAACCCCCATATAAGCAAATGAATTAAGAAATTTAACTTATTTCTTAATGGTTCATTGACAACTTAGAGGGAGTTCTCAATTTGTATGCCATAAGGCTTTAACCTTAACCTGGTCCAGTTGAACAATTGATATGAAGATAAACAGGTTTGTGAAATCTGCTTAAGGATGAAAACTGAGAAGCTTAGTTCATAGACTGTAATCCTAGTTCATAGACAAAATGATGAGAATTAAGATTTTCAAATATTAAAAGAATGAGAATGTCTGATCTCCCAACCTCAAATCTCACCCCATCCAATCCATTTTCCTCACTGAGCTATCAAAGTGATTTTCTTAAAGCTTAAGTATGATCCAAAATACAAAAAGAACTAGAGTCAAATGTTAGAACTGCCTTGAAAAGTAGTCACCCCATGAGGGGATGGCAAAGAATTGGAAATTAAAGGGATGCCCATCAACTGAGAAATGGCTGAACAAGTTGTGATATATGAATGAAACATTATTGTGCCAAAAGAAATGTTGAGCAGGCAGAGTTCAGAAAAACTTTAAAAGTCTTATATGAACTGACACTGAGTCAAATGAGTAGAACCAGGAGAGCACCGTAGCCAGTAACACCTACAGTGCGTGATAACTGACCGTGATAGATTCAGATCTTCTCAGCAATGCAAGAATCTAAGACAGCTCTCCCAGAGGCTCATGATAGAAAATGCTATCCACATCCAAAAAATTGCAGAGTCTGAATATAGATCAAAGCATTACTATTTGCTCTCCTTTTCTTCTGTTGTTGTTTTGTTTCTTCTTTCTCATGGTTCCTCCCATTAGTTCTAATTCTTCTTTAGACAACTAATGTGAAAATGTTTAATACGAATGGAAAAAGAAAAAAGAAAAGTAGTTACCCTTCTCCCTGCCCCCTTTCACTCAACTCCAGTGTTTCCCTATGACATCTCCTGGACCAAACATGAAATCCTGTTTGACTTTTAAAGCTCTTTAGAACCTAGTTCCCTCTGCTTAGACTCCCCTGCAAGAACTCTGGCACTGACCTCCCTTGCCATTCCTCAAACAAGACACTCAATCTCCAAGGATTTTAACTGGCTGTCCCCCATGCCTGAAATTCTCATCTCTACCTCCTGGCTTCCCTCAAGTCTCACCTGAAATCCCATCTTCAAGAAGTCTACCCTGATCCCATTTATAATACTCAGATTATAAATATAAATATGCAGTATTTATATAATTTATGACATGTTATATATAAAATGTATTGTTTATATTTAATATAGATATCAAATAAAAATTGTTATAATCTTATAATACAAAATTATAAATATATTATAAAACTCATTTCCTCAGAGATTACCTCTAATATACCTTGCATATGGCTGGTCTGTACATTGTTGTTTCCATGTTGTTTCGTCCATTAGACCACCAACACCTTTAATCAAGGACTATTTTTGCCTTTTTTTGGTCTCTCCAGCACTCAGGGCAGTGTCTGGTACATAGCAGGTGCTTAATACTTGTTGACTTGACTAAAATACTCAGGCTGAACACAACCTGAAGTTCCACTGGGTTAAATATAAAGTTTTGCATTTAGGTTCAGAAAAATTCAACTGCACCAGTACATAACAGGGATGACAATCTACAGATCTTGTTCTCACTGGTATGGTATTCAATTTCTGGTATCATACTCTTTAAAGAAAAGTGTAAAAGATATTACAACAGGGGTGGATGGATGAGGTGAATGAACAGTCTGGGAACCATGACAACTGAAGGAGCCAAGGAGGTTCAGCTTGATGACAGCTGTCAAAATATTTGAAGGGATGTCATAAAAAACAAGTAGATTTATGTACATACAGGGCAAAAGCAGGACCAATGAGAGGAAGTTACAGGGAGACAGATTTTGATCCAAAACACACAAGAAGAACTCGAGTAAAGTGGAAGAATTGCCTTGAAAAGTAGTGAGCTCTCTGCTGATTCATTTCAACAGAGGACTGAAGGTTTCGCTGTGCAAGGGACTACAAAGAAATGGATCTAGCCCCTGCCCTGGCACTACTTCCGTATGTGATTCCTTCGGAAAGAGACTTATCTTTTTTTGTACTTGTATCCTGTTCATAACCCAATAACTGACAAACAGGAAATATTTAATAAATGCTTATTCATTCATTCACTCATTCTTTTTTTCCTTTTCTAAAGTTTTAATGTATAGTTTCAAATTCATTCACTCCTTAAGGGTGCTTCCGTGTGCGTTTGTCCTTCGCTGCCAAAGAAGACCATGCCATCAGAGAAATGATGACATGACTTGCACTTGACTTTGTTTTGAGTGAGGGAGGGCCATTGTTATCTGAAAGATAAAACATAGTTTTCAAGGTTTATTTCGAAGGTTTAGATGGTATTGCATGAATGGACAGCTAGGTGGCACAGTGAACAGAGTATCAGGCCTGGTGGAGTCTGGAAGACTCCCTCCTCTTCTTGAGTTCAAATCTGACCTTAGATACTTACTAGTTACGCAATCCCAGGCAAATCATTTAATTTCATTTGCCTCAATTTCCTCATCTGCAAAATGAGCTGGAGAAGGAAATGGCAAACCACACCAAGTATCTTTGCCAAGAACACCCCATATGTGGGGTCATAAATAAAGTAACAACAAATCTGAGACACTGGCTACAGTCAAAGACAATCAGGGTAGGGCAAGTACTGAATTTCTAGAATCAACACTCAAGTAAAAATATATCGACTCATCATAGGAATTGATACCTTCTGGGTACAATGCTATGCATGAGGGTCAGTCTGGGTAGCAACAGAGTCAGATTAAATGGAATCTAATATTATGAACTTAATATTACGAACCATTAGGGTAAAAGAGGATTTTTGAAGCATTTTTCACTTCTTTTGGTGCATCTGAGGGAATTCATTATTGTACTTAAAGGAGTAAGCAGGAAGACATATGGAAAAAACAGAAAATTTCAGGACACCAAAAAGGCATGCAAAAATCAATTCCTTATCAATGGAATTCTAACTCCCAGCCTAAGACATAGTATTTTTATTGGCAGAAGCCTAATATTATCTCTACACTTGACACTTAGGGGGTTCAGTAATATTAACTGACCATTAATGAATTACAAAAGACAATCAACAGACAAGTGTCAAGGCAAATTATAAATTTAATAAATAATAAATTCATCAGAATGTACCTTACATTCTGATTGTACAGAAATACTGTACACTTTATGGCACTCTGACAAATAATAATTTTTAAATTAATTTGAGGACTCCATTTTATAGAAGAGGAAGTTACTTAGGGATGTGAGCTGACAGCCTCATGATTAAGAGCAGAACAGGACTTGAATCCTGGCCTTCTAATTTCAGTCCTATGAAGATTTTTTAAAAATTTTCTTGAATGAACAACTAACTAGGTTCCACAAACACGCCTGTCATCAATCTTATAATTCTTTATTTGTGCTATGGACTCCTTTGGCAATCTGGTGATGCCTATGAACTGCTTCTCAGAAAGCTTTTAAGTGAATAAAAGAAAACAAAAATACATAGATTACAAAGGAAAATCATGTAGGAAAACCATTATTAAAATATGCTTTCAAATTCATAGACCGTCAATTTAACTGTGGAATAGAAATGCAGAATGAAACAGACTATTTTCTCTTGTGTTATGTTTTGTTTTGGCTTTTCTCATGGCTTCTCCCTTTTATTTTAATTCTTCTATGCAACATGAATAAAAATGAGTTTAATAAGAATGCATGTGTGGAACTCATCTAAGACTGCATGCCGTCTTGGGGAAGGTAGGGGAGAAAATCTAAGACTTATGGAAATGACTGCAAAAACCGAAAACAAATAAATTAATTTTTAAAAAAAAATTCATAGACCCCAGGTTAAAAAGTCACTGCCTTGAAATAACTGCTCCAAGAAGATTAGGTAACCTGACACATGCAGGAAATCTACGGTGTGGATTTCCTGCTTATACCATGTCATTCCTTTTAACATGGCGTTTACGGACAGCTGGAACTGGACACTCAGATTTAGAATAGCTTAGTTCATTTTTATTTCTGTTATCTGTTCACATGATCCAGGGGAGTTTACCTATAGGAAACAGGCATAGAGGCAACAAACATTTATTAAGGGCACTGTGCTAGCTGCTAGGGACACAAAAAGGGACAATAAACAGCTCCTGCCCTCAAGGAACTTACAGTGCAATGGGAAAGGCAGCATGCAAGCAAATGTGTATGTTGGAATGTGTGAATATATCAAGCTCCATGTAGATAACCAGGAAATAACTACTAGGAAATAATTAAAATAGGAAAATAAGAAGGGTTAAGGAATGGTTTCCTATATTAGACTGGATTTTAAATGGGACATAAAGGAAGCCAGTAGGCAAAGAGGAAGAGGGAGTATGCCAGGCACAGAAGAATAGGACCTGGGACCCCTAATTTTATTGGTATAAGAGGCTCAACCTACCAAGGCACACCTCTATAATTCACAGAGAACTGTCTAGAGTAGTGGTAGTAGTAGTAGTAGAACATGTGGTCCAGACATAACATGTTGGATTCAACCAGATTAAAATGTAATTGGAAAATATTTAACAAAATACATTTTAAAATTAAATAATTATAATGTATTATAATAATTAAATGAAAAAAAATATTAAGAATTGAAAAATAAAGCAAAATGTAGATAATATAAGTCAATATGCAGCCTACAGGAATCCTTAGGTATAGTGACTTGCCCAGAGTCACATAGGAAATGTATGTCTGAAGCAAGTTTTGAACCCAGGCCCAAGATCATCTCTTTATCCACTATACCACAATGCTGTTCCACTTTCTGGGTTTGGTTTTTTTTTGAACATCAACTTGCATTCCATCATAAAAAATACGTCTCAAATTTTAAATAAGGAGGGAGAACTTTCATGATCCATAATTTCATATACTCTTGCTTTAGTACAACCCATAACACACAGTCTCTATGGAAAATACCAATATCTACACTATGTTTGCAAAGCTGACACTGAGCCACATTAGTACAATGTGAACAAGGAGCTCTCACTAGCACTGGCATAGTTTCAAAAGAAAGCTGCCAAAGTCACCAGTTGTCTTTATAAGCTATCTATTCCCAAACTGAAACATTCGTCACAGCTGAAGCACATGTAGCTGAGTTTATTAGGACTTACATCATCTGGCCATCTTTTTTTTTTTTGTCACATATATGTCCATTTATTGTTTTAAATGAAAACTCACTTTGCCAGAGATGAGGAAAATGGCTTTTGCTGGTCACTTCAACTAACCTGATCTTATCCAAAGAAATACACACATACACACAGAAAGAAAGGAAAGAAGGAAAAAAACAAAAGAAAAACACAAACAAGAATTCTCCTCTAAAATATTTGCACATATACACAGTCTTTAAGTTTCCAATCAGGTCATTAGTTTCAGGGTCTCACTTTGGTGAGTATTTTCTCTAACTTTCGAAGACACCACCACCTCCTCATTATAAATAGGAAGTTACCCAGATGCTGAAAATTTGCACATTTAAATGAAGTAATCAATGAGTGGGTGAGGGAAGGGATGGATTGTTTATTGGGTATGTGGCAATCAGAGATGACCTGTTAAACTATTAAAGACATAAATTTAGTATAAAGACAAATTAAAATCACAAATAGACCTTTAGAGAGCATGTATAGCTCCAGATTTTTTTAATTGACAAAACCACATAACCATGAATAACTAATGCCTTTCATTAGAAATAACAGGAAGAAAGTACCCTGTTGATTTCCTCTAGATAAAAACTCTTAACTCATAAGGCCTAAGGAAAAGGGCGCTGGCAAGCACTTACTGAGATTAATTTATAAATGTCATCTATCAATTTCACAGGTTAACAATTACAGGTTCTAAAGGAGTCAATGCCAGAACTTTTCCCAAAACAATTTCATTCTTTTTAGTAACATCAATAGCTTCCTTTGCTTTTTTTTATAGCCTCTTCAGATGCATATTTAATGGTCCATGGCTGCCTGCTCAGCTCAGTTGTTCTGCTATAACCACAAAACCACTTAAGATATTCAGGGGCTCTCTCCCTCAAGAGATCTTTCCTAATCCCCCAGTTACTACTTTCTCCCTCTTGAACTCACTTTGTGTAAATCCCAATTAAAATGCCACCTTCTGGAGGAAGTCTTCCCTAACCCTCTTAATTCTAGTGCTTTCCCTCTCTTAATTATTTCCTAATTATCCACTATATATAGTTTACTTTGCATATATTTGTATGTTGTCTCCCCAGTTAAACTGTAAACTCCTAGAAGGCAGGGCCTACCTTGTCCCTTTTTGTATCTCAGGCATTTAACACAATGCCTCCCACATAGCAGATGCTTGAATAAATGTTAATTGGTTGTATGAGTATGATGGGGTGCTTGGTTGCATTGGACCCCAATTCTAAAATCACATTTCTCTTTAAAAATCACATTTCTCCCTTTCCTCAAAATACTACTCTCGGGGGAGGAGCCAAGATGGCAGAGTAGAAAGACTCATGTATACTAGCTCGAATCCACAGCCCATAAATTTCCTGTAAGAAGAACTTCCTACAAATTCTGGATCACTGCAAGGCGTACAGAAACACAGTGGAAGAGATTTCCATTCCAGAGAGCCATCCCCAGGGTCCGTCGCGCCCTGGAAAGCGAAGTCCACCCCTGTGCTGCCCTGGCCGCGCAGCCCCAGAGGAGCAGATCTGAGCAGGCTTTAGGGACGGAATCTCCTACAGGTCAGTGAGAGAGACGTCTGGCTGGCCGAGAGGGGAGCAGGATGTCTCCGTGGCTCGGGCCCCCTCAGGGGGCAGCAGCGAAGGGAGCGGCAGAGGCAGCAGTGGAGGCCCGGGACTCCCCCAGCATCAGGCAGAAGTTCAGGTCTCTGCATAAACCCCCTGAGGGAGCTGAGCCCTGTGAGGCGGCCCTGCCCCCACCCAAGCACCAGAATGTAAGCTCACATTGAATAGCAGCTGCTCCCGCCACGGATAGCCCTGAGACTGGGAAGCAGCATTTGAATCTCAGACCCCAAGCACTAGCTGGGCAGAACTAGGCAGGGGTGGAGAGGAATCTCAGAAGTCAAGTAACTGGCTGGAAAAATGCCCAGAAAAAGGAAGAAAAATAAGACCATAGAGAGCTACTTTATTGGGGAAGAGATGTTCCTTCCCCCCTTCATTTCTGATGACGAAGTACATTGCCTGCCATCGGAGAAAGACGTGGAGGTCGGGGCCTCTCTATCCCAGACATCCAAGGTGGATGTCCGGTGGGCTCAGACCATGGAAGAGCTCAAAAAGGATTTTGAAAATCAAGTTAGACAGGTGGAGGAAAAACTGGGAAGAGAAATGAGAGAGAGGCAAGAAAAGCATGAAAAATGGGTCAATACCTTGGTAAAGGAGACCCAAAAAAATGCTGAAGAAAATAACACCTTGAAAAATAGGCTCACTCAATTGGCAAAAGAGGTTCAAAAAGTCAATGAAGAGAAGAATGCTTTCAAAAGCAAAATTAGCCAAATGGAAAAAGAGGTTCAAAAGCTCACTGAAGAAAATAGTTCTCTCAAAATTAGAATGGAACAGATAGAGGCTAAAGACTTTATGAGAAACCAAGAAATCACCAAACAAAACCAAAAGAATGAGAAAATGGAAGAGAATATGAAATATCTCATGGGAAAAACAACTGACCTGGAAAATAGATCCAGGAGACACAATTTAAAAATTATGGGAGTACCTGAAAGCCATGATCAAAAAAAGAGCCTAGACATCATCTTTCATGAAATTATCAAGGAAAACTGCCCTGAGATTCTAGAACCAGAGGGCAAAATCAGTATTGAAAGAATCCACTGATCACCACCTGAAAGAGATCCAAAAAGAGAAACTCCGAGGAACATTGTGGCCAAATTCCAGAGTTCCCAGGTCAAAGAGAAAATCTTGCAAGCAGCTAGAAAGAAACAATTCCAGTACTGTGGAAATACAATCAGGATAATACAAGATCTAGCAGTTTCTACATTAAGGGATCGAAGGGCGTGAAATAGGATATTCCAGAAGTCAAAGGAACTAGGACTCAAACCAAGAATCACCTACCCAGCTAAACTGAATATAATACTTCAAGGGAAAATATGGTCTTTCAATGAAACAGAGGACTTTCAAGCATTCTTGATGAAAAGACCAGAGCTGAAAAGAAAATTTGACTTTCAAACACAAGAATGAGAAGAAGCATGAAATAGTAAACAGCAAAGAGAAGTCATAAGGGACTTACCAAAGGTGAAATGTTTACATTCCTACATGGAAAGACAATATTTGTAACTCTTAAAACATTTCAGTATCTGGGTAGTTGGTGGGACCACACACAGATGTACACACACACACACACGCATGCACACACAGAGACAGAGAGCACAGAGTGAATTGAATAGAATGGGACCATATCTTAAAAGAAATTAAGATAAATAGTGAGAGAGAAATGTAGTGGGAGGAGAGAGGGTGAAATGGAATGGGGTAAATTCTATCTCATTCAAGAGGCAAGCAGGAAAGTTTTTAGTGGAGGGAAAAAAGAGGAGAGCTGAGAAAAAAACACGAAGTTTACCCTCATCACATTCGACTAAAGGAAGGAATAAAATGCACACTCATTTTGGTATGAAAACCTATCTTACAATACAGGAAAGTGGGGGAGAAGGAGATAAGCAGGGAGGGAGGGATGATGGAAGGGAGGGCAATGGAAGAAGGGAGCAATTTGAGGTCAACACTCTTGGGGAGGGACAGGATCAAAAGACAGAATAGAAAACAATGGGGGGCAGAATAGGATGGAGGGAAATACAGTTAGTCTTACACAACATGACTGTTATCGAAGTCATTTGCAAAACTACACAGATAGGGCCTATATTGAATTGCCTGCCTTCCCAAAGGGAATGGGTGGGGAGGGAGGGATGGGGAGAATTTGGAACTCAAAGTTTTAGGAACAACTGTCAAGTATTGTTGTTGCTACTAGGAAATAAGAAATACAGTTAATGGGGAATAGAAAGTCATCTGGCCCTACAGGACAAAAGAGAAGATGGGGACAAGAGAAGGGAGGGATGATAGAAGAGAGGGCAGATTGGTGATAGGGAAAATTAGATTGCTCGGTGTATTGGGGTGGGGAGAGGGGAGAAATGGGGAGAAAATTTGGAACCCAAAATTTTGTGAAAATCAATGTAAAAAGTTAAATAAATAAATAAATTAAAAAAATAATAAACTTTGATTCTTCTGTACCTACTGTATAGGAGAATATACAAGTATTCCTTTCTAAAAACTAATTGGTGTTAACTGGTTAACTGATATTGAAAAAAACATCAGATGATATTGATATTGGAAATATATTAACTGGTGATAGATATTGTGACAAATATACTGGATGTGAATTTGAGTGATAATACTAGAAAGATGCGCTTTACCTAGATCTTCGTGGTTACCCACAGGAGTCTGAGATAGACCAGGTTTTGATCTTGTTGTTATCCTTTGTGTATTGAATATAGAATATTAAGAAAAAGAAAATAATCTATTTTTTTAACAAAAAGAAAGTATTAAGAATACTCTTTAAAGTAAGACAACCAAGGCAGAGTATCATGCCTTTCAATGAGCTCACCTAAATGCCAGAGTCATTTTATATGATAATGAAAAGTCATATTTATATATTCATTTACGCAGATGGTATACTTCTTCTAAGGGTAAACATTGAAAGATCCTAAATAAAAAATAGAATAGAAATTAAAAAAAAATACTATTCTCAAGCAGCTTCTCCCCAACCAAGGACACAGCTTGTCCCAGCAACAACCTTTATCTCCCTTCCTGCTATAGTAGCCAGCAGCACCTATAGAACTCATTAGGCTTAACCAGCTGTGTACTGGGTCATAATGACATTTACTACTCACTGACCTAGATTTGGACACACCTATACTTCCTGACATTTATCTTGTCTAACAAGACATTGATGAGAACAACCTGGTTTTTCTGAGCCAGCCCTGACTGCTTTAGTGATGGTTCAGGCCTAAAACCTCACCTCTCTTGGGCTACTTCCTGATGAATTTTGGGTAAAATACTTGCACAATAGATACCAAAAGTGCATGTTCCTTTAAGAACTGACCACTCCTTAAGCATCCCCTAATCCTACCCCAAAACACCTAGTTAGCATATTTGGCACAAGTGATACTACAGAATATCCTATATAAACTTTGCCGGTAGCCCTTTAAGGTTGTAGGTTCCCTAAGAACTCTTGCCTGCTGAAAAGCGTAATAAATGTTTACCTTGACTTCAACAATGCTTGAAGTTTGTGAATTCTTCTCCAGATGACCTGCCCCTGGTACCCCAGTCCCCCTTTCTAGCCCTCATCAAGTATATATAATTAAAAGAATGTATAATGAACAAAAATGTTTTAGTATGTGTGTGCCTTTTCTCCCCCCCACCCCACTCCCACTAAAATGTATGCTCCTGAAGGCAGGGATTTTCTTTTTTGTGTGTGTGTTGCTTGAACCTACCTAAGCAGAGTGAGATTCCACACAGCAGGCACTTAAAAAATGTTGGACAACAGTTTCATTTTCCCAGGACTCAACCTCCACGTTCACATTAAAATCCATATAATGGAGGGCAACCTGAAGTTGTATCATGTCTACAAGGCATCAAAATTAATTGAAAGGAAAAAAAAGTTGAATCATAATGTTTTGTCCAAATGCGTATTTGGACTGGTGGCATACTAGTATATTTTAACCTAATTATTTTGGTATCGTGAAGGCTGAATGTCCAGTTAGGTTTATTTAAAAAAAAAAAAAAAGACATTTTCAGTTTCTCATAAGATCCACAATGTACATTTATTTAAAGGGTCTGCGCCACTATCCTGTAAGCTTAAAAAGACAATTCTTCTATGAATATGCTAATACATTTAATAATGTGATTATTAAAAGCCTACTATGACAAAAAGAAATCTAGGTAATATAAAAACAAAAAATGTTGATAAAAAACCCATGATAAAAAGAAACAAAGTAGTCATTGTTTGGGGCCAGCAGCTCAAGAGTAAATATAAATTATTCTTGTTTTGGTCACAAACCCTCAGAGTCTTCATCTCCCAGACTGACTTTTTTTTAATTAGGTAAAAGGGCCCATTTCTGGGCTCATTTCCTACCTAGTCTTAAACAATGAATGGGTGTTGCCTCAGTCAAAGTGAGAACTCTGAAAGACCTCTGCTTAAAACGGCCAAGGTCTTCCACTACATCCAGGGTCAACGCCAGTGCTCCTGATCCTTATCTTACCACTGGACCTAGAAAGCTGGTGCCTTTGCGCAGTCCTCCCTCATTTTAAATTCCATTATCCTCCTCCAACAATAACAATATGGTAAGAATCTCCCTTTTTTGATCACAGCAAATCAAAATATGTGAATTTACATTTTAAAACAGCCAACGAAATGACCGCCTTTAATAAAATGGCAGGTAGTTCTCATATAAGGTATTTTAATTGTCACCACCACCCAAGGGAGTAGAAGAAAAAGGAATTTCTCTTTCAAAGTTTCCATCATAACCTCCCACCCTCCCAACTTAATAGTCTAATTTGAAGACTTCTTCAACTATCTATTATTCAAAACAGTCGAGTGGAAAATTCTTTACACCACTTAACTCATTTCCCCACCTTTAGCCAACAAAGATTTATTTGGTGTCTATACAGAAAACACAGTTGAGGCTAACAATCATTGATTGGCTGACTCACTCCAATACCCCCCCTTTCATCTCTAGTTTCCTCAATCCAGTGTCAACATTCCTTCAATGTCATCTTAAACCTTAATCAGACAATAATACCACACAATGATTTTTCTGATAGGTTAATTCTCAAAGGCCATGGCCAAAATGTAGAAATGCTGTGACTTGCATTGGTGAAAGTGAAAAGCACTATCTATAATAAATCAGGAAACCTTCGAGCATCCATTATTCAGTCACTATCTTATATTTTTACATTTGCTAGTAATTTATGTAAATTTCTGGTACTACTCTCTAATTCTCTCACTTCCTCTTCTGCCACTCTGGACTGTAAGAGCATGCCAGTCTCCCTTCTCCTCCTGCAAGGTGATTCTTCAGTTCAGGACCTTCTGGTCTCAACAGTCAAGTTTCCTATGTGGTTAACTGAAAGGAATATTTAGTTTTCATCAATTGTTTCTTTTTTAAATAGCTAAACATATACAAAAACTGAATTACTGTTTGCTTTTTTCAAGCTTATATCTAGGTATAATTAAGAATAAATTTTAATCTTTTTTTCTTTCTATCTTGAAAGAAAAACCTTTAAATCTGTCATAAAAGCACATTAGCACAGTTTTCTGTCTCTAAGTTTATCTGTTGACTATTATTTCAGCCTCTCCCTTACTCTGAAGTTGCAAAAATGAAGACAAGAAAACCTCTTTTCCCACCCCTTCTGTACTCCATCTGAGTGTTTAATTCAGTCTAAGTGTGTAATTAATTCCTGTGACTGTCCTCCCTGCCTGCGATTGAAGTAAATCCCTAAGGGTTAACTTCTATTCAGAGCTCTCCCTGCACCTTTACTTCACATGTAGAAAAGTGAAACCATGGGTAACCCTTGAGCTCCTGGGCTGCTACCCAGGTAGAGTTGCCATGGAGATGTCATACTAAGAAATAGTCAAAGGGATTGTCCCAGAATTTTTAGTAAAGTTGCACTGAGACGTGAAAAAAAGAGAAGCTGGAAGACATTTCACCTTGAGGGTCATGCAAAAGAAAATGGCAGGTAGCCCTGGAGTGATTTTGCCTCATCTTTGGGTACCTTCTCTCCATCTTTCTTCCTCTGTTACTCAAAGTTGCCACTACAAGATGATAGTATCTGAAACTAATAGGATAGCCAGAGATTATTGGGAACTGACTGGCATACTGATGAGATATGAACTATTGGGGCTGTCTTAGGGACTCGGCTTCATGTTGCTCATGGCTCCCTAACTCTCAGCTTAACTGTAGGACCCTCACTACTTGTGTGACCATTCTTCCTGTTTGTTAAAAGTGGAGTCAGGGTAAGCCAAATGGGATTTTCTTTTTCTCTAGTCACTGAGTAAATTTTCCTTTTCTTAACTTTAGCTCTAACTTTAAAGATAAAACTGGAGGTTCATTTACACTGAATGGTGGCCTTAGCAACCATCACCTGCCAACTCCCTTCTGATTCAACTGGCTGAAGCAAGAGGTCAAAGTTACAAAATAGGAACTTCTCAGACACTGACTTTAAAGCACACTTAAACAGATCATGAAAAGTTTTGTTTTATAAATGAGTGATACTGTAGCTTCTCCACAACTACTCATGGTCAGTAGAGCATATGCTTTCAGTTTTTCAGTACTGATGTTCAGTCATTTTTCAGTCATGTACAACCCTTCATGGGTCCATTTGGGGTTTTCTTGGCAAAGATACTGAAGTGGTTTGCCACTTCCTTCTCCAGATCATTTTACAGATGAGAAAACTGAGGCAAACAAGGTTAAATGACTAGCCACAGGTCACACAGCTAGTAACTGTCTGAGGCCAGATGTGAACTCATGAAAATGAATCTTTCTGACTCCAGGACCAGCTCTCTATCCACTGCACTACCTAGCTGGCTAGAGAGTACGTATTCACTACCCATCACTATCCCAATTGTGATGCATGGTACTCACTTGAGATGGCTGGTCTAGGGGTCCAAGAATGCATTTTTGTGACTACAGAACAGCTACTTTACTCCTATGGGTCTGAGAGCATCATCTTGTCTCAAGATGTATTCAATTACGCTAATCAGTCACAGATTATTTCTTGACTATGGTCAGGGGACATCAAAACGAATGGCTGTTATTAGTAGTGCAAGAACACATGAATTTGACCAAGAAAAAACTTTTAAAAATGCTTAACTAGATATAATTAATAAACTCAGGCACAGAATGGGAAAAATTCTATGTAAGATCACCTATTTCTTTAAAAAAAGGTTTTTAATCTAAAGGGCCAGATATACCAAGATCATACCATGTTTCCCCCCTAAACTCCCTATTGGCGGGGGATATAAATAGAAAGTTAACTTAAGACAACAAAAACACATTTTCTGGTAGGGATAAGACGCTGAGTACAATTTTTTGGTTGTTTCTTTAAAATTGTCAAGTTTAAGCATGATTCTGGAATGTCCTTTTCTTGATGTTAAGCATCATAAATTTATGAGATCCAACAAGAGGGATATGAGGACTCCAGGTTTACTTGTGCCATAGAAGCCTTTTATTAGCAAACAGTGTAAACTCAAACACCTCCATTTCAGAGGAAAAAAAATAAAAATCATCCAGGCTAAGTCTACTGACAAACATCTAAACATTCAAACAATGTGACCAAGGCTGCCCTTATAGTCAGTTGCCTGGGCCACTGTGAGAGAGTTCCAAGATCACAAAGATGAGCTCTGTCAGGGGTAGCATATGGTTCAATAGTATATGGTTCAATATAAGAAAAAAATTTACTAACAGAAGTGAAAGTAGGCACACAATACAATGAATTGTTTTATGAGTTAATGAGCTTCCTGTCACAGAATGTTCAGAGGCTTGATCAGACACCTGTCAAAAACCTCAGCAATTCAGAATGCAAGCTGCTAGAGAAATTGGACTAGACCCAAGGATGTAAAACTCTCAGCCCAATGGGTTAAAACAGATTAAAATATAATTGGGAAACATCCAATAAGAAACAAAAATACAGCATATAATGTTAAATTGTGGTTTTTCTCAGTCAATATACTGCCTACAGAGATGGTTCCTATTTTGAGTTTGATATAACTGAATTAGAAAACTAGAGGCATCTAGGTGGTTCACTGCCCAGTCTGAAGTCAAGGAGACCCAAATTCAAATCCAGCCTCAGACACTTAATAGGTATGTCACTTAACCCTAGGTTTGCACCAGTATCTTGAACTGGAAAATGAGGATAAAGTAACAGCACCAACTGCACAAGGTTCTTGTCAGGATTAAATGAGATATTTATAAAGCACTTAACATAGAGCCTGGCACGTAGTGGATGCTATATAAATTCTTAGTCCCTTCCCTTCTCTACACAATAAGCTATTCAGATTCTGAACTTCATAGTTGACAAAATGTTTTCATCAAGATAATCCCAAGAGGCAGGATAGTACAAGACATTCTCATTTTAAGAGTTATTACTTCTCATTTAGAGGAGGAAAAAGAGGCTGAAACAGATTTGACAGTCTCATGCCTGGCAAGGGGAAACATCAGAGATCTAACTGAGGACTTGTGTTGGCAAGTTCATTACTTTTTCTGCTCATACCATACACCTTCCCCTCCATGAAATCTCTCCGAAGTCCCTTCCACCCAACTGAAATTTACATGGCTCAGTTTCACCCTTATTTTTCATTTGTACCATGGAAACTGACCATCCTTACTCTTAAGATTTAATACGATTTATCCTTCAGGATACCCGGCATGGTGTACTGAAAATAACTGAGCCTTGAAAGCTAAAGATCAGGGTTTAAGACGTGACTCTAATAATTACTCCAAGCCTCGAAAGCTAAAGATCAGAGTTTAAGACGTGGCTCTAATAATTCCCCCGAACCTCAGTTTTCTCTGAGGCTCAGTTTCCTCATCCCTAAAATGGAAATAATAATACTGTCACTACCTGCCTCGCAGGGTGGTTGTACAGGAAATCACTGTATAAAACTGGTTATTCGTTATTTCTAAAACCAAGTACTCCCCTAGGACTGCATCAGATCCCTCCCTATGTTCTCTCCAGTTCACTTGGATCATTTCCACAAGAAGTCTCCAAAAAGTATTTTAAATGTGGCATTTCAGCAAAATCAAACAGTGAGTTCAATGCTTTGGTATGTATAGCTCCTGATTACATTGCCCTTTACTTGTCCCATCTCATATTACAAGCGTGTCAAATGAAATACACAGTGGGCCCAAATTAGACTTCCATTATCTAGATGTGAGATCTTTCAATAGTCCTCCCAAGCAGCACAGGATTTCTCCCTCTCTTTCCTCTACTAGAGTATTTAGGGAAAGGGCATTACTGGTGCTGCCCCTCCTATATTTTATTCTCTCTGGAGCCAGTCCACAACAAAGTAACCTTTGCAACCAGCAAGCACAGAAAAGCATCACCAGCCTGGAAGCTGCCAGTTCCTGAGGTTAAAAGTCTGAACAATAAAGATGCACTTAAGAGAATGGTTGTGTTCCCTCACCATACCAGCCTATTTCCTTTGCCTTTGGGTTTTCTAGGATTCCAAGGAAAGCCCTCCCCAGACCAGGCAAAGGATGGACCCAAAAGATGCATTCATGACAGTACATACTGCAATATAGTTATTTGACATGCTTTTCTCAAGTCTCAGTGGATAAGGGAGGCCAGGGAGGATAAGAATTAAATCATTCATCAGCCTGAAGTCTCAGAATTAGACCAGATTATCTCACAGCATCTCTTCAGATTAATTTGGAAGTAGGGGTGACCCTAGCAGATTGAATCCTGATATTAGACCCTCAGGAACTCTAATATGCAAAGGCTATTACTTCAAAATTAAAGGAACTTTTCAGAAGAATTTCTTTGCCTTGAACTCCCTAAATGATGATGGAGAGGGCTCTTTTTTTAAGGAAATTCATAGCTAACCTCTGGAAATTACAGGATTCAAAACGTATTACTATCCCCTAAATGTTTCCTAATCCCAGCACTGTTTTGTTGTCAAAAGAAATGAACTTAAGCATAGAAATTGTGGACTCCTGGTTTCTGAGACACAGAAAGATGATCATTTATTGACAGACACCCTCATTTATGTGGACCTTATCACTCCTTAAATGATAGTTACTAATTATTTCTGTTTCCTGATAAAGGTAGCTACATAACACATTTTGAAATTCAAAATGGTACATAGCCATTATTAATATAGCGGTACTAAAAATAAAATTAATCAAGCCCTACTTTTTCACCTCCTCCTTCTAAATTAATCTGAAAAGGAGCTATGAGATTAAACTTCACTGATGAATGACTAAAATACCCCTAACTTCTTCCATCTCCCTAAAGGCTGAGAAAAGTTGATCAGATATATCAGTAGATCAGATACTGCAGTATACACTGTCATCTCTGGGGTACATCTCTGGGGTACATCCTCTCCTGGAATCATAAGATTACAGAATTAAGAGCTGAAAGGAACCTTACAGTTCATCCAGTCAGACTCTATCATTTCACAGACAAGGAACTGAGGCCCAGAAAGATGAAATGATTTGTCCAAGGCCAAACAGACAGGAAAACCATTAAGAAATTGTAATCCCTGTAGGGAGAGTAGGAATTATTTGGGAATGCCCTGTCATTGTGGCCAAGTTACAAAGTATAACCACGTGGGCTTGGTGTGTTGCAGCCACACCTGATGAAATAATCATTAAGTGGGCCTGGAAAGTTCACAGTGATGGAGAAACAAAGTTACTCAAAAGATAAGATTTGCTTCTGGCTGAGTTCAGGTTCAATAGTGGATCTGACACAAAAAACTTCAGGGCTGAAATAGCTCTGTGCTTATAGACTCTCTCATCCATTAAGAATTGTATCCACTAAGAGACCAAGCCACCTGGCAGCAACAATTCTAAAGAGAAAAGAGAGCAACAGATGACAACAGGTTGTCTTTCCGTCTCCCAAGACCAGTGCTCTATACACTGCGTTGCCAGAGGTCTCTAAATACTCACCAAAAATATCTTCAACACTACCCAGAATGCCACCAAACCTCTGTATTGATGTATGGTGGTTGTACATATGTTGCAAGCAATGAATTACTCAGAAACTCATGATGTTAAACATATCATCCGAGAAATTTAGGATAAGAATCAGGATGTTGGCAAGTCATGTTACAGTGAGATACAACTGATGGGCAGCCTAAATGTTACACTGATCCCCACAAAATGGGTTGTTTATTTTTTTAAGATGTAGAAAAAGGCCCGTAGGGCAGTGGGTAGCTCTTTCACAGGGAAGATTTACAGAGAAAACATTATGGAGACTATTTTATCTAGGGGGACCATTCTACAGTTCACCCAAGGACGATCTGTGCCTCCTTATAAGGAAAATATGAAATGAATCAGGCAATGTTCTGTAATGTTATGTTTTTGATTCATCAATGAGGAAGCCTCTCTTCGGTGGGAGAACTATCAGTGGAATAAAACTGAGAGCCTGACAAATTCCTTGGTCTCAGAGTCTGACTTTGATGACATAGATAATTTTAGAGGAAGAAAGAGGATGGATAAATTGTGCCTTGTAATTTGGGAGAGAATGCCAAGTGTCTCTGAGATTAAAGATCCCCCGAAATTATTAAACAGGTTAATCTCAGCAATATTTGATTTGGAGTATCTCTTCCTTCCCTAATCCTGGCTCCCTCTGGAACCATTCCTCCTGGGGCTCTTTTTCTTGCTTCATTTTGGTCCCAAACTTCTGTACTTTGCCTAGAGAAATAAGAGAAGACTCCATGCATATCCTCTCATAGCTTCAACTACAATTCTATACAGATAACCCCATAAACTGTGCTAGACCTATTCTCTAGCCCCAGCTCCTTAAGGACAAGAAGAGTCCTCTTTGTTCCTTCAGGGAAAGGCACACAGCAGGTGCTTGATAAATGCTTATTAAGTGAATGATTTCCAGCTGCCTTCATGTAACTCCACCTACATATCTCCTACCAATGCTTCTACCACCACCACCCCAAAAAAGTCCAAATCAGAACTGATTTTTCCCCCAAATTCTCCTCTGACTTCCCTGTCTGTCAAATGGTACTGTTCACTGGCACCTAGGAGTGCAGTGGATACAGGGCCAGGCCTGGGAGTCAAGAAGTTTCCTGAGTTCAAATCTGGCCTCAGACACAGTAACTGGGTGACTAACTGGGTGACTGGGCAAGTCACTTAATCCTGTTTGCCTCCGTTTCCTTATCTGTAAAATGAGCTGGAGAAGGAAATGGCAAACTACACCAGTATATTTGCCAAGAAAACTATCCATGGAGTTGCAAAGAATAAGACACACCTGAAACAACTGAGTAACAATAATAATTTGTCAAATCTCTCATGTTTTGAGCCCTTGGGGTGAGATTTTTAGGACTCTCCTTTTTTCTCCCATTCCCCACATTTAAAAACCATTTCATCTGCCCCCTCTTCTCTACTAGCCCTCTGCTACCACCTCAGGGGGCTTATTCACTACAGCCCACCTAGACTACAGTCACAGTCTCCCAAAAGGTCTTCCACTCTCCATTCCCCTTCGATGGCTTCCTACCGTCTATCAACCTTAAGTTTATATTTCTTAGATTGGAATTTAAAGTCTTTCGAAATTAAGCACTATTTTACTTTCCAGACTTCTACTATTCTTGTACTCCGCACTACAGCCAAATCAAACTATTGCCATCCCCCATAAGCATCCCATGGAGGTGGGAAGAAGGCAGGTTCTCTCTCCAGACCCTGGCTCACATTGCTGCCTACTCCTGCAGTGGTCTAAGCCATATCTAAAGAGGAATTCTCACTATATAAGGGGAAACCATCTTCCAAGGCAGTTCGTTCTACTTTTAGACAGCTGTTAAGAGCCTTCCTGAAGTTTCTCCTTCTAACTTCCTTATTTCTATCTTTATCTCTCCCTCCCCACCATTTCTTCATCTGTAAAATAAGGGGGTTTTCATGCTCTACAAAAGACAACATTACAGTTGAAAGAACCTTGAAGCCAGGAGACCTAGATTTGAATCTCGGTTCTTTTATGGTCTTGGACTCAGTGCTCTCAAAGATTCATTCTAGATACAAAGAATGTCTCCAAGGCAACTGTCTCCTCTGTAATTGAAAACTACTAGACTCCTACTGTTGAAGAGAGAGATAGGAGAGCTGGTTCAAAACGTGAATGAATTCACTTAGACCTTCTCTAAAACCATTGGGAGCTTTATTGCTACAAAAGCAATGGCCTGAGATTTAGCAAGGAGCTAAACAAAGGGTCAAACTTATAGAGGACGATTTTAGATTTTACTTATGGGTTTACTTTACTTGGAGATCTAGGGTAAGTCTTGCAAGATAAAGGCACAGGGTGAGGACTAGGAATGACACATGAAAAGGGAGATTCCCCAAGATGATAAGTGGGAACAAGGAATTATATGGTCCAGGATAAGGGGAAGTTTGATAGTAAGGGGAGATTTTAGGGCACCAAGGGCTTCACAAAGTCAATCAATATCATTTTAACTCTCAGGGCACTGCTTCTATCCACACCACTACTGCACACAAAACCAATGTTAAAAGAGTACATCTGCCAAGGTAAAACTCTTTCTGTGGGTCGAAAAACTCATGACAGTTATTCTTCTCTTAGAAATGAAAATAGGAAATACTTTTTTTTAAGTTTTAGGAAAATCTAATGGGTGACAAGACTAGAATGTAACAATCACAAAAGAACAAAAAAAAGTCCTCAGGGTCATTTCCTACAGTCTACTAGTTGTTACACATAAGACATAACGATATCTAAATTTAAAATGACAGGACACTGATGTTGATAATTAAATGTCATCTACTTTTAAATCAATTTTTTATTGATTTACTGAATAAAATTTTGAACTAAAAAAATGTCAAGTAATCCACAGTTTAAAAACAATTAAGCTAGGAAAATGGTTATGTGAATTATACAGGAAAAGGCAACAAATCTTGAATTCTGTATGGCCTTGTGGCCATGCAGACAGAGGGGCCTTGCTTTGCTAAAATTTACCCCATTAAGGCCATGCTAATAAAGAATGTAGTTTCATCAGCATTCTAATACATAAGTAAGTCCTCTATCTGGCAATGGAGGAGAGCTCACTTAAATCAAACAAGAATGTATGGAAAGGCATTTTGGAACCATAAAAAAATTAGATAAATGGTGAGTTAGTTATCATATTCTTTAATAATTTCACCTTCCTGTATAACTCAGTGACTTGTTATTCAGTCATTTCACTCATGACCCCATTTGGAGTTTTCTTGGCAAAGATACTGGAGTGGTTTGCCCTCCAGCTCATTTTACTGATGAGAAAACAGAGAGGAAAAAAGTTAAGTGACTTGCCCTGGGTAACACAGCAAGTAAGTGCCTGAGATCAGATTTGAACTCAGGAAGAGGAGTCTGCCAGAGTTCAAACTTGGCATTCTATCCACTGCCCCACCTTCCTGTCAAATAAAAGAAAAGGAATAAATTCAAACTGGTCCCTTGGCCAGAGTACTTGGGAGACCAACCTCCATTAGAATAACCTTAACAACTAAACTACAATGGTGACTGTAAGAATGAATATTATTGTATCTTGTTTTACTCTCACCAATGTTCTTGAGAAATAGTAGAGCTTCCAGACTGATGGGAGCTTGTGATTAGCAGGTATAACCTGCTTTGCAAGGACAATGGTCAAGCACATCTTGGCTTCAGGGGAATCTAGAAAGGTGGGGACATGACAAACTGCTTAGACCCTAGGGGTCATGCATGGGTCACAAGTATCCTCACTACTACACCTGCATAATTAACCTCACACAGAAAGAGAGAATGTAGGTAGTAGGCCAGCTAGGTGGTGCAGTGGATAGAGTACTGGCCTGAAATCCGGAAGATTCATTTTAGGAGAGGGAGACTGGGAGGGAAGGAGGGAGAAAAAAATGTGAAACTCATAAAATATATAAAAATAAATAGTAGAAACTATCTTTACAAGTAATTGGAAAAAATAAAATACTATTTACCTTAAAAATAAAAAAGGAAGGAATGTAGGATATGAAGAGTGTACCCTGGGGAGTTTGATGGAAAGGGTATGACTATTTCAGCTCTCTCCTGCTTCTGTATCAGTGTGGAGTGTATCTAGTGAACATCACAACCATAAGTAAAGCCTTCCTCTGCCCACTCTGAGAATAGGTCTAACATGTGGGTCTTCCAGAGGGGAGCAGTACACAGCAGAAGCTCATCCTGGCTACTCCCTGACCTTGCCTAGGGAGACCTGTGTTCCTCACAAGCATGTTTCTCCAAGAGAAATGTTTGGCTGTACAGTTATAGTACTACCTAGAATTCAAAAAGACTTATTCCTTTTTTCTTTATAATTTTTCAACATTTTCCCTGCTTTTGACATTACCACCTTGGCAATAGAAAGGCAGGGCACACAGAAGCACCTTCAGAGAAAAGTGGCATTTTAAAGGTTTTCCTCATCACATTCTCATTCCCTACTCTACTACCCTGATCTGGATCCCAGATCTAAAAAAGATCTTAAAAGCAAAATTTGTTTTATTATTTGTACACTGCAGGAAATCACAATCCTGGTCTACAGGAACCAGAGGCAAAAACAAATCCAACTCCTCATTAAGTGTATCAGCAAGTTAAAGTGTACTGGGAACATGGGAGACAAAGTAGAACACGCCACAAGTATTTTCATGCTCCTAAAATATTATCCTCTACTCCTTCCTGATGTCAGAAGGGAGGTCAGAAGAACTTTCTTCCAGTAAAAAGTCAGTTACTTCAGGGTAGGAACCATCTTTCCATTTATCTTTGTACACCCAAATCCTAGCATAGAGCCTTGAATACAGGTGTTTAATAAATGCTTGCCAGACTAAATTGGCCTTTTTTTTGTAGGTAAAAGGGAGAGGGAAGCCAAAAACAGGAGTTGTGGTGAATTCAACCTACCTCAATATTAATTACCTGCTTTCGTAAGTGATAACTTTGAGAAGCCAGAGAAAGTAAGCATTCACTACATGCTCTAATTTGACATGTAGACTCTCGCAGGATCTAAATCTAAGGGACAAGACAAATATCAGGAAGAGCCTCTTACAAATAATTTAGCTACACAGGACACCCGGTATTTACTGTAAGGAAGTCTTTACATCTGGGAAAAAAAAGGAAAGCATGGAGAATTACAGAAGAAATGAGACAAAGCATGTTTTAGGTCAAAGTTGGTTGAAGCAAAATAAGCAAAAAGAGAGGGGGAAAAATGAAGGTAAAAATAAAGGGCTGATATTATAACAGGAAGGGGGGAATCTGTTTTTTTCTTTCATGAAAAGTTAAGACAGTTCTATTTAGGGGGCAGAGACAAGATGATGGAGTAAAAGCAGAGCCTTCCCTGAGCTCTCCCCCAAAGCTCTCCAAATATCTGTTAAAAATGACTCTAATTCTGGGACTACAGAACCCACAAAATGACAGTGAAACAAAATTCCCAACCCAAGAAAAACAGGAAAAATCGACAGGAAAGGTCCATGGCACCTGGCAGGAAGCAGAGCAGTCCAGCATGGTCAACAACAGCATAGATAGGCCAGAGCAGCCCTCCAGGCACTGAATCATTGGCAGCTGTAACTGTTCCAAACTTCTCAACCCACAAACACCAAAAAGGTCAGTGGGAAAATTCTGGGGACCTGGGTGAAAGAGGAGCCCATGGTGTGGTCCCAAGGTGGTGAAGCCAGCAACAGGAGAGGCTGCTTCCAGAGCTCTGGGCCCAGACAGTTGGGGTCAAGGGGCTGATACAAAATACCTGAAGCCTGGAACAGTACACCTACCCCCAACCCCCACTGGAAGCAGAGTCTTACCTTGACAAAAGTTAGAAAGTCAAGGATTGAAGAGAAGCAAACATCGTAAAAGAACTCAAGGCTATAGAATCTTACTCTGGTGACAAAAAAGATCAGGCCATACAAGCAGAGGACAGCAGAATGAAAGCTCATACATCAAAAGCCTCCAAGAGGAATTATGAATTGGTTGCAGGCCATGAAGGAGCTCAGAAAGGATTTTGAAAATCAAGTAAGAGAAGTAGAGGAAAAATTGGGAAGAAAAATGAGAATGATGCAAGAAAATTGGAAAAAAGTGTGAACAGCTTGCTAAAGGAGAACCAAAAAAATAATGAAGAAAATCACAACTTAAAAAATAAGCCAAACCAAGTGGCAAATGTCCAAAAAGTCAATGAGGAGAAGAATGCCTTAAAAAGAAAAATTGACCAAATGAAAAAGGAAGTCTAAAAACTCACTGAAGAGAATAATTCCTTAAAAATTAGAATGGAACAAAGGGAAGCTAATGACTTCATGAGAAGTGAAGAAATTAAGAAACAGAACCAAAAGAATGAAAAAAATAGAAGACAATGTAAAATACCTCATTGGAAACACCACTTTTTAAAATTATTGGACTACCTGAAAGCCATGATCAAAAAAAGGGCCTAGATACCATCTTTCAAGAAATTACCAAGGAAAACTGTCCAGATCTTCTAGAACCAGAAGGTAAAACAGAAATTGAGGGAGTCTACCAATCACCTCCTGAAAGAGATCCCAAAAGGAAAACTCCTAGGAATACTGTGGCCAAATTCCAAAATATTACAAGCACTCAGAAAGAAATAATTTAAGTATTGCAGCAATATAATCAGTATGACATAAGATTTAGCAGCTTCTACAATTAAGGGATCAGAAGGCTTGGAATATGAAATCATATATTGATAATGATATTCATATAGAATATCACCAGAGGTCAGAGGAGCTAGGATTAAAACCCAAGAATTACCTACCCAGAAAAACTTAAGCATAATCCTTCAGGAGGAAAAATGGACACTCAATGAAATAGAAGACTTCCAAGCATTCTTAATGTAAAGACCAGAGCAGAATAGAAAATTTAACTTTCAAATACAAGACAAGAAAAACATGAAAAGGTAAGCAGGAAAAAGAAATTGTAAGAAACTTATTGAAGTTGAACTGTTTACACTCCTACGTGGAAAGATGATATGAGACCTTTCTCAGTATTAGGATAGCAGGAGGAAATACATAGAATAGATAGATATATAGATGAGTTGAATATGAAGGGATGATATATATAAAAAAAAATCAAGGGATGAGAGAAGAATATATTGGGAGGAGGAAAGGAGAGATGGGGGGGGGGTAAAACATCTCACATTATCTCATATAAAAGAGGCAAGAAAAAGGAGGGGAAAGGGATGGGGTGAGAAGGAATGAGTGAACCTTACTCTTCCAATTTGGCTTAAGGAGGGAATATACCCATTCAGTTGGGGAGGGCAGATTGGGGTGGGGCGTAGTCAGAAGCAAACACTTTAGAAATAGTCAAAGAAGAAAACTGAATAATTGGGGGAAGGCAGGATAGGATGGAGGGAAATAAAATTATTTGTTCACAACATGACTATTATGGAGGTGTTTTGCATAACCTATATTTAACTGTATAATCTATATTGAATCGCTTGCCTTCTCAATGGGAGTGGATGGGGAGGGAAGAAGGGAGAGAATTTGGAACCCCAAATCCTGTGGAAATGAAATGTTGAAAACTAAAAATAAATAAATTTAAATCTAAAAAAAAAAGACAGTCCTATTTACTTTATTTCACTAAAAATAAACTAGAAGGTTAAGTGGTCAAGAATGGCCCCCATTCATATGGATAAAGCCCAGCTGCATTCCCCCCCTTCCCCCACCCTTATCTCTAAGTTGCGGTTGCCACTTATTTTTCTTCAGATGACCTCTGGGTAAATGAATGTTAAGAGGCCTTTATCTGCTAGACATTTGCCACCCACCAAGAAATAGCAGACCATTAACAATGGAAAAATGACTTTAATATTAGCAAACCACCAAAACAAGAATGAGTTAAATCCGGTACTTTACCAATTCTTTAAAAAAGGTCAAATAGTATTTATACTATATCATACCAGTTTAGAGCTGGAAGGGGACTTCAGACATTTGGCCCCAATCCCATCATTTTAAGGAAGGCAGAGACAAAGGAACCTGCTCAAGGTCACTTTCCTTTCCTGGAGTAAGGGCTCTTTAAACATATCACCTCCTGATCTCAGACAAATTTCAAGCTAAAATAGATTTAACAAAAAAATAGAGAAACTGTCCTTTGAGTCAGCAATATTACTCAATTTTGTTTTAGTGTCAGACCATTTAAAATACCTAGACAGTATAAAATACCTGAGCATATATACATCTACCAAAACAGACACTGGAACATAAACACTGGACATAAACATAAAATACTTTTTATACAAATAAACTCAGGTCAAAATAAGTGAAGTAATATTCACTGTTCATGGGTAAAGTCAATATAATTTTTTTAAATTCTAATCTATTTATTCAATGTCATCCCAATTAATTTTATTTAAATTAAATCTCACTCCATTAAAAATTATTTTACTGAGAAAAAATGTAAAGTTCATTTGGAAGAAGACCTTTTGGACAGAAAACAGGGGCAAGAGATGTAAAGGAAGAAGATTCAGAAGTATCAGACCTTAAACTATATAGGATGAGAGCATTGTTAAAGTATAAAAAGGATAATTTCAATTATTTTAAATTAAAATTTTCTTATATAAATAAAAGCTATGTAGCCAAGAAGAGAATCGCTTGTAGAAAATGTAGAAAAAAACTTTCATAGAAAATCTCTCAGATACTATGTAATTGCATGAAATATTGTTGCGGTATAGAAAATGATGAGTTGGTTGATTTAGAAAAACATGGAAAGACTTGGGTTTATGAAAGAAGACGTTATCCATCTTCAGAGAAAAAGATGCTAGGAGGAAATAAGCATAGTACGATCTTACACATGTGACTGTGTATGTGTATATGTTTATAGAATTTGTGAGTATATACATATATAGAAATAGATGTATCACGCTTAGGGTAGTGGAGGAGGAAAAATGAAGTAAAAAGTGTACAGCAGAGAACAAAAGAAAACTAACAAGGAAGCAAAGAAACAATGTGTAGCATTTAGTACATAGGTTTTCATTATTTTATAATAAATCTCCTTACTGTCTGGTGTGCACAAGGCAATGTTTTCTTTTCTCATTTTGTATTTAAGTTTAAAATAAATAAACATAACACCAAGCACACATAGTATGTACCACAGGGGAGACTGTATGTGTCTGTGTATCTATATCTACATCCATATATATATATATATATATATATACACACAAACACATATACATATATATATCTTCTGGTCAGTGTGGCTCAGCTGGTAATAATTCAAGTTCCACTTAGGAACTGAAGTGAAGTTACTGTCCAAATATCTGTATTGTGAATGACTACTTGCAGAAACTTTATCAAAAAGAAGGTCAGAGCTGCTAAAAGATAGAGCTAGAAATGGTATCTCAGGTTAAAGCTTGGAGGAGGAGGCAAGAAGAGTGGCAAAGGAAAAAATCCAAAGTAATAATACAGAGAAAGGGGAAGAAGACAGAACAAAGGTAGGGGGAGAGAGAAAGAGAGACAGAAAGGACAGCAGGAAGGTGGAAGACAGAGGGAGAGGAAGGGGGAGAGAGGGGATGAAGACAAGCGGGACACAGAGAAAAAGCAAGCAGGGTGGAGGAGCTAGGAGAGACAGAGACAGAGGTCGGGTGCATAGGATAGTGTAGCTGTATTCTCTCCCCTGTGTTGTCTCTAATGCCCTAATACCAAGAATGGATAGAGTCGAGATCTCAGCCCAGGACAATGGCAAGTGAGCCTGCAAAGCCATGGGTAATGAACTCAGCTACGTAGGGGCAGAATGGGACTGGACACTGACAGGAACATGCTAGTGTGCAAGCATTAGCAGGGGATGTACCTGTCCTTCCCAGGGAACTGATATAAATGAGAAAATGCTTGGGGCTTTTCTGAAGGTGGGCAAAATGGGAAAGCAGATTTCTAAAACTTAGAGACAGACAGATACAGATTATATGGGAATGTTAAAATAGAAAAAGTGTTAAAGGATAAGAGACAGCTAGGGAGGCAAAGGTTTCTTTTTCCTATCAAAGAGATCATCCAGTCCAGGGCTTCTTAAAACTTTTTCCATTCAAGAGTCCTTCATACCTTCTTAAACTGTGGGTCTTGTCCCCATATGGGGCCCACCCTCCTCATCTGATAAGAGGAAGGAAATGAGTCCCCAGGCAAGGCAATGAGACTTGTCCAAAGATGCATGGCTTAAGTGGCAAAATCAGGATCTGAACCCAGGAAACAAAGACGAATTTCAGCTCAAACTGGTAGCATCCAAGTATAGGAACATACAGAGAAAACTTTCCCCAAGGCTGCTCTGTTCATGTATCTAAAATAAGTTTTTGGAAGGATATAAAGTTTTGGGAATGCAAGGTTTCTGGCATTTTAAAGCACAAATGGAATAGATAGTACTTTTAACCAAAAAAAAAAAAAAAATAGTACCTTTAGCTTAAATCCAGAAAGGAAGCCAAGCCAAGAGAATATTTAATGAGTTACTGTTTGTGTGGGAGCAAAGGTAAATTATAAATAAGGAAATGGTTATGAACAGTCCCACTAACATTACAGTAAAAAAATTACAGTTAAACCCACAGATCATCCCACCATCTAATCTTGTTAGCACACACAAAACCATAGAACAGGAATTTATGGAGGGGTTTAGAATATCGCCACTACATAAATTCGTGTGGTGCGTGGGTGGGGGGGAGAGGGAGAGGGAGAGAGAGAGCGCTAGCATCTTCCTCTTCCATGAAAAACTCTGGAGTCTTATGAGCAGGATATGAACCCTTGACAAAGGTCTAGAGGCTATGTCATGGTCTCTGATGACTGCTGTGACTGCATATTTGTACCTTGGACTCCCTGGCACATCTCCCTCTCCCAATCTTGCACATTTCTTTGTTCGTTTTTTTCCAAAGTCTCAAACACTCTGGATCCTATTTCTCTAATACCTTCCTCCCTCCCTCAAACCTTCTAGAAAATGACATGAAGCTATTCACCAATTAAAAGCTGCTGGAACGTTGAAAATCCAAACAAGTAACAGACAATTACAGGAGGGGGTGTGGGGGAGGGAAACAGAAGGCGGCAAAACACAGGAAGAAAGAGAAGCACTCAGATCAGCATACTCTCTTCCCAGGAACACCCTCAAAAAGTTCTAAACAACACATTTGAAATTTTTCATTAATTAACTGGGTGAGATCTCCAGGTTTTGTGGGTGTCGGTTTTGTTTCTTAAAATTAAGTCTCAGTGGCATTTATTCATGCGGATCGGAGGGAAGCCCGTGGACTGAGCTTCTCCCAGTGCGCAAGCCAGCCGGTGCCTTAGCAGAGATGCCCTATTAAAGGGAAGGGGGTTACTGGGAACAATGACGGCCGGCTTCCTTTCTCACTGACAGATGTCACCATTCAAAGCCATTCCCTAGCAACTGCCAAACAGTCCTCTGATCTCCCTCCTCCAAAGAGTGTGAGAATCTTGGGAAACCAGAAAACGAACCCTTACAAGGGCCTTCTGAGGAACAGGGAAGGAGTTATTCAGAAGGGGCAAAACCCAAAAAGCAGCAATAAAATATCTGTTTAAAACAGAAACTTTAAACACATACTTCCATAATGAATCTGAACAAATTAACAGCAAAACAACCAATATTTCGGATGGATTCTATCCATTTCTGAGAGTGCTAATTACTGAGTCCAAAAGGACAACTGAACGACAAAAACCTGAAAAGCGCCTGCATATCTGAATCTGTTAGACATCTGAAAATATTCTGAACTGGGCCCACAGACAGAAGTTGTATAGTTTATTCATTCACCATAAAAAGCTACCTCAAAAATAGAGAAATGGGATAGAGAAAAAAGATCCCTCCATCATAAAAAAAACTGGAAAGAATTAAGCCTCAACTACCATAAACACTATTTCTTTGGGGAATAAAAGGATAGCAAAATGAGATTTCCCTTCATTAACTAAACCGTTACAAATTAAAAAAAGAAATAAAACTATTCAACATGTTTGATGCGTAAAGTAATTGCTTTTTAAAAGATTCTTAATAAGTAAACAAAATAACAAAGAAAGCAATCTTTCCACAACTGTAAATAATTATAATAAATTTTCTCCTAGCATATTCCAAATACTCAATGTGAATCTTATAGTAAAATATTTTAGAAGGCATACTAAATAAAACAAAAATCTTAAAAGCAGTAGTTAAAGTGAAACCTTGAAGGCATTAAAAATTAGTGAAATCATCAATTTCTAGTCATGAAATACATTAAAAGCCAAACTATGTAGCTGTTAAAACAAGACATCCCCCATAAGAATTTTTCAAAAACAGAGCTCCTTACTAGGTCAGAATATTCATAATCTCCATGCCAACAAGTCTTTTTTGAAATACACCTGGAGCTGTATGGGTCTAAGTTTCCAAATTAAGTGATGGAAAAACTGGACATGATCACCATTAATAAAAGCATTCTATATGGTACACATTTTCCCCAACCTCTTTAATCTTATTTTCATTCATACCATATTCTACCTGCAGTAAAATGCTCACCAATTACGTTGGACCACTGTTCAATTACTATCAGGGCACAGGCCATAAGAGACAAGAGATGAAAAGACCAGTCACCAATACAGCCTTCACATTATGTTGAATGCCTCCGCTTTTATTTTTCACCTTATCTATGTGAACCAGATCCCCTCACTGTACAAAGTTGTGGGAGTTTCCTACTTTTGAGATAAATTAACTGTTTCTATTCCATTTGTTCCCTTTCACATAATGCTTATCCAGCGTAAAAGAGAAATTATTAGGTACCTCTCACAGATATAATGATACCTATCACACAAGCAATAAAACTCCCAGATATTCAGAGTCTAAGACTCCAGAGCTGGATGAAGCCATACTCCCCACATATCAAACTTTAAGCCTCTCCACTGGGTGAGGGTTGGGGACCCAACCTTTTCAGGTACTAGCCAAATTATTTGTAATTTCCACCGTTATCTACGTATATGCTCTGATGCAGATAACCAAAAGCTCCCATGTTAATTATGTAGTACTTCCTGAATGGCTTCAAGTGGCAGCTTCAATTCAACTAACTCATTAAATCATCCATTCAAATTCCTAATTATCTAACTTTCAGATCTTTACTATTACAAAATAAACTGAGCAGATATTGAAGAAAAATAAGAAATCAAATGTAAATTACTCATAATTGTCTTCTAAATATACTTAGCTTTAAACTTAGGACCAGAGGTACAAACTACATTAATTTCCCCCTCCCCTATACCGAACCTATAAAAATTTAGTTGTTTTTAACAAATTAGAACTGTGTGAAGATCCCATGCAGCAAAGTCCTTCTAATGTTATCCTCATCCACACCAGCACCACTCTTTTCTATAGAGCCACCAACGTATGGGGGAGGAAACAGAAGTCTTAATGCTGAACCTGGAATTTTAAGCCATAACTTTCCTCCAAGGAATTGCAAAGGGTTCTGAGTACAACACGTCATCTGTCCTCACTCCAGCGGTGCTCCGATAGGGAAGAAAGATAGTTTATCTGAAAGCTTAGCATTTTCAAGCTGGGGTAAATGAAATTTTGACATGGTCACCACTTGCCAAGGTCAAATTTGAGTCTGCTGCATACTGAAGACCAACACTAGCGCTTCCCGTTCCCTAAAGATCAACTATAACTACAGAGCCAATTTCAATAAGCCAGAATGACTGTCTTCCTGTGATACAGTAAAAGGTCTATTATAAAAGGAAAACTATCCTATATTCTAAGGAGATCAAACCTTTACCTATGCAAATATTTATAATAGCTCTTTTCAATGTAATTAGAAAACCAGAAGCTAAGGACTTTGCTACATGGAATACACACAAAAACTATATGAATACAACTACAAAATACTGTTTACAAATTGGACAAACCTAAGTAATTGTTTAAAAATTATTTTTCACGGATAGGCCAAGACAATGTAATAAAAATAACAATACTATCTTAATTAACTTACTCAGTGGCAAACCAAACTATCAAATGATTACTTTATAAGATCTGGAAAAAATAACAGCAAAATTTATCTGAGGCCAAGAATCCAATCTCAAGGGAAATAATGAAAAGAAGTAGAAAGGAAGGAAAACTAACAATATCAGATCTTAAACTATTCTACAAAGCAGTAATAATAAAAAGATTTGGTACTAACTTAGTAGCAGAAAAGTTAATTACCAACAACAGACCAGGTATACACATACAGTAATTGTTTGTCCTTTGTTTGCCAAGAGGACCAGTGATATCATATGGTGATGTCCTGATTTTCAAGTTAATTGGATTTAAGTGAGGCAAACAGTCATCAGCCTCACTCCCTCTTCTAGAGTCACTTAAGTTCAGGACGACTGGTAATCGCCCAGATGACGTTGGTATCTTCAATGCCTAACCAAACTCCAAGCACTCCACAGCACCTGCTTCAGCAGCCTTCATAACTGTTAGAACAAACTGTTCTCATCTACTCCCATTCCACCGGGGAAGGATGTTTTCACACAGATGTCCTCCTGAATCACCTAGTGGTTTGAGGCCTGTCAATTACTCACAGCTTAGGTTAACCCAGAGTGTGGCAATTGAGATGCTATAGTTTCTTGGAGCCACAAGTGGTATACACAAAAAGAAGCAAATTAATACAGAAGCCTAGTATTCAATTACTACAAAGTAACCACCTACTGGGATAAGGACTCACTCTTCAGGAAAAACTGGGAAGCAGTTTGGATGAAATCGGATTTAGATGAACATTAAACACCATCACAATAAGCTCCAAATGGACAGACACATGATGACATCACATCACAGATAAGGAAGAAACGATCTTTTCTATCTATGGATAGAGGAAAGATTCATCACCATAAAGGTTTTAAAGAGAATCACAAAAGATAAAATAGACAATTTTGAGTACATAAAATTTAAGTTTTTGCATAAACACATTCAGTGAAGCTAAGAGAAGAAAACATTAGCTGAAGCTTTGCATCAAATTTCTCTGATAAAAGTCTCCTTTTCAAGACATTTTAAGGCAGAACTTCTCAAAATTCTTTGGCCTACACACCCTTTTCAAAAAAAAAAGAAAAAATTACTCAGTGCACTCCTAGAAATGTATTTCCTTCCACCCTTTAATGGTTTTTTTGAAAATGGTACCACTTCAAATTACTACCACTACCTTGGATTGTCCCAGAGCCCACAGGAGGTAGTATCACCCACTTTGGGAGCCTATGTTTAATGAAATGATTAAAATTTATAAGAATAATGGCTATTCCACAATAAATGGTCAAAGGACATGAACAGGCAATTCTCAAGGGAAGAAATTCCAGAGAGGAATTCTCCAAAGGAGAAATACCAGAAGCAATATAAAAAAATGCTCCAAATCTCTAAAAATTAATGAAATATAAGGGGCAGCTAAGTGATGCAATGGATACAGCAATGGGTATGGAGTAAGGAAGACCTGAGTTCAAATACAGCCTCAGACACTTACTAGCTGTGTGACCCTGCACAAGTCACAACACCTATTTTCTACAGTTCCTCATCTGTAAAATGGGGACACACTGAAGGAAATGACAGACCATTCCAGTATCTGCCAAAAAAACCTCAGTCAAAGGTCCATGGTGTCACGCACAGTTGGACACAACTGAAAACAAAACTAAAGCCACTCTGAAGTTCTTTCTCATACATATCAGACTGGCACTGCTGACAAAAAAGGAAAAAACTGTTGTTGGAATGGCCACTGAGCACATGGATGCACTGCTGGGAAAGCCATGGATTGATACAGACATTCTGAAAGCAACTTAGAACTTTATGCTGTTATTACACTCCATACCCTTTGACTCAATGATGACCCTACTAGTCTATGGCACAAGAAGATCAAAGGAAAAGGAAAATATCCTGTATGTACCAAAGTATTTATGGCAGTTCTTAATATGGCAGCAAAAAAAAAAGAGAGAAAGTAATGTCCACTATTTGGGGGATGACTGTACAAATTCTGTTGACTCCCCCTCTGTAGTTCACAGAGACTCTCCCACATCCTTGTCACACAAAAGGTCACACAGCTATATCTTCCCTATCTTCTGGGAAAACTGACTTAAAAAAAGTCACAGATATTTGCCAAACAAGTCCCTTTAGAAAACAGATTCACCTATTAATAGAAAGAAACACATCCTTTCTTACTGAACCTTTATAACTTCTCTGAACTGATTATTTACATTATTCTCATTGTGTATACTGTTGTTTGTACAAGTGCCCCATGTTTCCAAAGGCAGCTAGATGGTACAGTAAATAGTGTCTGGCCTGGAATCCAGAAGTATCTTCCTGAGTCTAAATCTGGCCTCAGACACTTAGCTGTGTGACCCTGAGCAAGTCACTTAATTTCATTTGCCTCCGTTTGTCATCTATAAAATAAACTGGAGAAGGAAATGGCAAACTATTCCAGTATCTTTTTAAAAAACACCAATTGTTGACCCAGAAATATCGCTACTAGGAGTGTATCCCCAAGAGATTATAAAAACGGGAAAGGGTCCCACGTGTACAAAAATATTTATAGCAGCACTCTTTGTGGTAGCCAAAAACTGGAAGTCAAGGGGATGCCCATCAATTGGGGAATGGCTGAATAAATTATGGTATATGAATGTAATGGAGTACTATTGTGCCATAAGAAATGATGAACAAGAAGACTTCAGGGAGGCCTGGAAGGACTTATATGATCTGATGCTGAGCGAAAGGAGCAGAACCAGGAGAACTTTGTGCACAGCAACGACCACAGTGTGCGAGAGTTTTTTCTGGTAGACTTGGAACTTTGTAATAACACAAGAACTTACTGAGAAAAAAAAAAAATCCTAATGTCGGTCTTCTAAGGCAAAATGCCTTCAACACTCAGAGAAAGAAATGTGGAAGTCACTTGCAGAATGTAGCAGATCATGTTTGTGTGTGGGTGGGTTTCAGTGTATTATGTGTTGATTTGTTATATGATTTCTTCCATTTATTTTAGTTCGACTACATAGCCTGACTATAGTGAAAATGTGCTCAATAGGAAAGTATATGTAGAACCTATACAGAATTGTATGCTGTCACTGAAAGGTGGGAGGGATAAAATCTTAACTTTAAGGAAATGATTGTAAAACATTAAAAAAAAAAAAAAGAAAACCCCAATTGGGTCAAGAAGTGTCAGACACAATGACTTCCTCATATTCTTTTTTCCTTTCAGTGTGCAAAATTCCACAGCATTCATATACCATTTAGATATTCCTCAATCACTTGGCACATTTTGTTTCCAGTTATTTGTTATGAATTGTTGCCCTGAACATTTTTTTTGCATATATGAGATATTAATTTGGAATATAGTCACAGTAGAAACAAAATTTCTGAGTCAAAGAACATGCACAATCTAGTAAAATTTCTTCTGCGATTATATAGTATTTTCCACAACTGTCAAACTAATTCAAGGGATAGCTAGGTGGTGCAGTGGATGCAGGACCTGAGTTCAGATCTCACCTCAGATACTTCACACTCTAGCTGTCAAGTTGACTAGCTGTGTGACCTTGGGCAAGTCACTTAACCCCAATTGCCTCATTCTGGGTCATCTCCAGTCATCCTGATGAATATCTGGTCACTGGATTCAGATGGCTCTGGAGGAGAAGTGAGGCTGGGGACCTGACAACCCACCCTCACTCAAAACAAAGTCAAGGGCAAGCCATGTCATTTCTGATGGCATGGTCTTCTTCAGCAATGGACAAACACACACAAACTAATTCACAACTCTAGAGGCAATAAATTCATATAGTAATCTCATAGGGCAATCTTTTAGAAACTTTTTTCTGCCAGGAGGGTTTTAATTTACATTTCTGATTATTATTGATTTTGAACATACTTTTTCAAATGATTATTGATAGTTTATATTACTTTTTTTTGAAAACAGCTTGTTTATATCCTTTAACAAGGGTTTGTTAGAGAATGGCTTTTAATCCTATGTGTGTGTATATATATTTATTTATATATATACACACACACACACACACACACACACACACACACACACCAATTCCCTACTGATTTTGAATACTCATAAGATATGGTTAAATATATTTTAATAAATGCTTTTTCTTCTCATTCAAGCTGTATTGTTAGGTTAAGATGTAAAAGAACAAGAGATAGGATAATAACTTTTCACCAACTGGGGTCAGTTGCCAAAGAATATCCTCTTTTCAAAATTCGGTACTGGAAAAGTATTATCCATAATCAAGAAACATGAAAAAACAATTCCTCCCTTGAAAAGGGTTTGATTAATTTTTCTAAACTATCTATGGTCGCCCCTACTCACCCACCCAAGTCTAATGCCAAGACTTAAAATGGTTAAAATACCCTATAGAAAACTACTCATTAAGTATTAATTCAAAATCCTGAATGGGATATTCCAAGTCATAAACTTAATATCTATAATATAGGTGTTTATTGATATGTTCATTAAAGAAACCCATAAGCTACTATCACAAGGTTCTTCCAGAAAAACTCTAGGCTATGCATCGGGAAAAGATTTCAATTCATACTCTGCCATGAATTTGCTATATGATTTAACAAACTGTTTCAGATCTTAACACAGTACCTGGAACATAGGAGCCACTTTTAAAAAATACTTCTTGACTTGACTTCATTTCTCTGAGCTAATGAACCAGGGGATTACTGGTGTAAGAAATAAAATAAGTGACTCATAAGTGTTTTGATGTAAAAGAAGCCTTCCAATATTTATTCAACCACCAATTAACTGTGATCCACATTCATAACTACCTTGACATCTGTGAGAGAGAGCATTTTGAGTTTGAAAAGTTTGACAGCTGAGACATACAAGTTATCTGGGTTCAAAATCCATTTCAGTTAACTTATTAACTGTGTGCCTTTGAGCAAGTTACTTTTAACTTGTAAACTGAAAATGACTGCTGTTCTTTCCAGGCCTGGATCTATAATCTTGTGATTTAAAAAGAAATCTATAAATAATTAAAACACTTTATATATTCTTCTTAGGTCCATGTACCTAATAGAAGATCATATAAAGGAGTAAACTGATGTAAACTGACTTCCTACACTTTGGATTGAGAGATGTGAGCACTAAAAATATTTTAGTCATTCTTCAGCTATTTCAGTCATGACCAACTCTTCCTGACCCCATATTGGTTTTGTTTCATAGGGTTTTTTTCCTAATATTGAGTTTTCTTGACAAAAATACCAAAGTGGTTTGCCATTTCCTTCTCCAATTAGAAACACAGACACATTCTAACTTAATTTTTACACATCTACTGTCCCATTAGATTTTAAGCTCCATCAGGATGGGTGCTATAACTTATCTTTGAATACATCTTCGTGCTAAAAACAGTACCTTAAGTATATAGCATGTGCCCTTAGATGAGTTTTGTGTTTTTGCCTTTCTTTGTATTCTCATCACTTAACAAAGCTGCATGACACATAGTGAGAACTTAGTAAAGGCTTATTGACTTGACTTTGTTATGGTATCAAACTTATTGAACTATTTGTATGCTTCTAATCTTTACTCTTCGATAACACATACTTCAAAAATGAAGGAAATATAGATAAAAAATGAAAATGAATCCACATTCAAATCTATCAATTAGGGGCAGCAAAGTGGCATAGAGGATAGAGGAGTCAGGAGGACCTGAGTTCAAATTTGGCTTCAGACACTTGACACTAGCTGTGTGACCCTGGGCAAGTCACTTAACACTGACTGCCTTTTAAAAAATAAAAACTATAAATGAACAGTTTTCAAAAGAAAAAATGCAAACTATCTACATACAAAAATGTTCTTCAAATCAATAATGAGAGAAATGCACATTAAAATAATTCTGAGATTTCACCTCACAACTAAATTGGTCTAGAATAAAAGAAAATAATCAATATCGGATAGATTGGGGCAAGACAGACACACACAATACTGTTAGTGGAGCTGGGAATTTATATAACCATTCTGGGAAACAATTTGGAGTTATTTGAGAAAAGATACAAACTGTTCAAACCTTCTGATCCAGGGATGTCACTACTGAGCATGCATCCCAAGTAACTAGTCAAGGCTGGAGAAAGGATGCATATATTTATAACAGCTCTTTTTCTTTTTTTGGGGGGGGGTGCCCCAAAAAATAGAAGAAAAAAATGGCAAAACAAAATGTGGCATATGAATGTAATGGGGCTTTACTGCACCATAAGAAATTCAGAGAAAAACAAAAGGATTTGTATGAACTGATAACAGAAGTAAACAGAGAAAAAACTAAGACAACGGCTACATTTTGCCTTACAAATACACTTGTTGCATATGCCATCAATCTTTCAGTTGGTTTTATAACTTGTTACTTGGGGGGATTCTCTGGGTAGGGGTGAGGAACATATGTAAAAAAATGACATATGAAGACAAAACCTTTGTTTCACAAAACAATAAAGAGGAATGAAAAGAAAGCTAAAATTTCTAAGAAAAGAACAGAAACATTACACATTACTGGAGATTTAATAAGCACTGAGACCCAGGGCAACATAATAAATGGATAAATGTCATCCATATGGAATGGAAAGAGTACTGGATGGTATAGGAGACAGACTGGTACAGGGGATACTTGAGGTAGAAAGATCAATTAAGAGGTCACAACTGTCTTTATAACTTCTGGCAAGTCATTTAAGCTTTCTCAGTTTCAATTTCCTCATCTTTAAAATGAGGGGACTACATCATCTTCAAGTTCCCCTCCAACTCTAGATTTTCCATCCACTGCCAATCCAAGCAGATTAATCAACAGAGGAATCTGTACCTAGAGTTTACAGGAAAGCGAGGGGAGCACATCTTTATAAGAAGTCGCCAAGCAGGCACACTGATGTATTACAGTTAGAGGTGGGAATGGATACAAGCATCCTGGAAACCAATCTGAAATTATACATAAGAAGTTACTAAATAGTCATGCCCTTTAAAGCAGCTTTGCAACTCCTCAGCCTATACTCAAAGAGTAAGGAAAAGGTCTTTTATGTACAAAAATATCTGTAACAGTTCTTATGGTAGCAAAAAAAAAAAAACCCAAAAAACTGAAATGTCCGTGTGTAAAGGCAAGCATCCTACCATAGCCAGGATGATCTGTTAGTACAGGTTCTTGGATCTGCTTTTCTTAAAGGAAAGCAACTTTTAAGGGGTCAGTCATCTTACTTTAATCAAGCACATATATCATTCACTTAGTTCAGGGGGAAAAGTTAGCACCCCGAACTTCAGAAAAAATACGAACAAAAATTATGAACAGAAAATAGTATAAAGATCAACAGACAGGTCTTCTAACTGACCACAAGCAATACATACATCACAGTTCAACAGACAGAAGCACCAACATCTGGGTTTAAGCAGGAGTGGGGACACTCCTTAATGGCTACCCGGAGTCTCATCTGGCCAAATAATAGGAACACTCTTCCAATGAGTGAACCCCAAAGCTGAATGTTAACTCTGAGTATATATAGAGCCAGAAGGCATCACAACCAGTGCTTCAATGCCTAATTATCAAAAGGTGTGAAAGCCTTCAAGCAAACAAACCTCCCCCACAAACTTTCCCTTTAAACAAATTCCTCCCCCAATGGACTCCACTTGAGGTCTGTTAATGGGCAGGGAAGATCTTTAACTCCTATTAATATTACAGCTGAAAAAATTGTGGTATATCAATTTAACGGAAGACTACTGTGCAGTAAGAAATGAGGGGAAAGATGATTTGTTTCAAAGAGACAAAGAAATACTGAAATGTGAAATAAGCAGAACCAAATTTAGTTATGGTTTTACATCGTTACAAAAATGAACAATTTTAAGACTTAAAAGAACTCTGATATGCTAAATGATCAACTACTGTCAATTTGATTGATAAGGGAGAACACTACAGACCTCTTGACAGATGATGAACTTGAAGAATGTTTAGTTTCTTTCTGGATATGACCAATGTGTGAATGTTTTGCTTGACTGTGCTTATTTAATACAAGGATTCTGTATTTCTTCCCCCTTTCCCTCCAATGTTTTTAGGGGGAGATGAAGACAGACAGAAAAAAGAATGCCAATGGGGTAAGGAAATCTATCTTGCCCTACAGGAAAACAGAAGGGAAGAGAGTAGAGGGGAAGGTGAATAGAAGAGAGGGCAGACCAGAGAAAGGGAGGATGGTAATTGGAGGAAAGGTAATCAGAATACCGGCTGTCCTGGGGTGGGGGAGGGAAGAGATGGGGAGAAAATTTGAAATTCAAAATTTTGTGGAAGTGAATGTTGAAAACTGAAAATAAATAAATTTAAGGAGAAAAATGCCAGCAATTTTAAAAAAAAATTAAATATAAGATAAAAATTTTAAAACATTTAAATTTTAATATATTTAAAATACTTTTTAAAAATATCCTGTCTCCAAAGCACAGGTAGTTTGCTTCCAAGTAAGAGCATGCCCATCTGAGGTTAAACAGAAGATCAGTCTACAAAGCTAGCTGGTTTTGAAGAGGTCATTAATTGAAACAAGCAAATACACCTTCTTAAAGGAATCCTGATGTGATAGAGCTGGCTGGCTTTTGAGTCAAAAAACCTGGATTCAAAAATCCCAATTGCCACATACTAGCTGTGAGGCCCTGAGCAATTCATTTGTCAGTACCCCAGGCAACAACTCTCTAAGACTTTATTAAAGTTTAAATAGCTGCTCATCTGTGCAATTCTCTGTACCAACGAAATCACTGGTAGAGACCAAACACAAAACTGCATTCCAAGTGTTTTATTCAGTTTACATGGGATAGGCTCTTTATAAAAAGGCAAGGAAATTTTGCAATGTTATAAAAAAAGAGAGAGATTCAAGTACAAAAAGGGCACTTTAAAATTACTTTGGTAGGAGAAAAAGTGGGGGGAGAAACTACAACACACAAGCAGAATGAAAGAGGCTTGGAATTGTGAAGCTAAGGAAAGCTAATACTCTTGTGGAAATTTCCAGGCAGACAGGAGAAAGTATGGGGAGGGTGCAAGGGGACTGGGGGGGGGGGGGGGAGGGCTGGAGAACTAGCTCAGTTTAGGTTAAACCACCTTTTGTCTACAGTAAGTCAGGAGACTCAAAATAATTCTAACAGGGCTTTAATAGCAGTAGCCTGGTTCTCTTCAGACCGACAGAAAGAGTATAACCACATCATGGATCCCAGATGCACAAGGAGTCTCAGGCAACTTTGACTGAACTTGTGAATTTTTAATCAATTCCTTTAATTCTCCCTAACCTTTGACTCTTCTAGGAGATAGATCCCTATGTCCCCTGAGCACCGGAAGGAGTCAGTTCTGCAAGTAGCCACACTCGAGTCTGCTGCACAAGTTTGACAGGGAAGGATGGAAGATAGCGTTCAAAACAGTCTCTAAAAAAACATTACCTCTAGATGGATTTGTCATGGAGAGAGCAAAGGGTAGAATGTGCGCCCCTCAGAGTGCCAGTAATCTTGTATTCTATTAGTGGAGAAAAAAACAGAGTAGGGCACTAAGCATCTCCTGACAATCTAGTATTAACACCTTTCATTCCAGAAAGAGAACATTTCCATAAGTAATAAAAATACTGGAAGGTGGCATAATAGTGGATAGAAAGCAGGCCTCACCTGGGTTCAAGTCCCACATCTGACACATCACTGCGAGACCCTGGATGAACAAGTTACTCAACTTTGTGCTCGAGGCCAAATAAAAAGGGATCCTCTGCAGACTGCAGATTGACTTAGAAAACTAAAAATTAACGTTGTTATTTTTTTATTTTTTTTGTTATTTTTTTTTTATTTTTTTGTTACATTTTTATTTATTTTGTTAAATATTTCCCAATTACATTTTAGTTTGGTTTGGTCATCTCTCTGGAGTTTTGTGGGCCTAGAGTTTGACCTCTCTGTTCTAGGCAACCCTCTAAGATTATAAATTGCAGAAAAGGTGCCAATTTAAATTGAGAATTCCTTATACCAATGAACAGATCTAGTCCCTATTCCCAATAATATTAAAATTCAAAATTCCACTAAAGATGCAAACCAGATACATTCTTGTGTTCTAGGAGTGGCAAGGTGATACAATGAACAAAGCCTGGCAATTAAACCCAAAGAAAGCCAGGCTGCTGTACAACCTTAAGCCAAACATGACTTCCTCTAACTTAACTTTCCTCAACTATAAACTGGGGATAATAGAAGGTACTTCCCAGGGTTATTGTGAGAATCAAATAAGGTAATATAGTAAAAAGCATCTTGAAAATCTTCAAACAATTACCAGTAACCTCCTGGTTGATCACAATGCCATACAGATTGCAAGCTTTTTCCACGTTGGTAAAAGGTCTTCATAAATTTTTGTGATAGAATATATATTTATATATAACGTATGCATTATATATAATAGTACATATCCATACATATCCACATGTGTGTCTATTATATATCTATTAGATAACCTATCTATATAAAGATCTCCCATCTATCTACAGGGAGAGGGAAGAGAGAGGAGGAAGATTCAGAACCTTCTAGGAACAAGTATCTCCTCGATACATTCCTAGCCTGGTCCTCTGACAGACCTATTGGTCCAGGTTCACTGCTACACCCAGAGGCCAAGTCTTTCTTTTCCCCAGTGATCCAGCCTTCCAAGACTCACAGTCAGCTCCACAAGAGAGCGAGAAGCCTAGAAATTGCAAGAAAGTTAGTAGAGGCAGACACAGTTACATGGAGTAGGCTATATCACTGGAGTGAGAGTCCAGGATTCCACTACATATAGGTAAATATATAAATCAACTGAAAGGTGGCTAGTACAGTAGATAGAACACCAGGCCTGGAGTCAGAAGGACCTGAGTTCAAATCTGGGTGCAGAGACAAGCTGTGTGACCCTGGACAAGTCACTTAACACTATTTATCTCAGTTTCCTCATATGTAAAAAATGAGCTAGAAGGAAATGGCAAACCTCTCCACTATCTTTGCCAAAAAAAAAAAAAAGTCAAGACATGAAGAGTCGGACAGGAGTAAAAAACACCACAACAATAATTAACTGAAGATTATTGGAGAATAAAGATTCTCTTAACAGACTCTAACCTAAGACAGTTTCCAATTCTGTGACCTTGGACTTTTTGCTTCAGTCTCCTCAACTGTAAAGTCTAAGAATAGGACCTACCTCCAAGGGTGCTTGTGAAGATCCAGTGAGATCACATCTGTAAAGCAGTTAACACATTGTTACGTGCGAGACAAACATTAGCTATCTAAGATGATGACAGAAAAGAAATGTATCGAGTTGGGAATACCCTGAATGTAGCATTTCAGTGATACATGCCTAACAAGCTTCTCCAAGTCTTTATAGAAAGTGAAAGGCTAGCTGTAAGGGTTTACGGGGAGAGGGAAGGGAAGGAGAAAGAGGAGAAAAAAAATGTACAAAAAAACCCAGAGACTGCAGTCCCAAGATGAAGGCAAAGTGCCCCTATCAAGCTAGCTTTAGTAGTGATGTTATCTATCAGTTCTGGAAAGAATCTTCAAATTAAATGGAAGGACTGTCTTTAGAAAAGTACAGTACTTAAAAACAAATATACTTTTACTGCCTTGAAATGGTTACACTGGGTCACAAAGTCTATTGGAAATGAACTAAAGGAACGCTAATGTTCTTCTAGGACAAGTCAATGATTTGGCTAAGTCTGTCAAGCACACAGATTTCAGGTAAAAACACCTGTGTCCCTTTCAGAAGCCCAGTCTCACCTTCGACTTTCCCACTCACAAATTCAAAATACTCTGGGAAGCTATGGGCTTATGGAGGATCTATCTGGTCCTCCACTCTTTCTCCCACCAGAATAGCTCAGTGAGACTGATAACCTTTAAGGCAAGAGTTTTTGGGCAGCTAAGTGGTACAGTGGATAGAGCACCAGCTTGTAGTCAGAAAGGCTCAACTTCCTGAATTCAAATCTGGCCTCAGATCCTTACTATGATGTATGATGCTGGGCAAGTTACCTAACCCTGTTTGCCTCACTTTCCTCATCTATAAAATGAGTTGGAGAAGGAAATGACAAACCACTCCAGTATCATTGCCAAGAAACTCCAAATGGGGTCCAACGTGACTGAAACAAAAATGACAACAGAAGACAGAAGTTCTTGACTTTGTACTTGTGAACTTTTTTTTTATATTTTGATACATGTATTCCAATATAATTGGTTCATTTCTAGATTTTATGCATTTTGAAACATTTTTCTGAGAAAGAGTCCATACTGTCAAACTGCCAATATGGTCGTGAAAAACAAAAAATTTAAACCCCCCCCCGATTAAATGAGAAATTTACTTCCCTTCAATGGTGCTCCAGAGCGCTATAGTCTGCCTACAACAAGCAGAGCCTCCAAGGAAGTTATAGGTTAAAAGATATTTCTGTTCCCTCACTCCCAGTCCTGACCTACTCACAATGACTGCCTGGACCTGGAGACTCAAATCCACTCACAATTTACCCAAAATACTGAGAGCATACTGGCAAAGTATGAACCAAATGGCATCTAAGGAATCAATAAACAAGCTTAGTGGGTCTGGAGCTGTCTCTGCTTTATGAAAAGGCCACCAGCAACATGGAAAACAGCACATCCAAAATACCAACCAACAAAGGCTGAAATTCTCAACTGCTACCAAACTTTCCATTAAAGGCAATTTGGAAGCCAGGCTTCTCTGTAACTACGAGGCATGTAAATTCCAAAAATTCTAACAAGACTTTTGAAAAAAAAAATCTCCATAGACCTTCATTTCAGGACATCCAATCAATTCACACTACACTATTACTCACTTTAAGATTTGTTTGTCCCCACTACACCAAAAACGTCACATAGTATCAACTTATTCCAATACTAAGCCACAGAAAAGTCCATGTTCTCAATCTGTTCACGGCCAAATAAGAATTGTTTATACTAAAAATGAACGCTTAAAAAAAGTACCATTTTATATAAAACGGTAGCCTTAAATTCTCCATCCTCCACAACACAATTTAAAAAAACATATTGCATAAAGCCAAAGGTGTCAAATATTTTACCAGAACTTGGGATTCCCAAGGGCAAGATCTGCAACTGCTCAGCTCAAGCAATACAGAGCATTATTGTTTAAGCTAATAAATGTCCTAAAAAAACACTAAGCCAAGGGAAAGAAAACCTGTTCATAGGATCATAGACTAAGGGCTCAAAGGAATCTTGTTGAATGTCATAGTTAAACCACACAGGAGTAAATTCAACCCTTTAAAAGTTCCAATAAGGATTATGGACTGGAAAAAAGAATGGAACTAGGGAAGAGAGCATTATTAAATACAAAATGGACAATAAAAAGATACCAGTGATGAGTTATAATGTCTAAACTGGTGAAATAGAAATAAAGCACTGAATTTGGAGTCAAAAGATGTATTTTCAAATCCCAGCTGTGAACAACAACCTGTATGACCCTGAAGAAGTTTACACTCTCAGTGACTCAGTTTCTTCCTCTTTAAATTGAGGAAGTAATACTAAGTGATAGCAGGTGTCTCTTCTTCATGTTAAAAAAAAAAATGATGAAACTGGGTAACTGCTTCCAGTTCTAAACCTCCTCCTGCTCCTTCAAACTCTGAATTATGTAATTTATGATTTATGAAAGCCCCCAAGGCAACTCTCCAACTTTATATCAAAGAACTTTTCTGATTTTCTAGAAATACTGAACAATAATGGCAGCAAATGAATCACTCTTCCTCTCATTAAGTGCACTGCAAAGACATTATCCAGGATCCCAAGGGTTGCTAAATAGCCGGAACAGAAAATTAAAATGTTTTTATCATAGCAAAATGCAATTCAAATCCCAAGAACATTTACTTTGTCTAATTTGTACCAAAGGACATCATGGCTGAATAACATGCTCCCTTGCTGTCAAAAACTTAATATAATAGGTGAGAAACGGATAAATCTGATACAAGGTACAACAGAGTGAGATTAGGTTTCTTTGCCCTTGAGGCGTTCTTTAAGAAATTTATAATGACAGAGATCACTTTCAGCTGAGGGTGGGAGGAAGGAGAGGAATCTGGGAAGGCTTTATACAAGTGTCCTTGGAAGATGTTTTGAAGAAAGAAAGATTTCCAATAAGTGGAAATAGGATGGGAGTATATTCCAAGTAAGAGATAGTCTCTATGAATGCACAGAGTCTAGACAGGGCAGAAAGAAACTGGAAACCAGCAAGCGTAACTATAGTGATTCTTAAATGCCAGATTCAAGAGTTTGCACATTATCCTATCAGTGATGGGGAGTCACTGAAAGTTTTCCTATCAGGGTAACCATAGTCACATCTTTGTAACAGAAGATTATATTGGTAGTATGGAAGGATGGATTAGGAGGAGAGAAAATGGAGACTGGAAGTTTATTCACTTTTCCCTGGACATTTTTAATGAATGCCTGAGTTGGGGAGTAGGGGGACGGGACAGCGTGGGTGCAATGGATAAAAGATGGTAGAGGAAAAATCAACAGGACAGACACCTGATTCACATGGTGAGAAAAATGGTCCTGTGCCCCAGAGGCATAAATCCTGGATGACTTCAAAGGTGTAGAATATTTGGGTGGGGACATGAGGAGGAGGAGATACGAGAGGAGGAGAAGAAAAGAAGGAAAACAGTTCATTTTGGGTACAACTGCCTAGTGTGAGCACTAGGCAGAATAAACCAGTGGATAAGGCAGTTGGAGGACTGGAGGATGGTGCTAGACATACATTTGGGAATTATCCCCAAAACAGTGATAATCTGCCCCCCAGAATAATAACCAAAGCTAAGAGAGTAAGATCAAGGCGACAGAAGGATACAAGATAGAAAAGGTCAAAGGACAAAGCCTTCTAATGATATTTTTCACATCAAATGATGGTAATGTATCCAAGACATAATTATGTCTGACTGAAAATCTTTTTGCTATGTAGACTACTGACATCTTTAAACAACTGAAAGGGATCTTAGATTTTCTAATTTAACTCTCTTTTTCTCATAGTTAATAATAAATAATTAATAAATTAATAGTTAATAATAAACATTTAAAGAGTGTTTTTCTATGGAACTTTACATGTATTATCTCATTCTAGTCTCACAAATACACTGGGAAGTAGGTCCTATTCTTATTCCCAACTGACAACGGAGGAAACTAATGTAAAGGTTAAGTAATTTGTCCAGGGTTACACGGAGAATACAACTCCAGTACTCTATCTACTTTCTCCAAGAGGTTAAATGATTTGACAAAGGTTACACAGGTAGCATAACTAGATTTGGACCCAGTTCCTCTGACTAAATCCAGCACTTTCTCCCTTGGATAACAATACGGAAACTTGAAAGACTTGGGGGGGAAAAAAGTTCAGATTCCACAGCTGGAATCTCCTTACACTGGCCATTACAAAAATATGGAAGTTCCTCAGCAGAAAACAAAAACAAAACTGAAGTGTTTCACAAAGTGGCCAAAGTATTCGGAGAAATACCGACGCAAAGGGAAATGGAAACTCCTAACTTTTGGCTCATATGCTGATGAAGAACTGTAAATATCACTTATCTTCTGATAAATTAAAACATACCTACTACACCAAGTGATTCCATTATTTTCTCAAAAAAACTCAGGTCCTGTTTGCCTACCCTTATTCCTGCACCTTGCTGCATCTTCTTAAGCTATAAAACACATCCTTCTCTGAAGATTCTGCTTGATCCTCTTGGGATATATGAGAATGTCCTTTCCTATAGATGAGTCACTTAAGAGGCAGATAAAGGAAAAGGGATCTAGCCTAGACCTAACACGGAAAAAAACGAAAAGGCTTTGGGAAGACAGGGATGTGGCATGGAAATGGAGAGGGTAAAGAGAGAAAAGAAGGGAACCAAGGCTTCATTCTAAGGGAAAAGGCTCAACAATACCGGGTAGAAGAAAGCAAATGCACCATTCATCTAACTGGAAAAAACAAACAAACAATACCGGGTAGGACACTGGATTTGGAATCAGGAGATGTGGCTTTGTATTCCATCCCTGCGGCTTAAAATCGTGTGAGAAAGGACAAATAATGTGACCTCTCTGGGCCTCAGTAATGGACTAACCCAACTTAAAGATCCCTTATATCTCAAAGTTTTCTACCAGATCTCATAGGGCTGTGTAAACTTGTTAGAAAACTGCATGAGTTCTAATTCACCCTTCATACTATCAACTAGATAAATTTCTTTGCTTTCCTGGGCATCATTTTCCCCATCTGTAGCAAGAGGTTGGACTACATAGTCTCTAACATCCCCTTCCAGTTTCAGTTAAGACGAATTCCTGATATCCATATAAGTAATGAGTAAATTACTGTCTCAAAACTCCACAAAGTTGGAGAAGACCTACAGCAAAAAACAGCTAGATGAAAGAAAAACTGGAGTGGAAGGGTGGGTGATACTGGGGGGAGGTACCGGAAAAAAAACAAAACGCAGATGCTAGGACTCAAGGCCAAGACACTTCCTAGGAAGGACAGGCAACAGGCAAAGGCATGCTTTCTCCGTTGCAAGGAAATCCCATCCTTCCTTTTTCCAGCAGATAGCAGTTCAGTCAAGGTCGCATGATGTGGAAAATTAGCTGATAATGCAAAAGACTCTTTCCACCCCATTTTTCATGCTAATGGCCCAACAGCAGCCCTCGTCTTCATAACACCACTTGTAGGGTAACTCAACCTCATACCCAAAGCACCAACCAAACTGCACCAGTTGGAGAGGGGGCTTCCTGCCCTGACACTTTTTTTGATTCCTTTGGCCCTTTCCCTCCCCTCCTGACTTCTCACTGTGCCCCAGAGCTCCGGCACCCAAAGGGCTCTCAGGCCAGGCCTGATATTCCAGGTCCCCCGGGACAACGGTCCGGCACTCCCGTCCCCACCCCCACCATCCCTTTAGCTCTTGGACCGCCAGAAACAAAGACCAAAATGCCCCAAAGGAAGCCGGTCAGCGACAAAGGCCCGCCAAGTCTCCAGGGCGACGACACAAGCCTGGGGCACGCCAGCGCTCTCTCTTCCGTCTTTGTCCCGGCTCAGGTATACACACACTCGGCCTCCGCGAGTCTCCTCCCTCCGCACCGCCCCATCCCGGGCCAGGAACTTGGAAATCAATTCACCTCGCTGCCGGGCTGCCGGGGCCGGGCTGGGGCTGCCGGGCTGCCGGGGCTGGAGGGCTGCCGGGCTGGAGGGCATGGGCACCCGGAAAGCTCTTTCCCTCTCACTTACCCAGGATCGCGGAGCTGCACTCTCCCGGCTCCGGGCTGGGCGCGGGCTGGAACTCGAGAGAAACCTCCGGGTCTGGGGGCGACAGCGGCTGCCGCTCCAGCTCTCCCTCCGGAGCCCCGGGATGTGCGGGGCCATCCGCCGCGTCCGCCTGCGCCTCCACGGGCACCACGGTGAAGTTCGTGGGCATCGTGCCCCCGGACGGCGCCGCCTCGCTCTTGCCTCTCCTCCCGGGCTGCGGAGGTGCGCGCCGGCGAGCAGGGAAGTCTCGGAGCTCGGTCCCTGGAGTCGTGCCCGTGCCCGTGCCTGCGCCCGTGCGCTGCCGCCGGAGCCGCTGCCCTCGCAGCCTCCTCCCGGGCACCACTCCGAGTCGGGCTCCCCTCGCTCCAGGCTCTCACGTGAGGGCTGTTTCCTTATTTGGGGGGAGGGGCGGGGGCGGAGTGGGGCGGGCAGCCCCCGCCACCCCTCTTCCCGCCGGCCCGCCCTCCCTCCGCTCCAGTGCCACATGACATCACCTGCCAGCAGCAAGTGGCTGCTGTCTAGCTTTTTCCTAGCTTTTCCGTGCCGCCCGGCGCCTCCCACTTTATATATAAAGAAGAAAGTTGGTTGTGCGAGGACTTGGAGGGACTTGGAGGAGGACGAATGATCTGGGATCTACCCAGGTGAATGGTACCACCAGCCTTGTTCCTGCCCTCGTGTAAAGAAGGGTAGTCTCCCGGACCCTCGCGGCTGTCTAAACAGTAACTTCTGCCGCCTTTTCATTTTGGTACTTTTAGGGCATGTCCTTTCCATTAACACGCAATTATTAAGGGTTCATTCACCACGTGTGTTTCTAGATTGAAGGTTCAGCAACAGTCCCCCTTCGACAAGAAGTGTTCCATCTTAGGGTCTTGCGTCTCTGGCCATTTCTTGTTTCTATACGGGAGTCTTCAGGCTGTCTTGCCCATCAGGGAGCTCTGTGAGAGCAAGAATTTTTTTTTTTTTTTTTTGCCCATCTTTGTATCTCCAGAGCTCAGCACAGTGCCTGGTACATAGTAGGTGCCTAATAAATAGTGGAGAAGGAAATGGCAAACCACTCCAGTATCTTTGCCAAGAAAACCCCAACTAGGGTCACCAAGTGTCTGAAATTTCTACAATACAACAACAAAAATAAAAGCTCCTTGATTAGGGGCTGAGTATACAAAAACAAAACACAGACAGAAAAACAGTCCTCACTCTTGACTTGGATCCCCAAGCAAAGTTGGAGCCAAGGCTGGGGGACGGAAGTGTATCCATAAATCATTTATTTTAAAAATACAGAATGCTTTGATTATTTGACAGTGGAATTTTAATTTAATGCATCAAGAAATATAAAACAAATCGTTTTAAATATCTCTGATACAAATGATGTGATGAAAAATCAGCCACTGTATTCATTATTTGTGAAGGGGAGGGGTGAAGAATCTAAAGAGAAATCAAGCCTGGAAAGGCAGAAAGATAATCACTTTACTGGATTAGATTATCTAGTCCACTCCTCACATTTTACGAATCCTTCAAGGTTCACTTACTCCACCCATCCATCCCAAACCCACACAATCGCTCTGAAAGCTGCACTGCCAACATCCAACACTTCTGTAGTAAGTGCTCAAAGCATAAAAACTCAAAACAAAGTTTCTGTTTTGCAAGAAGTTTCTGTTTTGAAGTTTTGGTGTTTTCCATGATAGGCTGTTTTCAACCTCATGTAACAGAAATAAGACCAACTTATCATTTACCTGGTACTTTGTATATGTATGTGTATATGTTGCCCCTAATAAAATGTAAACTCCTTGAGAGGAAAGGACTATTTCCTTTTTGTTTCATTTGTTTTCATTTTCATTTCCCCAGTATCCAGCACAGTACAGAGTAACTACTTAATAAATGCTTGTAGGCCAATTGAATGATAAACCCACAAAGGAAAATCTGATTGAAGTCAGAGGTTGTTTTCAGAATGTCCAGTGGTATGTAAGTTCCTTGAGGACAGAAAGGATTTCATTTTTTGCTGAGGCCTCCTTTGAAAGATTGCCCTGAGGTGTAGTAGATAGGGTGCTGGACCTAGAATCAGAAAGTTTCCAAACCTGCCTCAGACATTTAACTATCTGTGTGACCCTATGCTAGTCACTGAACGTCCCTGTACCTTGGGTTTCTTTTTCTGTAAAATCAGAATGCTAGACTAGGTGGCCCCTATGCTTCTTTCAGCTCTTTGTTTCTATGATCTTTCATGCCTGCATTGTTATATAATAGGTACTTGTTGAAAAAAAAAAAGTATTTTTCTCAGCAACTTCACTCTCCCTCCCAAAGCTCTTCTGTTCTTGTATTGCCCCAGCTCATTTCAAACTCCATCTCCTGGGGAGGCACAGGGTCCACTTAATTATGCTCCCTCCTTACTTTGCTTCAGGAGAAGCATAGCCATTATATAGGCATTCTTTTGACATGGACTTTATACCTCTTTTCTTCATAACTCATTCAATTAGGAAAGTTCTCCCACAAACCGGTGCCCACCTCTGAATCCTCTGAGCAGTAGGAGTAGTCTTGGCAGCATGGATATTTGGCAGTGGCTGAAACTCCCTCTGTCCCCGGACGGATCTGTGCCCAGCATCACTCGACCTTTCTGCTTAAGCTCCCAAAACCCTTTGTTGACTTTCCCCCAGAGTGCACACAAGGCTTTTTCTGCCCACCAGCCCTCTAAATGGACCGTACAGTTTGGAATCTGAAGCAGCCAAAGCCTTTGTTCTTCAAATAAGACTTTCTGGTTCTGGTATGATTCCACTGTACAAGATCTTTGCCTCATTTTTATTTCCTTCCTTAGAAGGCAGCTTTTTGAGGTCATCAGAGGGATCCAGAAGCAGTTGCCCAGGTTTCTGGAGGATTTGTTCTAAATGGGTGACTAGGGCAAAAGCAGCAGAAAGAGACAGTGAAAAGGGCTTCTTATGGCTGGATAATAGAGATGAGGGTTTTGTACAAGTGAGTATGTGATTTTCTCATCATGATCAGAAACCTATACTTTACAACGCTTGTTTTTAGAAACACAGGATTAAAGGAGGCTTTTTACTGTTTACCCTGCCCTTTAGAGCTTCAACAGGGTATCCCTTAGAGCCAGGCGATATTTGTATATCTTTATCTGGGGAACTCCTCTTTTCCCACATTTCTGGTGTCAGGATTTTAAAGCAGGAAAGGGGCAGTCAGCCTCTTTGGATTCCTGCTAGATTTCCTTTCCAGCTACTTCAGCTAGCTCAGGGTTTTCCATTGAACAGGTCCAGCAAGCAAGAGGGATCTCTCACCGCTCTTTATTGGCTAAGAACTTCCACCTTCAAATGCTGCGCTTTAAAAATCTTAATCATGTCTGACCCCATTTGAAGTTTTCTTGGCAAAGACACTGGAGTGGTTTACCATTTCCTTCTCCGGTTCATTTTAGAGGCAAACGGAGTAAAGTGACTTGTCCAGAGTCTGTGCCTGAGATAACATTTGAACTCACATCTTCCCCCCAGCACTCTATTCACCGCACCATCTAGTTGCTAACCACTTCCAAATACCACTAATCTATATTGAAAAAATGGTTCCCCCATATTATCACTTGGAAGCTCTAGAAGAAATCATACTTCATGTTTGAACATTCTTTAGTAACCAAAAGAAAAATGAAAAGTTGATCATCTGGCATCCAATCAGCCAGCATTTATTAAGTACCTTTTCTATGCTCCACACCTTTACAATAAACATCACTGAGCATGGGACCAGATGACCCAGCACACCCTAGGGCAAGAATTGTCATCTGCCCTTCCCCTTTTTATAGAAATGACCACAACTGCCATATTTAATCACCCATAAATGTTGTTCTCCCTAGGGGAAGGTAAAAGTCAAAGGTAAATCATCATGCCTCAGGGTGTGCCAAGAAACTGAGGCACACCCAACCACAGTCTATGCAGAGCTATGATCATTAAAGTAATAATACTCATATTTCTATAGTACTCAGTGCTTTTCTCACAACACTATGAAATAAAGAGTATTATTTTCTCCCTTAGGTAGAAGAGGAAACTGAGACCAAGAGAAAAAAATGAGCCTTAATTTCTTGTCTGTAAAGCAGAGATAACACTTGCAGGTTACTGGGAGTACAAAGCTTTGTAAGTCATAAAATATTATAGGAATTAGAGTTATTTATCATCATCAGAGGTCTTAAAGGAAATTGTTTTAAGGATTAGGAAAGAATCCTTATAATTAACATGGCAAATTTTATAAATGATATTAATAAAGTCTAATTTTCCTGCAGAAACAGTATTATAATAGTGGATTACATCACTAACGACCTGATGCCCAACTTTTTAATGAAATGATCACAAATACTATATCTCACTATTCATTAATGTTATATCTAGGTACTCTGTATTAAAGAGCTTTCTAAAAATTTATAGAAATCAATTAAACAAGAAAGTAATCAATCATAGAGATTTAATTTAGTGACTTTTTATAAGGTCTCCAAAGAGCCAAAACCGGAAGAGAATTTCTAATTCTCTGGGTAGTGCTCATCCCATGCTGGACTGTCCCTATAAAAAATGAGATCAAAGCGAGAATTCACCAAAACCCACATAAGGAACTTTGTGAGCTCTTAAATTAACTCCGTTGGACTGTACTTCAAGCATAGGATCAAAGAATGTCAGAGCAAAACCCATCTTCCCTCTGCTATCTGCCTGCTTGAGGCCTGCTCCTTCTCCCTGAAATCTTGAAAATAAATTAAATTTGTGAGATTGGTCACTATATTGGTGACTGTTTAATTGCTTCCTATCTGCTTTAGAAGGTAATAAGTTGTATACAGAGGACAAAACTGATACCCACAGGGATAAACTGACTTACCCAAGGTCACATAAAAGATAAATTTAACAGATAGGACTTATCTCTCCCTGCCACTGTTGACTGTCAACTTTTCTACAATTCCCCTTAATGATTATAAACCACTTTACTTACAAAAAGCTTATAGAGTCTTTATTTGGCATGTGTTTAGTTTATACTCTGCTAACACTGCACACTTCATTTGGAGACAATAAAGCAAAATGCTAAACTTCCATTCCCACACTGCTGTTGGGTCAGATGAAACTTTTTTTCTCTCATATCATCATGCAAACTGTCATCCAAATTAGCAATTTTCCATTGTCCTAATAAAGAAACTAGCTACTGCAAAACCTCAAGGCTATATTATTGGTAAAAACTTAGAAACACTAATATGTCATGTTTTCTAAATTTCTTAGAAATCCTGGCTACATTCCAGGTAAAGACCCACAGGTAAAGAAAGTTCAATCAAAAGCAATTACATCCATTCACAGAGTATCATGGCTGTCAATGGAAATAGTTGCAATAGTTTCATAATTACAAGGGTTGTTTTTCCTGAGAAATGCTGAATCTAATTCATCTTTTGAATGAAAGAGGTGTAGGCCATAGTGGACAGATGCCATTGTCCAAAGTAGCCACTGCACAACCAAGAGAATTTCCAGTGTTATTCAGTCCAACTACAGATCTAAAAGAAAAAACACTCTGCTGTGCATCAGGAGACATGGATTCCAGCTCTGTAATTCCTTCCCTAGGACACATGTCCTTGAACAATTCATTCAACTTTTCTATGATTCAGTTTTCTCATCTGTAAAATGGAAATAATAATGCAGGTGGTCTTTGCTAATATTTATAATATTAACTGGCCTTTATATAGTGCTTTAAGGTTTCAAAGTATTTAAAATACATTATCGCCTCTGACCTCACATTAGGCATAATACAGTCTTGGAGACTAGGGCAGCCTGAGGATGAACGAAGTTCTTCCTGAACCTCTGTTTTTCAAAATTGAGATTATAATATTTGCATGATCTGTCATGAGAAAAGTCCTTTGTAAGTTGTAAAGAACTATTATTATTTGTTCCATTTGGATGATTCTGAATGAGGAGAAGAAAAAAGACTATTATTGAGTGAGTGAGCAAAATGGGGAAATGCTAAACAGGAGTAACATGTACCTGACTAACCTATTATATAGGGCTACAGAAAAGACTAAAAGGAAACCATAAAATAAGTCCTCATTTATAAAGCACCTCACTGTGCCACAGATCGATTATATAACAAATCAAATTATGTCTTTTGCTGAGATGCTGATGTATACAGGGAGTTCTAAATTTATGAGTATTCACTAGGGACTTATTTTATGTTGCAGCCACAAGAAGTCTAGTTCCCTCACAACCGGAGTCAAGACCATTGAAGGAATTCCCTTCCCTTTACCTTTTCCTTCCTCCTCTCCTGTCACCCATACCCCTAGCCCTCCTTCACCCTCAACTCTAGAGCTTCCACCCCAGTTATCATCCTCTCAAAAAATCACCTGAATTTTTCTATCTCCTACACCTCCAAAACTGAACAGAATTTCCCACCCTACTGCCATAGCTCATGCCTACAGCCTGTGATGAGTCACCAAAAACCCTACCCCATGTGTCTCCTGCTGGTCAATCCTCACCTTAGTTAGTCTCCCTCTTGGGGGTCTTAATCTCTCGGTTTGCCAATGTTTCTCAGTATCTTAAATTCCACATCTTAAGCATAACTTGATGCTCTCAGATGATTACAATGGTTTATAATTATACCTTTGCCTTTTTTTTAATGTATCATTTATTCTATTTTAGTATAGTATAGTAGAAGGAATGCTGAAATTGGAGTTGGGACCTGGGTTTGAGTGCCAGCTCTTCCATGTAGTTTTGCTAGATTTTGCACTTTATTTAATGAATCTTCAATCTCCTTATCTAAAAAATAGGGATGATAACATTACATATAATATAACAATATTGCCATTGTAGAGATTATGAAAAGTGTTAAATATTAGGTTGAGGATTAAATTCTTTATATTTTTCCTAGTGACAACAAAGAACTCCTGAAGCTTTGGAATGGTGAGATCTGTGTTTTATTCATGTCAATGTGGCAGCTATGTGAAAGATGGATTAATAAAAAGGGAGAGCATGGAAGCAGGTGAACCAGTTAAGGTTTGGCATGAATCCAAGTGAGATATGATGTAGTCCTAACCTAGGGGAGAGATTGTTTGAGTGGAGAAGAGTGAATACATACTAGAGATGATTTGGAAGTAGATCAACAAGACTTAGCAACTGGGTGGACATGAAAAAAATGTATTTATGGAACATGGTCTAAATAAGTAACATGGAGCTATGAGTTGATTCAAAAGGTTTGAAAAAAAATTGGAATTATTCAAAAAAGGGTAGCTAGGGTTTGTTTTTTTTACATTTTTTTTACATTTGTACATTTTTTACATACCTATTGACAGCAAGTAAAACTACATATGTATAATAATGCTCATAGAAACAAAATATGTATCCATCAATTGAGAAAAGGCTAAACATAGTTATGTGTGAATGAAAGGGAACATTGCTATTCTGTGAGGAATGTCTAACATGAAGAATTCAGAGAAACTTGGTAAGATTTCTGTGTGGTGATGGAGACAGTAGAAAGCAGAGCCAAAACACAATATACACATTAATTATTACAATGAGGTGTACGGAAAAGAGTAGTAGATGTGGAGTCAGAGGACCTGAATTCAAATCCTGTCTGCCACTTGCTATCTAGATATCCCAGAGGAAATCACTTAACCTGAGTCTCTGTTTCCTCATCCATAAAACGAGAGGGTTTAATTAGATGATCTCTAAAGGTATTTCCAGAGACAAATCTATAATCCAAAATAAAAAAAACAAACTTAGACCATAAGAAAACTCTGGTAAATTTTCAATGATCATTGTTTGTGCCAAATTGTCAAAAGTTAAAGAACATATTCCTCCACTGTTAGTAATCAGTAACTAATTTCTTTTGTTGGGAAGTTCCTGTTGTGTAGAAGCAAAACAATTTTTAATAACTATTATTTCTCTATAAAAAATGAAACATTTGGAAAACTATGTTAAGATTTGTATGAAGTGACACAGAATTGAAAAAGGGAGATCCAAAAAAACCCCACCCTAATATAAGCAATTATTTCAACTATGTAAAAAATAAAATCAATACTGATTGTCAACAAAACACATCAAATGCAAAAAAGGAAATGAGAAGAATATACTTCTCCTTCATTATTCTGTTTAGAGGAATCTACTTGAGGGAGCTAGGCATTATCTTCTCTGCCCAAACAAACACATACCAGTCAGTCCAAATAAATGAATACTTTACAGTAATTCCTAAACAGAATAATTAAATCCCTTCGCTACATTTGATCTATTCTTTCTTTTCTTTTATGACTTTAAAGATGGCTTTTTTATCTTCTTTTTTTCTTCTTATACTGATACCCCTCTGCCCAGCTGTTGCTGTTAAAATCCCTGTAGTTTCTTTCCTTCACAGAGGTGGCCAGCCAGTCATGCCCTCTCAACCCACAATAGAATTAATTCCCAAGAGATTTTAGCCCCCTTGTCTTCTGAGCTCTACTTTCTCCTTATATATGATTCAGAAGAAACTGAAAGAGAGAAGATTACTTCTTCTTCATGTGCACTAGCATGAGAATGAGTCTGTCAGAAGAACTGTACATTCTCAAAAGGAATTTCTCCCCACTCCCATCAGGCATTGGCTTGAAAGGATGATTCTTTCAATGACCTCTAAAGTTCCATTTAGCTCTGAATTCTGTGACTCATACCTCAGACTCTTCAAGGAAAAGATGAGGGGATCTTTGCTAAGATTTCTTCTCAAAAAAGAAGGGATGAAGCCATGTGGTGGGGAGGAAAAGGGAAGAAGGAACATGTAGGACTAGAAGAAATCTTTCCAAGATGCAAGGAATGAAGCTTTCTAATAACTACAACTCAGTCACCACCAGCTTTTCACTCTCCAAAAGGACCAAGAAGTATATGAGAGGGATTTGGGGGGCTGTCCAAACCTATGATTTCATTAGTGTAGGAACTCCTAGTGTGGAAAATCATTCCAACAATGCAAATCTGCAACTCTCCTATAATTTCTAGTCTTGAGAGTGACTGATGGACTGTCGGAGATAAGAAACATTTTAGACTTGATCTGATGAGGAGACAAGACAAATGCAGAAAAAGCTGAATAAAAAGAAAATCATTCAAGACCACAGTAGATGTCACAAAATAGCCACAACGATTAGCTATTGAATTATGTATACAGAAAATTGCTTCAGGAACTCTGAGAAGAAAGAAATCTGTTACTTCAGGGTGAGATAAACTTGGAAGACCAGGATTTAAGCCAGATATTCATGAAAGAGTGACACTTGAATACTTGGACAGATGGAAAGGAATGAAACAGGGGGAAAACTTTTCAAGCAGGTGGATGGCAATCATCAGAAGTGCAGAAAGCAGGAATAATAAAAATAATATTAGCTTACATTCATAAAGTGCTTTATTGTTTAGCAATTTTGTTTTACTTATATTATCTGAGCAGATCAGTGTGCTGGGTCTTGGGGAAGATGAGTAAATATCAAGAGAGAAGGATGGAGAGGAAGAAGGGTGGAGCCAGATTATGAAGAGTTTTAAATATCAGATCAAAGATTTAATAGTCAATTATAAATTCCTTACAGGTGAGAACCAATTTTCTTTCTTCCCCCACATCTGAGTATCCCTTGTATGAGGGCTTAAGAAATGCTGAAATGATTTGGATATATTGTCTAAGTCAATGGTTTCCAAATTATTTGATTATTATATATTACTCCTATCAATAAAAAAATTTATGAGCATACCAAAATTTGTATGTATATCTACTTATTTATAAATTATATATGTACTTCTATGCTAAAGACTATATACATTACAAAATATGCAAAAATTACAAAGTAATAAGATAAAGATAAAAGAATATTTGATTCTAGTGACAATAGGAATCCACTAGAATTTACTAAGGAAAAGACACAGTAAGACCTGCCAATGCTAGAACTATAAGACTATTGCTCCTTGGCAATGTGGGACTCTTGAAGGTTTCTGAGCAGGCAGAAAGATATGATCAAAGTATGATTTTACATTTTGAACAGATTAGTATGTAAATAACATGCAAAATCTATAGAAGAAAGCTGGCTCAGACACTATTATTATAGCTTAAATATAAGAAGATAAGAGTTTTAACAAGGAAATGGAAATTGGGGACATGTAAGAGATGGAGAAGGAAGTCTTTTCTATTGGTGATTTATTGTATATTAGGGACAAGGGATATGAAGAACTAAATTATAATATAATTTTTGAGTCTGGATCAATTTCATGCCTAGGCCACAGTCAAGACTATACTCAACTTTAGTAAAATTAGTTAAAACTTAACACAGCACTGACATTGTCCTCTGGAACCTCTAAATCACAAAGGAGAAATAGAATAGGATTTCGTGGAAAAGTGTCCTCATATACCTCATAAAAAAAGAGAAAGACCTGATTTTTAATCCCTTTTCTGCCATTTACTACCTTCATGTGACCTTGAGCGAATTATTTAACTCCTCTGTAGCTCAGTGTCCTCATCTGTAAAAGGAAGAGGTTATACTAGGTCTCTTCCAGTTCTAAATCTATGATTCTGTCCCTCTGAGAATGATGGTACCTGGAACTGAAATAGCAAATCAGTTGGGGGGAATTGGCTATGAGTTCAATTTTAGACCTAGAGAGTCTGAAATAGAGATGAGAGAGAGAGAGAGAGAGAGAGAGAGAGAGAGAGAGAGAGAGAGAGAGAGAGAGAGAGAGAGAGAGAGAGAGAGAGAGAGAGAGAGAGAGAGAGAGAGAGAGAGAGAGAGAGAAATTTAACAAACACCCACATTTTAAGGGACAAGAAAAGGAGATGGTAAAAGGGACAAGTAGGAATAAAAAGCGCCCAGTTGGGACCATGCAATTTCCTGTTCACCTGGCCATTTCTACTCTGCTCTCTGCAGGAGCCCCACCTTCTCAAGAGAACCTAAGGTATGGTGTTGCCAATGCCACAAATTTGCAAGAGAGCAAGGACAATAGTTGTAGAGGATAAGAAAGCATGGATGGATTGTGATCTTCAGTGCTAGAGGGAATAATTCACTCAGTTGAAATAACAGATAATAGTCAAGTAAGATGACTTTCCCGGGTGAAATATTAGTAGTAGTGCCTGGGGGTGGGGGGGTGGCATAGAAGGGCAGAGAGGTTAAGGTTAAGAAGTTTAAGGAGATATGAGGAAACACAGCCAGCTAACAAATTAGAAAATGGAGAAATGAGACATAATTACAGAGTGGAGCAGGGTTTTATTTTATTCTTTTGAACTTGTGCACAGATTTGAAGGCAGAGAAAGAATGGGTGGAGAGGGAGACATTGTAAATTCTGGAGAAAGGAGATAACTGGAAGGGCAAGGTGTAGGAGGAAACTCCTTTGAGTGCAGTTTACCCAGGAAATCCCTAATCAATCAACTTTATAACAAAGTAGAGAAGAGTTGAGCCTTGAAGAAGATGAGGCATGTCTATTTCTGGGATATAGTAGGGGTGTGCTGGACCCAGCTCAAACCTAGCCTTCCAAGCATATTGTTAAATTTTCTGTGTGAACATTTACACCTGGGAAAGCAGCAAATGCTTCAAATCCATACTTGATTTATGCTTTTATTGACTGTCTAGTCTTAGGAAAATGATGGAGAAAATGTCAATAACACAGATTAAACCTAAAAGGATATTATGTATACATTTTCCCCCTAGAAGGCCAGTCATTAAACACCAGAACTCTCCTAGACACAGAGGGAAAAAGGAGAGGATGTATGTGTGGGATAAAGATATTTAGAAATGGAGGGAGTGGAATCTCATTACTGACTGCTTTTCACTGTTTAGTTAAGTAAGGATGGTAGTTCTTTTACTGAAAGTGAGAAATGGTAGTAGATTTGGTATAGATTTGGAACAGCCATTGGAAGCAGTGAGCTATGGTACTAACAAGAAGCGAATAATGGGCATTGCTAAGAAGCTGTGAGAGCCCAGATGAAATAAGCAGTGCTAAGAAGCTGTGAGAGCCCAGATGAAATAAGCAGACATGAGTTTATAGTGGACAAAATCTATACAGTTCTCTGCCTCTTTTCAGCAATGCTCTGTAACAGTAAAAAAAACAAAACTCTCCCAGATACTAGGGAGTCCTTGGGGATAAGCCAAAAGGAAATTCAAGGAGGCTGAGAGTCTAGGGTGTTAGTGAAATCAATATTGGCTGTCACTGGGAGGAGGAAGGAAAGGGAAAAGTGGGAGACTGGAAATTATAAACTTGAAGGTCATTTAAGGTTGTAAACTCTGCAAAGGAAGGTCTAAAGCTTACAAGGAACATAGAGCCTAAATATGTTGTAGAGATTTCAAAGCAACCTAATTCAAAATTAGGGTAGTGCCTGGGGTGGGGGGGTGGCATAGAAGGGCAGAGAGGTTAAGGTTAAGGAGGTAAAGGAGATATGAGGAAACGCAGCCAGGTAACAAATTAGAAAATGGAGAAATGAGACACAATTACAGAATGGAGCAGGGTTTTATTTTGTTGTTTTAATTTATGAATGATGCAATGGAGGCAATACCCATAACTTATGAAGTCACAGAATTACCAAAATACCAAAGGAAGCCATTTTAAAGTGAAGGTGGAGGGCATGGTGGACAGACAGAGCAGTTGATTAGAAATCAGCCCATGATTTTACTTTTCCACTGTGCAGTCCAAGTTCTATATTAACTAGTCCAGCTACTTACTCTTTGTTCCCTCCCCCAAAATTAACAGATAAATAGATAAATGAATAAATGAATAAAAAAAAGAAAAAAATACTATCTATTCTGTCTGCAGAAGAACATAGTAGAGTAAGTAGAGGACAAACCTCAAAGTCAAGGAGACCTGGCTTCAAAACCCCACCTATGGCACATACAGTCTGTGGGACTCTGGGTAAATCACTTAAGTACCTCTCAGTGCTCTAGGCAACTGGTTTCTAAGACCATAAGTTTTAGAGGTGACCCCAACCTATTGATAGAGAAATTTTCATCACCTGAGAGTTCCCTACACTAATGAAATCACAGGTTCAGTCCCTACCCATTCTACCTATATTTAAGGATGATAAATATTAAAATTATCACTAGAAGATTATCACCAAACTACTTAACCCTGCCTGACCCAACAAGCACTAGGAAATGTGCTGATATTACAGCCTATTGTTTATGAGTATATCTAAGTCTTTACTTTTTTCAGTCACTCCAGTTCACTAACTTACAGCTGCAAAGTTAAGTTTGATTAAACAAATATTTATTCTTCAAGGATGGCACTGTCCAAGGTGGCATAGACCAACTATTTAAGGTATGAAGAAGTAAGAGTACCTGTTTAAGTCATAAGAGCATTAAGTTGGTAATATGCATTACTATTATATTCCTATGTGTCCAAATACTTTCTGACAAACTTGTGTAGAATCAGTAAGTCAGTCAATAAACACATACTAAATACCTACTATATGCCAAACACTGTTAAGGGGATGAGGATACGAAGAAAGGCAAAAAGACAATCCCTGCCTTCAAGGAGCTCACTGCCTAATGGTAGAAACAACAAAAAAGCAGCAATTGAAAAGGAAAGAGAGGGATGACCATATCTGGCAGGGCATCATGAAGTTCAGCACTTGAGTGGAAAATTAGGAGATTGCTGACCTGGGATTCTCCTTAAATGGAAGATAAGAGAAATTTTGTGATTTCCATTCTCTACCCTCTGCAATCAGAGGAGAGGACTGGATCCCTAGCTAAGGGAGTATTGAGGAGGCAAGAGTTTCAGAGCTGATGTGATCTTTCAGGATGATGAGTTTCTAGGGTCTATGACAAAATTCAAGAGAGTAACCAGGTGGGAAAAGATGAAATAGCTACCCTGGACACCTTCCTTAAATGGAGGATTTGGGAGGAGTTCTCAGAATCTCAGATCTAAAAGGGTCTTCAAAGGTTACCAAGTCTAACCCATACCTGAACAACAATATCCTCTACAACATCCCAAACAAAATGGTCATCCAGGCTTTTCTTGAAGACCTCAAAGGAAACACATGACCTCTTGAGGAAGCTCATACAGCTTTGAGATGTTTTAGAGGGTATTGTTGTCCAGGCTCTGTTAGGAAGTACTTCCTTGCATCTTTCATTCTTTGCAAGAGCAATAAGAACATTCTGTCCCTCTGAGGCCAAGAAAAGTATGTCTGTTCCTTCTTCCAGCTCTCTTGTCTCCCCTCTGAATCTTCTCATGTTCAAGCTAAATATTTCTTTATTTGATCAAAACCTCCTTCATTCCTGTTTCCCTACGCCTCACAACCCCAGGCTAGCCCTGTTCTTTGTCATCACTGTGACCTACCTATATGTTCCCTCTCAGATATTCTTCAACTGATAGATATCTCTTGAATATCCAGTTTTGAGGGTATTTTTTGTTTTTGTTTTTGCTGACACACACGCGCGCACACACACACACACACACACTGCAGTAAATTTTTTTCTTTTTAAAATTTATTTATTTTTGATTTTCAACATTCACTTGCACAAGATTTTGAGTTCCAAATTTTTTCCCCATCTCTGTCCTCCCCCCACTCCATGATGGCATGCATTCTGATAACCCTTCCCCCAATCTGCCCTCTTTTCTATCACCCCACCCCCTTCTCTTATCTCCTTCCTTTTCTATTTTCCTGTAGGGCAAGCTAGATTTCTATGCCCCATTGCCTCTATGTCTTATTTCCCAGGTGCATATAAAACCAATTTTTAACATTCGTTTTTAAAACTTTGAATTCCAAATTCTCTCCCTTCCTCCCTCCCCACCCACCCTCATTGAGAAGGTAAGCAATTCAATATAGGTTATATATGTGCAGTCATGCAAAACACTTGCAGAATAGTCTAGTTATGAAACACTAACTATATTTCTCTCTATCCTGTCCCACTCTCCATTTATTCTATTTGACCCTGTCCCTTCTCAAAAGTGTTTGCTTAGATTACCCACTCCTTCAATCTGCTCTCCCTTCTATCATCTCCCCCCTTATCTCCTTCCCCCCTACTTTTCTGTAGAATAAGATAGATTTCCTTACCCAATTGAGTGGTATGTTATTCCCTCTTTGAACCAATTATGAGAGTAAGGTTAACTCATTTTCCCTCATCTTCCTCCTTTTCCCCTTCATTGTAAAAGCTTTTCCCTTTCTCTTTTTTGTGAAATAATTTACTCCATTCTATCTCTCCCTTTCTCCCTCTCCCAGTACATTTCTTTCTCACCCCTTAATATTATTTTTTAGGTATCATCCCTTCATATTCAACTTACCCTGTGCCCTCTGTCTCTGTCTCTCTCTCCATACACACACACACACACACACACACACACACACACACACACACACACACACACACACACACACACACACACATATATATATATATATATATATATATATATATATATATATATATATAATATGTATATTGCCTCTAAATACCCCAATACTGAGAAAATATTGAGTTTCAAATATCATGAGTAACAAATATCCTCTTTCCATGTAGGAATGTAAACAGTTCAACTTAAATGATTTCTCTTTCCTGTTTACCTTTTCATGCTTCTCTTGAGTTTTGTATTTGAAAATCAAATTTTCTATTCAACTCTGATCTTTTCATCAAGAAAAGATGAACTTTCATTCTCTGTTTCATTGAATGTCCACTTCTCCCCCTGAAGGATTATACTCAGTTTTGCTGGATAGGTGATTCTTGGTTTTAATCCCAGCTCCTCTGACATCTGGAATATCATATTCCAAGCCCTCCTATCCCTTAATATAGAAGCTGGTAAATCTTGTGTTATCCTAATTATGTTTCCACCATACTTGAATTGTTTCTTTCAGGATGCTTGCAATATATTGTCCTTGACCTGAGGACTCTGGAATTTGGCCACAATATTCCTAGGAGTTTTCCTTTGGGGATCTCTTTCAGGAGGTGATCAGTGGATTCTTTCCATTTCTACTTTATCTCCTGGTTCTAGAAGATCAGGGCAGTTTTCCTTGATAATTTCTTGAAAGATGATGTCTAGGCTCTTTTTTTGATCATGACTTTCATGTAGTCCAATAATTTTAAAATTATCTCTCCTGAATCTGTTTTCCAGATCATTTGTTTTTTCAGTGAGATATTTCACATTATCTTCTATTTTTCCATTCTTTTGGTTCTGTTTTATAATGTCTTGGTTTCTCATATAATCATTAGCTTCCATTTACTCCATACAAATTTTTAAGAAATTATTTTCTTCAGTGAGCTTTTGGAGCTCCTTTGTTATTTGGCCAGTTCTGCTTTTTAAGGCATTCTTCTCCTCACTGAATATTTAGACCTCTTTTGCCATTTGGACTAGTCTCTTTTTAAGGTGTTATTTTCTTTGCTCTTTTTTTTTGGGGGGGGTCTCCTTTAGCAAGCTGTTGATTCTTTTTTTTATGATTTTCTTGCCTCACTCATTTCTCTTCCCAATTTTTCCTCTACTTCTCTTACCTGATTTTCAAAATCCTTTTTGAGCTCTTCCATGATCTGAGACCAATTCAAATTCTTCTTGGAGACTTTGGGCACCAGAGTTTTGATTTTGTTGTTTTCTTCTGGCTGTATGTTTTGATCTTCCTTGTCACCAAAGTAAGATTCTATAGCCTAGTTTTTTTCCCCACTGTTTTCTCATTTTCCCTGCAAATTACTAAAATATGTAGCTCTTTGTTAAAGTAGAACTCTGCTTCCAGTGTGGAGGGTATACTATCCTAAGCTTCAGGGGTTTTGTGCAGTTATTTTCAGAGATACTTCTAGGGACCTGTAAAATTTCTGTTCTTCCAAGGTTGTATAATCAAAGGAAAGGTGTTTACTCCTTTCCTGGTTTGTGAGTAACCACAAACACTCTTTTCTGCCTTGGGACTGTGAGGAGGATTCCCTCTCCACCTGCCATGAGCTCCATTATGCCAGCACTCTTTCTAGCCCCTGGACCGCCACCCAGGACTGCAAACCAGTTTGAAGCACAGGCAAAGCAAGAGAATCCTGCATTAGCACCAGCAAAGAGATCCCTACAATATGATCAGCCACTTGATCCCCCCACCATCTGTGGGCTGAGGGGCCTGTTGCCACCACCCACAAGGACTGGGGCTAGACCATGCTCCTCTATCTCTCAGGTCTGACGAATCTTTCCTACTGACCTTCTGAGTATCTTTGGTTTGTGGATTGAGAAGTCTGTAAACCACCACAGCTGCCAGTGATTCATTCCCCTGAAGCCTGCTCCTTCCTCTCCATGTAGGCATGGCTCACCCTGGACTGTGCTCCTCTCCAGGACTAGTGAAACAGACCTTTCCTACTGACCTATCAGGTTGTCTTTGTCTGGAAATTTGTTTCACTCTGTCATTTTGTGGATTCTGCTGCTCTAGAATTTATTTAGAGTCATTTTTTACATGTATTTGGAGAGTCTGGGGGGAGAGCTCAAGCAAGTCCCTGCTTTTATTCCACCATCTTGGCGCTACCCCCTGTAAATATTTTTTATACCTATACAACATTTTCTTCTTTCCTTGATTTTTTTGGATATAAACCTAACAGTGGTTTAGCTGGGACAAATGGCATGCACTATTTAGTAACTTTTTGTATATAATTCCAAATTGTTTTCCCTAATGGCTGTATCCATTCAACCCATTCATGGGGACATTTCACTCTCTAATCTTTACTTTTCCCCTATCTGCTGGATCCTTCTCTGCTCTCCACAAATACTGTGATGACTCACCTATCCTTAAGAAAAAAAACTTTTATTTGCTCCTATTATCCCTGATAAATATTGTCCTGTATCTTCACCCTTCTCAGCTAAGCACCTTGAGAAAGAAGTTTACTGTGTCTACAAACAATGACTCTACTTCCTCTTTTCTGACTGGATTCTGATCCCTTTGCAATCTGATTTCTATCCTCATCATTCATTGAAACTTCTCTCTCCAGAGACACTAGTGATCTCTAAACTGCCAAATCTAATTGCCTTTTTTCAGTCTTAATCCTTTAAATCTCTTTCTTCTCTGGGTTTTCATGAAAGTATTCTCTCCTAGTTCTCTTCCTAGTTAGCTGACCATTCCTTTTCAAGTCTCCTTTGCTGGTTCTTTACTAGAGTTATATTCACTAACAATGAGTCTACCAAGACTCTGTTTTCTCTTCTTTTTTGTTGTTCAGTTGTTTTTCAGTCTTGTCTGACTCTTTGTTACTCCATTTAGGATGTTTTAGGCAGAGATAGTGGAGTGCCATTTCCTTCTCCAGTTCATTTTACAGATAATGAAACTGAGGAAAAGAGAGATTAAGTGACTTGCCCAGGCTCACACAGCTAGTAAGTATCTGAGGCTGATTTGAACTCAGGTTTTCCTGATTCCAGGGCCAGTGCTCTTCCCACTGTACCAACCAGCTGCCCCATAGACAATGTTTTGATATCTGTTGCTTAACTCTTCTTACATATTGCAAAGCAATAGGACATCATTGAGAAGGGACAGTAAAGTTAAAAAAAAAAGTCATGAACAAAACATTGCTTCTGCCTTTATTGAGTTGTTTCAGTTGTGTCCAATTTTTCCTGAACCCAGTTGGGAAAGATACTGGAGTGGTTTGCCACTTTGTTTTCCAGTTCATTCTACAGATGAGGAAACTAAGGCAAACAGGATTAAGTGACTTGCCCAGGGTCACACAGCTATTAAATCTCGAGGCCAGATTTCAACTCAGGGCTTCCTGATTCTAGACCCAGCACTCTATTCACTGCACTAACTAGCTAACCCTTTCTTCTGTACCTGCTCCTTTAAAAATATAAGTGGGTACATGTGTTATTTGCATACTCACATTGGTCTCTCTTTTCGTGCTCATCTGAATTGTTTCTTTTTACGTCTTCAGAATTTCTATCTTGACAGTTTCTGATATTCTCTATATGATTTTTGTCTCTGGCTTCCTACTAATCCTTTTCCTGAACACTTTGAAAGCTATTCTCCCTGACTCTCAGGTCAACCTGTTAATAAGCATTTATTTAGCTCCTGCTGTATCCCAGGTGCGTATTGGACTATGCCCAATTATTCTCTGACTGACCTTTCTAAATAGGTACTCCTTTGGACAAATTGCAACTCCTTTCTACTTTCTTTTTATTATCCTTTAACCAGGCAATGCCTTCATATGAATAATCTACTTGCTCTTCTGTTTATTGTGAGGTTGTACAGATTGTTTGGCTAAGGTGGCTTTCTAACACTGGAAGTGTCAATAAAGGAAAAGTCACTGGGGTGTGCTTCACAGAGTATCTGAACTTAATTAACTACAGATTTAAACGTTTGGGGTACTTACCCCATTTGACCCTGTCTATTTTCATACCCATGACCCTAGTATGCTGGCTGTAGAAATAAAGACTAATAAATAAATCATTTGGGGGGCGGAGTCAAGATGGCAGAGTAGAAGGACCCACGTTTACGAGCTCCGAACCCACAGCCCATAGAATTAATGTAAAAAGAGATCCCCATAAGTTCTGGATCACTGTAAGGTGTGCAGAAACAGAGTGGAAGAGATTTCCGTTCCAGAGAGCCTTGGAGAGCCGTCCCCAGGGTCTGTCGTGCCCCGGAAAGTGGACCCCACCCCAGCGCTGCCCTGGCCACGGCCCCAGAGAAGCTGATCCGAGCAGGCTTCAGGGACGGAAGCTCCGGAGGCCGGGAAAGTCCCTCTGCCCACAGAAGCTACAGGTCAGTGAGTGAGACGGCTGGCTGGCTGAGGGGAGCGGGGTATCTCCGTGGCTCGGGCCCCCTCGGGAGGAAGCGGCAGCGGCAGAGGCGGGGGCAGCAGTGGAGGCAGCAGCTGCGGCGGCAGCAGCTGCAGCAGCGGCCCAGGACTCCCCCAGCAGCAGGCAGGATCTTCATTACTGAGAGTCTCTGCATAAACCCCCTGAGGGAGCTGAGCCTGGGAGATGGCCCTGCCCCACCCTGCTCCATTACTGAAGGTCTCTGCATAAAGCCCCTGAGGGAACTGAGCCTGGGAGGTGGCCCTGCCCCCACCCCAGCACCAGAACTAAAGCTCACATTGAATAGCAGCTGCTTGCCGTGGAAAGCCCATTTGAATCTCAAACCCCAAGCACTAGCTGGGTGGATCTAGGCGGGGGTGGACAGGAATCTCAGAAGTCAAGTAACTGGCTGGGAAAATGCCTAGAAAAGGGAAGAAAAATAAGACTATAGAGAGTTTTTTCGAACAGATGCAAATGATCCCAACTTTCGGATCTGACGACGAGGACATATTCTTGCCATCAGGGAAAGATGTGGAGGGTGGGGCCTCAGTACCCCAGACATCCCAGGGGGATGTCGGGTGGGCTCAGGCCTTGGAAGAGCTCAAAAAGGATTTTGAAAAGCAATAGACAGGTGGAGGAAAAACTGGGAAGAGAAATGAGAGAGATGCAAGAAAAGTATGAAAAACGGGTCAATACCTTGGTAAAGGAGACCCAAAAAAAATGCTGAAGAAAATAACACCTTGAAAAATAGGCTCACTCAACTGGCAAAAGAGGTTCAAAAAGCCAATGAGGAGAAGAATGCTTTCAAAAGCTGAATTAGCCAAATGCAAAAAGAGGTTCAAAAGCTCACTGAAGAGAATAGTTCTCTCAAAATTAGAATGGAACAGATGGAGTCTAATGACTTTACAAGAAACCAAGAAATCACCAAACAAAACCAAAAGAATGAAAAAATGGAAGAGAATGTGAAATATCTCATGGGAAAAACAACTGACCTGGAAAATAGATCCAGAGAGACAATTTAAAAATTATGGGACTACCTGAAAGTCATGATCAAAAAAAGGGCCTAGACATCATCTTCCATGAAATTATCAAGGAAAACTGCCCTGACATTCTAGAACCAGAGGGCAAAATAAGTATTGAAAGAATCCATCGATCACCACCTGAAAGAGATCCAAAAAGAGAAACTCCTAGGAACATTGTGGCCAAATTCCAGAACTCCCAGCTCAAGGAGAAAATCTTGCAAGCAGCTAGAAAGAAACAATTCCAGTACTGTGGAAATACAATCAGGATAACTCAATATCTAGCAGCTTCTACATTAAGGGATCAAAGGGCGTGGAATAGGATATTCCAGAAGTCAAAGGAACTAGGACTCAAGCCAAGAATCACCTACCCAGCTAAACTGAGTATAATACTTCAGGGGAAAATATGGTCTTTCAATGAAACAGAGGACTTTCAATCATTCTTGATGAAAAGACCAGAGCTGAAAAGAAAATTTGACTTTCAAACACAAGAATGAGAAGAAGCATGAAAAAGGAAACAGCAAAGAGAAGTCTTAAGGCACTTACCAGAATTGAACTGTTTACATTCCCACATGGAAAGACAATATTTGTAACTCTTAAAACTTTTCAGTATCTGGGTAGTTGGTGGGTCCATACACACACATGTACACGCATGCACGCGCACACACATACACACATGCACACACATACAGAGACAGAGAGCACAGAGTGAATTGAATAGGATGGGACCATATCTTAAAAGAAATTAAGGTAAATGGTGAGAGAGAAATGTAGTGGGAGGAAAGAGGGTGAAATGGAATGGGGTAATTATATGTCATTTAAGAGGCAAGTAGGAGACTTTTTAGTGGAGGGAAAAAGAGGACAGCTGAGAAAAAACAAAAAACAAGAAGTTTACCCTCATCACATTTGACTAAAGGAAGGAATAAAATGCATACTCATTTTGGTATGAAAACCTATCTTACAGTATAGGAAAGTGGGGGAGAAAGAGATATTGCAAGGGGGGGGATGATGGAAGGGAGGGCAAAGGGAGGAGGGAGCAATTTGAAGTCAACACTCGGGGAGGGACAGGATCAAAAGACAGAAGAGAAACAATGAAGGGCAGGTTAGGATGGAGGGTAATTCAGTTAGCCTTACACAACATGACTATCAGGGCGGTCATTTGCAAAACTACACAGATATGGCCTATAATGAATTGCCTGCCGTACCAAAGGGAATGGGTGGGGAGGGAGGGATGGGGAGAATTTGGAACTCAAAGTTTTAGGAACAACTGTTTAGTATTGTTGTTGCTACTAGGAAAGAAGACATACAGTTAATGAGGAATAGAAAGTCATCTGGCCCTACAGGAGAAAAGAGAAAATGGAGAGAAGAGAAGGGAGGGATGACAGAAGAGAGGGCAGATTGGAGATAGGGAAAATTAGATTGCTTGGGGTATTGGGGTGGGGGGAGGGGATAAAATGGGAGAAAATTTGGAACCCAAAATTTTGTGAAAATGAATGTAAAAAGTTAAATAAATAAATAAATCATTCTCTTAAGCATGAAATATAAATGTGCTGGCTGGGGCACTAGGATTTGTGATATAAGGATAGATAAATAGAGTGAACTGAGCAATTGCTCTGCAAATATTTTCATATAGGAAGTTTGCCACGGAGAGCTATGAGCAGGAGAGAGGGGACTGTAGGAGGAGAAAGAGAATGAATGGGAGGTTTCCATCAGTGGCAAATGCTTGAAATCCATGCTCTGAAACCTGACCAATTTCAAATCCCATCTGTCACATTCTCAAGTGATTTACAGAGTTAGGGAAACAAATTGAGTAGTGAAGTATGAGGTATATGAGGAAGGAGGAAATGGTCATGAGTACTGGGTAAGGAAATTGTGGTGGTAATTTACACAGGTCCTCTCTCTCCATTTATGCTGAAGGGAAAGATATGAAAATATCAACAAATTTTCCCAAGAGATGTGCATGTGATCATGGGACATAGAGTTAGCGCTGGAACAAAACTTCGAGGTCATCTAATCCAACAATTCAATTCATCTCAACTCAAAAAGCATTTATCAAGTCCCTGCTATGTGGCACAACGCAAAGGAAAAAAATGGAAGTCCCTGTTCTTAAAGGACTTATACAGATGAGGAAACTGAGGCCTGAGATCACACAGCTAAGAAATGGCAGAGCTGAGGCTGGAACCCATGTCTTCTGACTCTAAATCCAATGTTCCAATGGAATCACGCCAAATCATACCACACATGTATGTGTATACATGCACATTTGGAGGTATGTAGATCTTGTTGTTCAGGCATTTTTCAGTTGTGTTTAACTCTCTGTGACCCCATTTGGGGTTTTCTTGGCAGAGATACTGGAGTGGTCTGCCTTTTCCTTCTCTAACTCATTTTACAGATGAGGAAAGTGAGGCAAAGAAGGTTGAGCGACATGCCTAGGGTCACACAGCTAATAAGTGTGTGAAGCCAGATTCAAACCCAGGAAGAGGAGTATTTCTGATTCCAGCGCTCTACCTGGTGCACTCCTAACTCTATGTATATTACATATATAAAACTAGACATCCATGTGCGCATATATAGTATGAGTTCTATTTGTGTAGAGCATTACATATGTGTATTTGTGTAAGCATTATATATGTATATATGTGTGTATGCACATGCCAGAGAAGGAGTCAGGAACCCAATTCTGTTCTGAATTTCCCTGATTTTATCTAAGAACATATATCATAGTAACTCTAAGAACCTAAAGCCCTCCCCTACCCCAAATTATCTGGAATTAGAAAAGAGAATGTTATAGAAGTGTATGTGATCTCTTAAGTCCCCTTCAGTTCTAAATTCTATGAGCTCCTCTACTTTTTGTAGAGGGGAAAGCATATTTAATTCTAGCTGGATTCCACTGAGAGCAAACCACACAACAAACTTCCTCTTTGGCCCTTGCCCTGCTTTCTCTAGCCCTCCCTTCCCTCACTGCCAAAGCTCAAGGTTGATGGATAATCTTGGAAAGTATCATCCCTCAATTTTGCAGGGATGGTCAAAAATACAGTTGTAAAATGGCTGGGGGATCAATTACCAGCTGAGTGCAAATTTACCAGATTATTGCAGTGTTATGATCTCTCCTGGGGCTATCCAAAGTACTGTTTCTCAAATGGTGCTCCAAAACATTTTATTAAGGTTATGATAATAACTCCAAAAAGTTAACAATCTTACAATGTTCATAAGCAATAGCCAAATTGTTTTACTGTAACTCCCTTCAAAGGTGAAAACATCCAGTTTCCTAAATTGCAGTGAGAAAACATTATAAAGTAGGGCTAGCAGGGCTGATGAAATAACACATCAGTTTTTAAAGAATTTTTCTACTTTCTTTGAGTTGTTCAGATCATTCTAATAATAATTTTAATGTTATTAAAAGTTGCTCTTCTAGTAATACTATATGTTTTAGATGTGATTAATATACAAAAAAATACAAATAAAATTATTTTCTATGTAAAGTAATTTGGAAATGCATTCAACTAAGTTGAGGTCACCTGATCAGTAATAGGTTTATTTCAAATTTCAAATACATAAGAATTGTTTGTGGCATTATGTTTCTAAATTTTCTTTTTTGTAAAATTTGTTAAACAAAACTAATGACTTATTAAATCCTTACCTTTCCAGCTCTATAGCTAATTTAAACTAAAGTGACCTTTTTCACTAGTTTACTTATAATATTCTAATTCTTTCTCTTGAATTGTTATAATTCTGGCATAAGAACTCTTTGAACTTGCTTAGATTCTATAGCAGGGGTTCTTAACTTCTTCGGTGTCATGGACCCCTGTGACACTGCTGAAACCTATGATCCCCTCTTTCTAATGATGTTATTAAATGAATCAAGTAAAATACATAGGATTACAAAGGAAGTAAAATATATTAAGATATAGTTATCAAAATTTTAAGTTCAGACCTCAGATTAAAAACCCATATATTTAGCACATTTCAAAGATTCCCTATGTGTCAAAATATCTTGGGTTTCCTGACTTCTCTACCTCCCTGTTACACTGCTGGATTCTATGTGTCGTTATCAGCAGTTACCAGCCTAAAGCCCAAAGACAAAATCTTGATAACTTTTGCTTTCTTTAAAGTATATTTCTCCTGTCTAATACTTATTCATTCAGAGATACTAAATAGATCTTAAGTATTCTATTAACTTCCTAAGTCTACCAATGTTGACATGATATTTATGAATAATGTTAAGCAAACATTTTAATTAGCAAAGAAATAATTTTATTCATGGTTATTATTTTGATTTGACAAGTGACTACTTTTTCTTCCATGGAATTATCCTTTGACAAATGTTTGCTCTGGGAACAATTGGACAAGGTCACTACCTGTCCCACTGTATGTCAGGTAAACAAAGCACTTTCACTTGACAAAGCAAGATAATTAATTAAAACAGTTCTGAAAGAGTCCACTTAATTGTTAGAACAAGTAGGGATCAAATTCTCAACTCACTAAGGTAAATTTTTACTTTGCTTCTTCATTCTGAATGAGTCAAGTTGTTGGGGTTTTTTTCATTCGGAGCAAACTCCTGATTATCCAAAGAGAGACTGAATTCATTGAGAATTATACATCGTGATGTGTAAGCTGGTGTGTGAACTGTTTCTTGCAAGTTCTCCACTAGACAGTGAGCTCTATTAGATTAAGGACATGCACTATTTCTGCCTGATTTTTCTTCTCAGCTCTTAGTAGGGCACATGGTATAGAGAAAGTGCTTAATAAATGTTTGTTAAAGTTGCTAAAAGCTGGTTTTTCTGTGATTTACCTGCAACCAAGTCCCTGTTTCCTCATTTCAATTTCTCTGTCATGTGGAATGTACCCCTGGCTTTTCTCTGACCCCTTCAAGAACTATTGGTAGGTTGACTACTCTCTAATCTGGCTGTGGTCTAGTCAGGCAAATCATCTATCCCTGGTTACACATCTCTAAAGACAACATAATATTATAGACTGAGTACTAGATAAAACAACAGAGTTGAATTAGAAAACCTGGAGTTGGAAAATCTGAGTCTGAGTCCTAAGCATTATCCTCAGTTTTCTTCCCTGTAAAATGGGGGTAGGAATATTTGCCCTGTCTACCTCAGCAGTACTGTTGTGAAGAAAGTGCTTTATAAATTGTAAAGCATCATATAAATGTATGTCATTATTGTGAATAGTCAAAAGTTGCCTAAAAATTTCTGAACTCAGGGGAAAATGACTAGCCTAAGATGTCACCTAGTTTGTGTCTGACTGCCTACGAATATTACCAATATTTGTGTACCAACAATCAAAAGAAAAAGTTTGTAAAAATTAAGACCACAGATCAGTATTTGTAGATGACCATCATGTCACATTGGTAGACTCAGGAAGTTGAGACAAAATTTTTAACAAAGGTTTTTTTCATGATTTTTTAAAAAAGGGTATAAAAAAACATTTTGAAGTCTGTTCACTTCCCTCCAAATATTAAGATGACATAGCAGTGAATAGTTCTGAATAACACACACACACACACACATACACACCCACACACATACACACATACCAACCACAGAGAACAATGGTCCCTATAATAGGAAGCTTTTCTTCAAAACCCTCCCCTCTCCTAAACTTCCTTATTATTATAGATGGCACTTGTGTTCGTCCTTCATTCTTGAAGAGGACCATGACATCCGGGAAATGATGACATGACTTGCAGTTGACTTTGATTTGAGTGAGGGAGGGCTTTGCCAGGTCACCAGCCTCACTTTCTCCTCCAGTGCCATCTGGTTCAGTGGCCAGATATCGATCAGGATGACTGGAGATGGCCCAGGATGCACTGGGAGACCCTGGCCCTTTTAGGTTAAAGCTTTTTCAGGTTCTCACTTTGAGTGAGGTAAGGCCCACTCAGTGAACAGGCCTCTTTAAGAAGTGAGTCAAGGGATGGCTCCTTTAATCAGAAAAAGAAAAAAAGAAATCAAGCTAGGAGGGAAAGACCCTCAGGGCTGCTGCTCCAAAGAGAAACAGTGACCATTGACATTCACTCTAAGGCAGAAGGACACTATCATTCTCCCAGTCACCCAGGCTTGGAATCTACATGTCATCCTCAGTTTTTTTCTTGACTTAGTTCCTCATCATCAATCTTTTAGTTTGTAACATCAGATGTTCTGTAAACTTCCCCTTCTCTCCACTCTCACAGCATGTGCAGGCCCTCACCAGCCCACACCTGGATTATTCCTGGTGGCTGACTCCTATCCATCTTCCATTCAGCTGTTAATCAGGAGTATGTAGGAGCCAGGTGGAAGCCAGCTCTCAGAAGCTGATTATTAAATTTTTGATGTGACTATCTACAACTCAGAAACTGAGAAATGCTATAGACCAGGGCTTGATTTATTGTTCTGTTGATTACCTAAACTTAAGAAAGTAAGGAAACATTAAAAATGCGAATTAAACATAAAGGGGAGTAGCTAGGTAGTTCAGGGCAGAGATCATCCAGGCCCAGAGTCACTCATCTTCCTGAGTTCAAATCTGGCCTCAGACCCTGCCAGTTGTGAGATCCTGGGCAAGTCATTTAAAACCCTGTTTGCCTCAGTTTCCTTATCTGTAAAAATAGCAGGAGAAGGAAATGGCAAATCACTCCAGTATCTCTGCCAAGAAAACCCCAAATGGGGCCATGAGAAGATGGACATGACTGAAAGAAGACTCAACCACAACAAACTTAAAAGTGTGTGATGTTCCATGCCCTCACCAACAAGAGTAGATTATTAAACGCTTGCCAGAACACCCTTTGCTGTGATTTTCCTTAAAATCAGGTCTGACCTCGTCATCCCCTTAACTCATTAAACTCCTATGGATCTGTTACTTCTAAGCATGCTCTGCTTAGTATTTTAAACCCTCACACAAGACATTCCATCATGGTTTTTTTTTATTTTTATTAATTTATTTTAGCTTTCAAAATTCATTTCCACAAGACTTTGAGCTCCAAATTTCCTCCCCATCTCTGTCCTCCCCCCACTCCATGATGGCATACATTCTGATTACTTTTGCCCCAATCTGCCCTTCTTTCTATCACTCCACCCCCTTCTCTTATCTCCTTCCTCTTTTATTTTCCTGTAGGGCAAGATAGATTTCTATACCCCATTGCCTCTATGTCTTATTTCCCAGGTGCATGTAAAACCAATTTTTTAACATTCATTTTTAAAACTTTGAGTCCCAAATTTTCTCCCTTCCTCCCTTCCCACCCACCCTCATTGAGAAGGCAAGCAATTCAATATAAGTTATACATGGGTAGTCATGCAAAACACTTCCATAATAGTTATGTTGTGAAAGACTAACTGTATTTCCCCTCCATCCTATCCTGCCCCCAACCCGTTTATTCTGTTCTTTCCTTTGACCTTGTCCCTCTTCAAAAGTGTTTGCTTCTGATGACCCCCTCCCTAGTCTGCCCTCCCTTCTATCATTCCCCCCTCCCTTATTGTCTTCTCCCCTACTTTCCTGAGTAGGATAAGATAGATTTCCATACCCAGTTGAATGTGTAAGACATTCATCTTGTGACTCAGTGTCTTTTCACTAGCTGTTGTACTCATTTAAAAACACTCTCCCTCCTTATCTCCACCTCCTGAGTTTCTTTTAAAACTCAGGTGAAATCCCACCTTCTTCAGAAAACCTTTCTCCATCCCTCACGCTGGTGGTGCCCTTCCTCTGAGATACCATTTACATGCTCTTTCTCTTACTGTAGACAGTTGTTCACACACTGTCTTCTACATTAAGATGAGTGCCTTAAGAGGGACAATGTTTTTAACTTTCTTTCTATGCCCAGGACTCAGCACAGTGGAATGCCCTTAATAAAATATTGCTGACTGACCAATCAGGAAGGACCTCAAGATTGCTAATGCTCCCCTATACTCTAGGGTTTACTCTCTGAGGACTATGTGTCTGGAACCTGCATGCTCAGCTAATCTAGATGTGATTAGGACATGAAAAAAAAAAAAAACAAACTGACTCTTTGCAGTTCAAACTCACAGAAGAATGTTTGGTGCCAGATACTCATTAATCATTTACTGTGTAGATTATATATAGACTACATAACAAGATGGCCTAGGGAGCTAGTCAGTGCATTTTCTTCCTTCCAGAGAAGCTTCATGGGAAAAAAAAATTAAGATCAGACACTACTTGGTGAATAGATAGTATTTTGATACTATGGAAATGTGTCCATGTTACCGGTACACCTGATGAGTCCGATGAGACAACTTCTCCTCAACCAGTCTTGAGAGTAGCTATGTATTTTATTTTATTCATTTAGAGACATTAGAGTGATAAAGGGTCTATAGATTTCACCAGAATGTCAAAGGGGTCCATGACACAAAAAAGGTTAAGAACTCGAAACCTGGTCTGATACTCTCATTTCAAAGATAAGGAAACTCAGGCCCAGGGAAGTTAAGTATGTCCAAGGTCATACAAATAGTAAGTAGCTAAGCTGGAATATGAACCCAGAAACTCGAACTCCAAGCTCACCTAGTCTTTCTACTGTAACATAACTGCCTTCACATTTGCCTAGATTCAGAGTGGGTAAAGGCAAACAATGAGATGAGACTGGTGGGATAGGTTGGAAACAGATTGTGGAAAATATCAAGCTTCAGGTACAAGAATTAGTATTTTATTCAGGAAGCCACTAGAAGTCATAGAAGGTTTTAGAACAAGGGAGTAACTGCAGTCAGAAGACAATTGGCAACAGTGGGAAGGATGAAGTGGAGAAGATTGAGACAACAGACAAATCTAGTCCAGGTGAGAGGTCATGAGAACTAGAGTTCAGTGGCTAATAGTAGTGGTAGGAGCAACTAAGTGGCACCATAGTGCATAAAGCGCTGGAACTAGAGTCAGGAAGACCCATCTCCTAGTTCAAATCTGGCCTCAGACACCATGTAACCTTGGGCAAGTCATTTAACCCTGGTTGCCTCAGTCTTCTCATCTGGAAAAATGAAGTGGAAAAGGGAATGGCAAACCACCGCAGTATCTTTGCCAAGAAAATCCCAAATGGGGTCATGAAGAGTTAGCCATGACTGAAAAACAACTGAACGAGAAGTACTGGTGGATGTGGAAAGGAAGGGGCAGAAGCAAGATCTGGTATGGGGGTAGAGTCTGACCGCTGGCTGAATGTGGTGGGTGAAGGAGAGGAAAGAGACAAAGATGACGGAGGCTATCAGCCTGGGTGGCTGGGAAAATGGAGCTGTTTTGCACAGAAATAGAGAGGTTTGGAGGACAAGCTAGAAGAAGGCATGGCAAGGATTTGATAGGCAAAAAGAAATGATGAATTCCATTCTGGACAGGTTGAGTTTGAGATAGTGGCAATCCATCCAAATGAAGTAACCCAGCGAGCAGAGAGACACCCAGGTCTGGAGCCCAGGCCTGTGGACACAGACTTGGAAACCACCTGCATGAAACTGTGGTTGTGGATAAGGACCCCGAAGGAGAGGCTGTAAAATTTTCACCCTTAATTATGTAATGGAATGCTGTGGTTGTCTGGGAAAGTCAATGGGCCCCTTCTCAGAATAATGGCTTTAAATGAGTAAAATAGTACATAGAGGATTATAAAAGGAACCAGTTATTTCAAAATACAGTTTTCAAAGTATTTTTTCTTTAAAAACCCACAAGGTCACAGACTCCAGATGAAGGGAGAACATAAGAGAACAATGGGAGATGATGTCATTGAGGGGATTGAGAAGAGAAAGAGGGACTGTCAAAAGTTTACAAAACACTTTATATTAATCAATATAAATATACATATTTATAAGGGCAGCTAGGTGGTGCAGTGGATAGAACACCAGTGCAGGAGGACCTGAGTTCAAATCTCACTTCAGACACTTGACACTCACTGTGTGACCTTGGGCAAATCACTTAACCCCAACTGCCTCATCCTGGGTCATCTCCAGACATCCTGATGAATATCTGGTCACTGGATTCAGATGGCTGTGGAGGAGAAGTAAGGTTGGTGACCTGCACAGCCGTCCCTCACTCCAAACAAAGTCAAGTGCAAGTCATGTCATTATTTCTGTGATGGCATGGTCTTCTTTGGCAATGAAGGATGAACACACACACATATTTATATGACATACAAATACATGTATATAGAAATAGCACCCAACTTAATCTTTATTTGTAAAATTTTTCATCAAGGAAGCACCCATAGACATTCCTGATGGAGGTGGTGGGCAGTCATGTCATGGGCTTGGCAGTGATGGAGGGCTGCAGAGGCCCAGTAAGCCCCAGGAATGGAGAAGGAGAGGGGAAGCTATCCTGTCTCTGGCAACCTCCCCCTCAACCGCTTACACACACACACATACACACACACACGCGCGCGCACACATATACATGCACATGCACACACAGAGATACACATACTCGACATATACACTCATACACACATACCCACACTCACACACATTTACTTTGCCCTCTGCTAGACTGGAATTCTATCTCTGTCAGTAGAGTTACGTGATATCTTTTTAAAATTTTATCTTATTTTATTTTTGCTCATGAAACTGCAAATCTATTATGTCCAACCCGCTATTCCTTTTAAGTGCATAAGAAAGTTATAGATATGATAAAGTTATCACATAACGTTTTTTCCTTTTCTTCCTTCCCCCCAATAGATGGCTACTCTTAAACACAAATGTATTTGTGTGTGTGTGTACATATGTATGTATGTATATAAAATATAAAAAATGTATATGTATGTACAGAAGAGCTATATTATATCAAGAAAGTCTCTTAATTTCTCTGCAACCCAGTCTCCTCATTTGTAAAAATGAAAGGGCCTGATGAGGTCATCTCTAGAGTTCCTTCTAGCTTTATAACCTGTGAATTTTCACTTGTATAGTGAAATGTATAGCATTTAAATGCTTACTATTGGTCAAGTTCTGTGCTAAGGTTTAGGTATAAAAAGGCAAAAATGTTCTTCCTGCCCTCAAGGAGCTCCCATTCCAAAAGGAAAGCCAACTTTATGTATATGTATACAAGATGTAAATGGGATGGAAAAGGCCTCCAGCAGAAGTGGGATTTGAGTTGAGTGCTGTGACACTTGAAAATGTACAAAACATTTTATATTATCAATATAAACATACATATTTATATAACATACAAATATATGTATATAAAAATAGCACCCAACAATCTTTATTTGTAAAAGCCTTAATCAATATTTAACACTAACATTGACAAGTGAAAATTAAAGCACAAATACATAATAAAAAATTAATGTTCATTCTTCCCTTTCACCCCAGGCTTCATTCCCTCATGTTATTTTAAGCCAGACCAACGAGAGTTAAAGTAGATGAGAGTAAAGCAAACCAATATCCTGATGCCAACATCTGTCCTCAGATACTCATGCTCATTTCATAGAAGGGTCAGCTAGAATTATGCCGGCGTACGGAGTGTTAAACTTTAAAACTGACCTCAGGCTTTTGAGATTCACCATATGCTGAAGTAGAACAGACTTGAGAAGCTCTTGCTTCCTATCCAAAAATTAGTTGAAGGATTAAAAACCTTTTCCAGGTAGCGAGGGACCCGAAAGGCAAATTTATAGACTTTCTTCTTCTGTGTAGACTGAAGACTAATAATTTTTTTATTACATACAATCCATTTGCAATGTTTTGTCTCAGTTCATCAAAAATATGACCTCTGCTAATCAGTTCCTTTCTAAGCATAAACGCATTCACATTATCACCTAATGATTCAATCACAGAAACAATTTTGTCCTCACTGCCCAATAATAGATGCTATAAGCGAGATCACAGTGAGCCAATTAGCGGCAGGATATGGGGTGCTAATAGGAATTGCCTCACTTGCCTTTCTTTAATTAAAATAATCTAAATGGCACAGTCAATTAAAAAATATATTCCTGAGAAACATGCAAGGAGGTTTTGCAACACGCTACCACATTTAATTACTGTTCTGAAGAAACTTGCCTTAGTCAGGAAGGCAGTTCTGTATTGCAAGATGCTTTTGGGTATTTTTGTATATATTACAAAGATTTTGATCTCAGGTAAAGTGAAAGTGAGAATGGGTAATAATCATGCCATTATAGATCTGTAGAACTGCAGTCCAAAAGAAAAATAGTCATCTGCGTGACTTCTGCAGGGATTTTCTTTCACAGGAGTATAGTGGAAAGAGAACTGGAGTTAAGGTCAGGGAACCTGAGTTCAAATCTTTACTCAGGACCTTGGACCTAACCTCTCTGGGATTTAATTTGCTTCATTTATAAAATGTAGTAGTTGGGACCAAACTATCTCCAAGGCACTTCCAGTTCTAACTGCTATGATTCTTTTTCTAAATAGCTTGACTCCCTATTTCTCCTTCCCTCCTTCCTCCACCAGGAAGTTATCCTTAAGAATATGTCATGGCTTTTTGTTTTCAAAAATATTTTATTTTGTCCCCAATTACATAAAAAAACAATTTTTAACATTCATTTAAAAAAAATTTTGAATTCCTAATTCTCTTTCCTTCCCTTCTGTTACCCCTCCCTAAGATGGTAATCGATTTGATGTAGGTTATACATATGCAATATGTCTTGACTTTTCTAAGAAGGTCACCAACCTTGACCCTGTGTCTCTGGTAGCCAAAAAAATCCAAGGCTCCATGATGGCAGGCATCCTATCTTTAGGCACCCCCTGGTACCCATGACTTTTCCAGTCTGAGATTTCTGAGAGTCAGAAGGATCCATAGAGATATGATCATCAATTTCTTTGCCCTAGAAGACTCCTTCCTTCGTTTTCTCCTGAAAGGACCAAACAGTCGAGCTACAAGTAACTTGTGTGATTCCATCTGTTTGACATTCTTACATTTTTGAGTAGGCAACTAACTACAGCTTAGTCAGTCTGACACAGTCTGGCCACCACAAAGAGTGGCAGCCAGACCCTCCCTTGCTCCCTTCCCCAGCCTTCAAGGGAGGGAGGTTGTGAAGGAGGGGGAAGCCAAGGCACTTATGGTTACTGCTCCACATAGAAGCTTTTCTTAACTGGACCTGGCTGAAAAATCAAATACAAAGTCCCTTCCTCCTGCTCTGTTCATTTTCCCTCCTAGGAACAGAGCAGAAGAAAAGCAAGGCCCTCATGATACTAACAGATCAAAAAGAAACTGTCCAGGGCAGCCTTCTCTTCATTTCTCATCTGGCTGAGCTCCTTTAGATTTTTTTTTTTTTTTTTTTGGAGGCAATCAGAGTTAAGTGACTTATCCAGGGTCAAACAGCTTGTAAGTGTCTGAGGTCAAATTTGAACTCAGGTCCTCTTGACACCAGGGCCAGTTGCTCCATCCACTGCACCACCTAGCCACCCAGCTCCTCTAGATTTTCATTATACCTACATATCACCCCCTTTTCAGCTTCTTTTTATGTGTTGTTTTGCCCCAGCCGACTGTGAGCACCTTGAGGACAGGGACTGCCTTTTACACTTTTTTATCCCAAGTGCTTTGGTAGGCACTTGATAACTTACTTATTAACTCACTAATAAAATGGACTCCATCAGTCCAAAAAGACTGTAGAGATTTTCTGGCATTAGCCACCTCTCCCTTTCAGACGTGGATATTCATTGATGCTGTGGCAGTTTAGTCAGACTGCCAATTAATGAAACCAAAGAGACTTCCATCGAACTCCTACTAATGAAATAGTGTAAAGAAGAAGATATAGACATGTGTGATGGGGAAAAAGTAATAGTGCCCCAACTGGTCTTGCCAGCACCAATGCTGTTCCTACCCCCCAGAAATAAATGACTGAATAAATGAATGAATGAATGAAAAAATGAATAAACAAAAATAGTCCAATTCAATGACGAAAAATATGTCAGAGGTTTGTCTTACGTTAGTCTTTCCCTAAACAAGTTGTTTATCTTTAGTCACACCTTTTTAATTGCCTTTGAATATTTTGAGACCTTAATAATTATCTTAAGAAATCTGTAGTAGTCCCTGTCTATTCTTCCCTACAAGCAAAGAAAGTACTCTTCTTTCAGCTATTTCTTCCAGTGACAAAAAGTCCTGTCTGACAGGAACCCTTTCAACAAACCTTCCTGAACCTGAAGAAGACAACAAGCTCTCTTTTGCCTCCAACTTAACCCCCCCCCCCCCCCATGTGGCTCTTTCTCCTGACCTAGATACTTACCCCAGTCATCTGGAAGCCATACTTCCTTCCAAGTCCTGGAAACCCAGGTGCCTTAAGTATACAGAGCAGAAACCCATGGGATCCTGGTTTGGCAAATGTTTCTTTAATATGCAAATATTTATAATGAACTTTAAATGTGCTGAGCGCTTTAGTAGGCACTAGGAATCAACACAAAGATGAAATCAGACCACATTCAGCTTCAAGTCTAGTTCTTCCACAAACTGGGAGGGGAAGACCCTCAGGGTTCCTTGGTAAAAGAGAAACAATTACTCAAAGTAAGATTGTCATAAGACCTAAGCCTGAAAGGGCCAAAGTCTCACATTGCCTCCTAGGCCATTTCCAGTGGTCCTGATGAATATCATACCACTGGATTCAGATGGCTCTGGAGGAGAAAGTGAGGTTGGTGACCTTGCACAGCCCTCCCTCACTCAAAACAAAGTCAACTACAAGTCATGTCATCATCTTGATTTTTGAGAATGAAGGACAAACACAAGTTCATCATACTTGGATCAATTGGATCAAGCAAATTCCAAAAATACAATTGAGATAATAAGCATAAAGAAGTCCACGCATGTGAGTGCAATGAGAGATGACTTACAACTGCAGGCCTAGAGGAAGGGCTTTCTGGAAAACTGTGATAGACATTCTTCTGATTCTCTCTGTTCAATATCATTCATCCATTAAGAGAACTAGAAATCAAGTCACATAAAAAATAGTGGGAGGTACAATGGGAAGCACTAGATTTGGAGTCAAAGACCTGGGTTCAAATTCCTACTCTGTTGTCTGACCATGGGCAAGGCACTTTGACCTCTTGGCACTTTACTCCTAATCTAGAAAATGAGGGTTTCTTAAATTTTTCCCACTCTCAATCCCTTCAGCACTTCTAAAACTGTGGATCTTGATGTCTAAGGCCCCTTCCATCTCCATGCATTTCATCCTATAATTGAAGGATCTGGGATCAAAAAAACTGCTGTTATTTTTGCTGATACTTCTGTTGTTTTCCTTCAGTCATTTCAGTCATGTCTGACTCCTAGAGATCTCGTCTGGGATTTTCTTGTCAAAGATACTGGAGTGGTTTGCCATTTTCTTCTCCAGCTTAAATGAGAAAACTAAGGCAAACAGGGTTAAGTGATTCGCTCAGGGTCATACTGCTAGTAAGTATCTGAATCTGAACTCAGGAAGATGAGTTTTCCTAATTCTGGGTCTGGCACTCTATAAAAAGTAGTTAAATACAAGTAGTTTAAGAGAAAGGCACTACCAGTTGGGAGTGGTCAGCAATGGCTTCATTTGGTGCTTGAACTGAGTCTTGAAAGAAGAATGAGACTCTGGGGGTGGGGGGCAGAGTGATAAGGGAGTACATTCTATGCATGGGGGACAGCCCAGTCCATACAAAGGCTACAAGAAGGCAGATGGAGTGCTATGTGTGAGGAACAAAATGAAAGAGGATTTGTTGGGATGGCAAAGAGCAGGTGGAGAATCTAAGTTTCTTGTCTTCAAAAGGAAAAGATTTGTTATGTGGAAGATTCCCTTCCTAATACTTAGAAATAGCTGCTAGGGGAATCAGGACAGGCCTCCTGGAGGAGGTGGTGTTTGTACTGAATTTTGAAGGAGACGGGATTTTAAGAAGCAAAGCTGAGCAGGGAGTAGATTCCAGACTAGTCCAGAGCAGAAAAAAGGATGCAAATGGGGTGGGATTGGCTCACTGATGCAAAATAAAGGATTTGGTCAATGAGTTCTTTTGAGTGCTCATTGGGCATCAGACATGTTTAGCATTCCATTGTAGTACAAAGCTGTAGAAGGCCAGGCGCTGTCAGTCAACAGACATTTATTAAGATTTACTATGTGCCAGTACTTTGCTAAACTGAGAACAGAAGGAAGATGAATTTTAAAAGCATTAAAAAAGAAGTTCATATCCCAACGTCCTCAAGAAGTTTACATTTCTAGTAAGGGAAGTGAGACAAATATAATATATTTGTGAAATTCAAGTACAATGCCATTCACTACTCTGTTGTAATTACAACAGAGGTTTTTGTTTTGTTTTGAATATAATTAATTCAAGACAGGGAAAGGGACATTTTAACATAGAAAAAAATTGCTCAACATTTCTTTCTTAAAGAAGAACATTCCCCTGTCTAGGTGTAAATATGAAAACAGAACAATATACATGAGAATGATGAAAGGAGAAGAAAGAAGAGGAAAAGAGGATCTCCCCTTCTCTCTTGCCATAGCCTTCAGCAGTACTGATGAAATTCAGCCACAAGAACACAGCATGCACCACTGACCACCAGTGAACACCAATGAAATCAGAGCTTATTTGCAATAAGTCAGCCCATTTTGTAAAATCCATGTTATCGGACAGTTTTCCCTTGTCCATTCCCATCTACTGAGGGTGCTTTATCAGAGCTGGATAAGGAGTCATTCTGGAAAAAATGTGCTTTGGTAGAAAGAATAGTCAGATAATGTGCCCAACCTTAGGTCTGCTACTTATTAACTGTAAGATAGTAGGCAGATCACTTCAACATTCAGCCTCAGTTTCCTCATCTTTAAAATGAGGGAGTTGGACTGGGTAACCTGTAGGATTCCTTCCAGCCTTAAATCTTCATAGAACTTTAATGTTCATGCTTTTGTTGTTATGAAGGGGCTTTGAATGCCAAACAGAATATTTTGTTTATGCTCCTGGAGACAACAGGTTGCTGCTGGGATTTATTGACTGAGTAGCGAGGGACAGGATCAGTCTCCTGTTTTAGGAAAATCACTTTAGTAACTAAATGGAGGATGTATTGGATTGAGGAGAGATGTTAGGCAGGCAAACCCACCAGTGTCTTATTGCAATAACCCAGTCATGAGGTGATGAAGGTCTACACCAGGATGGTGGCCACATCAGATGAGAGAAGGAGGTTTATTTAAGAGATGTTGCAATCGTGAAATTGACAGGCTTTGACAATATCTTGAATGGGGGGAGTGAGGGATAGTGAAGATGACTCTTAGGTAGAGATACCCCTTAGGGACTAGGAAATGGTGTTGTCCTCTACAATAATAAGGAAGGGAGGATGGTTTCGGGGGAAAAGAGAATGGGTTCCATTTTAAACATACTGAGTTTAAGATGTCTACTTCCAGTCCAAGACGTGTAAAAGGCAGTAGGAGATGGGAGATTGGAGGCCAGCAAAGAGTTTGGGGCAGGATAGGCAGATTTGAGAATCATCAACATAAAGATGGTAAATTACCTGGGAGCTGATGAGATCACCGAGTGAAGCAGGATAGGGAGAAGGCCCAGAACAGAACTCTTGGGACTTGTCTAACCACTCCTTTTCCCCAAGTTGGGTAGCTCCTTCCACTGCTTTCCAGCACTTAGCACAATGCCTAGCATATAGTAAGTACTTAATAAATGTTTACTGACATTATTATCAGAGCTAGAATTTATAGCCTGCTATGTGCCATTTACTGTGAAAAGTGCTTTACAAATATATCATTTGAACCTTACTACAATCCCAGGGAGTAGGTGCTATCATCAGTCCCATTTTACAGTTAAGGAAACTGAGGCAAACAGAGGTTAAATGACTTGCCCAAGGTCACACAGCTGGTAAATGTCTGAAACTGGATTTGAACTTGAGTCTCCAGGTTCAGGGCTCTAGTCACTTAGTCATGGAGCTACAGGGTGAGTCGCTGGGTCAACACTCAAAACCTTTCTAGTTTGGGAGGAACTACCTTAGCCACTGAAAATATCACCCATCCTTGGAGATCATTTTCTCCTCCCATTTGCTTTTTGGAATCCCGTCTTTCCTTCAAAGTTCTCTTCACTTTCTACTTGAAGCTCTCCTTTCTCTCTTACCCGCTAGTTCCCTTCTCCTCCCCTCCCCACCATGACTTTATACTTATTTTGCATGGATTTTATCTACACTTAACATGTTTATATACTATATCCTCTTAGAGAATATAAGCTCCTTCAGGATACAGACTGTATCATTTTTGTTTGCATTGCCTCACCCAAGCATAAGGTATAATAAATACTGTTAATTAAGTAACAATAATCTCAAATCAACATCGAACTTCGGTGGAGGGTATATATTTTTGTAGCAAAGTTCATCATAAAAAGCCTGCCTTTGTATTCCACCTTTTCCCAAAGTACTTCCTTTACTTTATCAGAGATCACACCCTCTACACATAACCTTAATGGCCTGGTCAGACCTTTTTTAGTCTCATTCTTGCCTACTATCAGTAAGAAGCAGCAAAGGAGTTGAGTGACCTGTTTCTGCAATCATCTGATCCCTTTTCAAAGGGAGAAATTAAAATGAGACTAGGAAAGTCTTCAAAGACAGCATAGCAGTGAAAGCCAGGAAAAACAGCCTGTGGTAGTAAAAGGTGGGGAGAGCTGGGAATCAGAACCAAACTCTAGAGATGTTCCGATAGGCAAAGTGAGGCTATTAACAAAAAAATCTGTTTCTTTTACTTCTGAATGGGGACGGTAAAAAGGTAACTCTAGATTTACCACTAAAGAGTAATATGTAATTTCATCACTTTAGAAAACTTGTGTGACTCAGTATTGCCTAAAGCACAGTCAAGTAAAACAACTTGATCTGAAATAATACAGTTGGTGTGAGTACTGGGTAGGTAGTGTGTAAGTCTTAGCCTACATCTTCTTGCCTCCAAACAGTTCTCTATCCACTGGACCACATTGCCTCAGCAAATAATTAACAGGGGCAACTAGGTGGTCCAGTGAATAAAGCACCAGTCCTGGAGTCAGAAGGACCTGAGTTCAAATTCACAGACATGTTCTAGTTGAGTGACCCCAGGTAAGTCACTTGACCCCAATTGCCTAAAAGGAAAAGAAAATAATTAATAATACTAATCATGATGATCCCTTATATCTGTAGCATACTTTCTGTCTTTAAGCATTTTATACCTATTATATAAACAAATCCTCTCAAAAGCTCTGCTTTTTAGGTAAGACAATCTATCTCCATTTTATAGATGAGAACACTGAGGACTGAAGAGGTTAATTGAGTGCCTGGGGTCACATATCTAGTAAGAACTGGTAACTGGAACCCAGACGTTCTGATGCCTGATTGCATGTTCTTTGCACTGTACTTCCTCTGCTGCCTCACAAGACTGAGATTTACAGCATAATTAGAGAACTGTACAAATCAGAATGCAATCGGGTGTCCCGGTGAATGGGACAGACTTTAAGTGCAATGGGAATTTAAAAAGCAAGATATCAGTGTCAACTCGAATTGTCAGAGAAGGTTTTGAAGGAAACATGACACACTTGAACTAGATCTGAAAAAAAATGGGTAGGTTCAGGCTAGACAGAGAGGAGCAGGGAAGACATCAGGTGATCTGAGGAACCACACAAGGCGGGGCTGAGCATGGCATCCATGGGGCATTGGTTAAGCACCAGCAGCGTTGTGCTGGACCTAACTCAAAAGGAAGCTGAGAGACTAATTGTTATATTTTCAGTGTGAGCATTTACACCTCAGAAATCAGCTAGATACAAATCAGGGCTTGATTTATTTCACTGATTGTCTAGACTTAAGAAAGTGATAGAGAAAATGTCAGTTACTAAGATTAAACTTAAAAGTATGTTGTGCTGACTTTTCTTTTTCCCTTCAGAGACAAGAGACATTTGAAAAGGATTTAAATGTATGTGTGTGTATAATTTTGTTTTAAAGAAGCAAACCCATAAACAAAATATTCCCTCTGAAAAAATTATGCAAAACAGCAGAAATGAGTATTTGAAATGGATAGCTTCGTCTCACTCATGGCTTCATTCTCTTTGAGATCTTCCTCCTGAGATTTATATGCCACGTTGCCCCCATGAGGATGCTCTTCCTTTCTCCTTCTTTTCCAGTTTTCTCCTGAGGGTAGGGACTGTATGGCTTCTTTGTATTTGTACCCCCAGTACTTAGCATAGTGCCTGGCACAAAGGAAGGACTTCGTAAATGCTCTCTATCCCTTATGAAATAGACATGATTGTAATTAGCTATCCTTCATTAGGGAAGAAGGCTATATGCTTTGAGCTTAACAAGTCAGAACCAACAGTCTGCTATATTTAATATTTAGGCTTTGTTTCATTTAATTTTATCTTCATCCACATAGCTGTAATTTTGTGTATATTTTTCAGAACTATTTTCTTTATTCTTGGAAGGAAAAGTATAAAGAACTTGAGGACTTATTGGATGTATAGGTTGAAAATAGGTCCAAATGGCTTTTATATCTCAATGGCTGGAAATAAGAGGGAGCCATGAGAGTTAGGGGGGCTGCCAGAGAGGGAGGGTTGTTTATTTGGATACATTTTGCTTTGATAGGGCAAACACTTCTCAAGTGATTCCCAAATATAAAAGGGTACTATAGAAGAAATATATGTGAGTTTACCTTTAAATATGTTCAATTTGAGGCAACAGTAGTTCCTCGAAATAGAAATGTTTCTAATCTTAGATGTGGCTGTAAGTTCTGTACTGGAGATGGAATAAGAGGTCATAATATATACACAGATCTGGTAATTTTCAGAATAACAGGGATAGCTAAGACCAGGAAAGGGTAGACTCATAGAGAGAGAATACATCCAAAGAGAAGAGCTGAGAATGGAGCACTGAGTATTGGAGAACTGAGTGTTGGGAGTTAGACTCACAGGTAGAAAGTTTAAAAAAAAAAAAAAAGGGACCGGGAAAGGCATGAACAAGAAACACAAGAAATGGTGATTGAGAAATGACTTTTAAAGTTATTTATATATGTTTTACATATATCTGTATACTTATTTATATATAAAGTCATTATACCTCTAGGATTCAAGCTTCTTTAACTACAACAGCTGCTTCTCTCTATTCTCCATCCACCCCACAGTCATTATTTGAGAAACTTTTATTTCTGTTCCCCCATATTAGTGCAATATCCCATTAGCAACAAACATACAAAGTGTTCCAAAAGCCTTAGAGCAGTTTTAAGCATTAACAGCTTAAAGATTGGCTCAAGAAGTAGGAATCTTATTTTCCCATCAGCTGCCCCCTCCCCACAACAATTGCTGGAGTACTTCAATTCCTGTCAGAGTCTAAAACACTAAAGAACCTTTGAAAGTATTTCTGGTTTGGTTTGGTTTTTCCTATTAGAGGCAACAAAATAAAGAAGAAAATATTGGACTAGGATTCTGAAAAGACCTGGCTTTGTCACTTAACTGACTGTTTAACCAAAAGGAAATCACTTCTTTTCCTGAGGGTTTTGCAGAGTATGACAATACTTGTACTACCTATCTCATTGACCTGTGGTCCAAGGATCAAATGAAATAACGTATTGGGAGTACTACATATTTATAAGCTATTGTTATTTTTAAAGTTCAATTTCATTTTATTTTCAGGTCCAAATTTTCTGAGAGAAATTTCTCAATTTCCAAATTGAGAAAGCAAGAAAAACAGAATCTAATATAAACATGCATAATCAAGCAAAACAGATTCCCAAGTTAGTCTTTCTCTCTGTCTCTGTCTCTATCTTTCTCTGTCTCTCTCTCTCTCTCTCTCTCTCTCTCTCTCTCTCTCTCTCTTTCTCTCTCTCTCTCTCTGTCTCTCTCTCTCATACACACACACATATACACACATACAACCACAACATACATACATACATACATACACACACACACACACACACACACTCACGTATATAAATATGCATATATGAGATTCATGACAAAAGATGCTATTTGGTGAATACAGGGTTCCAGTCTTCTCAAACCCAATTTCCTTCTTTGTTTTAAGGCTACTTAGTGCCTCATCCTGGGTCATCTCCAGTCATCCTGATGAATATCTGGTTACTGGATCTAGATGGCTAGGAGGAAAAAGTGAGGCTGGTGACCTACACAGCCCTCCCTCACTCAAAACAAAGTCAAGTGCAAGACATGTCATCATTTCTCTGATGACATGTTCTTCTTCAGCAAAGAAGGATGAACACACAGTGCAATTAAATCCTTTACTATACATCATTAACCATTCCCTGAATCCTGTGGCATAAGTGTCTGTGAGTGCATAAGGAAAATGACTTTGGGATTTTCACAGTTAGAGACAGCAAATCTTTCAGACTGTAGGAAGGAAGAAGATGGTCAAAGCATTTCACACAGGAACGGGAAACAACAATGAAAGCATTAGGGAAAATATGGCTCAGGGGGAATTGAGAAAACGGCAAAAAGAAAATGACATAAGCATACTTTCTGGAGTCTTATAGTACTACAAAAATATCAACTTGTTTATGTCAAAATATTAAGAAGAACTACAGTTTGGGAGAAACTAAATATTATTTATCAATCAACCTTGATATATGACATTTATTAATCATCCTTGATATATACCATTGATTAATTGCCCTTGATATACACTATCTGTTTATCATCCTTGAATCAAAAACAGCTCAGCTATTACAAACTCAACGCAACTATAAATAATGTACACCAAATAAATCGTTCCAAAAGGGAAACAATGTCATCATCCAGGTTTAGCAAAGATATTAATTGAATGAGATAAGTAAGCAAGCTTCCTAGAAGATATAAATCAGGCCCAGTTCTCTGCCAGGGGGTACTATAAACTTAAAACAAGGAAGGAACCAGTGGATTGCCTGTAGACTAGAAGCTACAATTTTTCTTTTCCCTAGTTCTAGTTATTGCCTAATTATAGTCTGGTAGGAAGACAGTTCAGTCTTTCAAGGATCTGAATTTCATAGATATGAGTATGCCCTTCCACTGAAGATCACCACAGTCCTGTAGACCATGTTCATAAACTTCTGTAACTGGAAAAAAAGCAAAAACCAAAAACCCAACCCTTCACTGGTATCTGATCTTCTAAGAGCAAAACTCCATGACCCAGATTAGACTGATCTTTTGATAACAGACATACAGTCCATTGCCAAATGTATATTTAAACTCCCTCTAGAGAGGAATGTGATATACAAATATAAAACAAAATGGACACTCGAAGAAACCTGTCCTACAGTAAAGACCTACTTTATTGTCTCATTTGACTAAGAGATGACCTTAGGTTTATAATAATTATTTCACTGAATTCTGACTCCTCTTCATAAGCACTGGCAGGTTCCAACCAGAGGAAAATAATCATATTCTTCCTTTTAATTCTGATTCAATTCAATTATTAAGCAATTACAATGTACTAAGCACTTTGTTGGACAGGTAAGTGGAGCAGTAGATAGATCAATGGGCTTGGAGTCAGGAAGACCCGAATTCAAATCTAATCTCAGACACTTACTAACTGCATGATCCTGATCCTGGGCAAGTCACTTAACCCTGTTTGCCTCATCTGTAAAATGAGCTGGAGAAGGAAATGATGAACCACTCTAGTATCTCTTCCAAGAAAACCCCAAAAGGGGGTCACAAAGAATCAGACATGACTAAAACGAATGAACAAGCATTTTGTTAAGATTTAGAGATACAATGACAAAATGAAAACATTCCCTGCTCTGCTCTCAGGAAGTTTATATTCACTGTAGGGTGGAGAGGGGAGAGAGATGGTAGTGATGGAGTATTATATGCACCCAGATAAACAAGTATAAAACATATATAATATATATAGATAGATATACACATATACAGATGTACACACAAATACAATTATACATACATATACATGTACATGCACCTGTATGTATGTATATATATATGTATGTATGTACACATATATACACACAAAATTAACAAATGAAATATATGCAGAATAATTTGGGGGGGAAGGGAAGAAATAGCTACTAACAGGTGGGAGATCATCAAGAAAGGACTCGAGGGATGTGACACAGGAACTTAAACTTTAAGGGAGACGAGAATTTCAAGAGGCAGAGGTACGGAACAGCATTCCAGGGGTGGGGGTGGGGAGTAGGGGCTGTGTGGCCTGTGCAGAAAGATGGCGATAGGAGACAGAATGTAAAGACAATAGCAAGTAGAGCTGTTGGCTAAAACTAGACAGTGTGATATCAGCCTGGACAGGTAGGCAGATTGTAAAGGGCTTTAAATGCCATACAAATAGCTTTTCCCCAAAGTAACAGGGAATCACTGGTTATTCTTGAATGAATGCCTGCACGAGCAAAGGAGGAACATAGTCAGACCTATATTTTAACAAACTGGTGATTTCATCAATGTTGGGACTTTCTAAGTATCATTTATAATCTTGTTAGTATAGAAAAATGTTCTCTTAATTTCAAAAAATGGATGCAAGTTTATTGGAACACAATCAATTCTAAGTCCCAACTCTCTACCTTCCTTTCTCCTAATCTTTTCATTAACCTTGGGGCCACTTAACTCCTACCTGGTCTTTGTTCCAGGCCCTCCCTGAACCCCAGGTAAAAGAGTTATTAAGATCCATGGATCCATAGCTCAAGATTCCTCAAGACATATCAGCCTTGGGACTGGCTCCTCTTCAGTCTTCTCAGACTAATGTCATCAAATAACTTGAGAAGCAATGTGGCACAGAAATTAGACTTCAAAGAATCAGAAGTCGTAGATTTGAATTCCACTTTCCCCACTCATGACCTTGGACAAGCCATTTAATTCTGAGTCTTAATTCCCATATCTGTAAAATAGGAATGAAAATCATACTTGGGTTCCTTAATTCAATATATTGTTCAGAGGTAATCTGAAGTGTTTTGTAATCATATAGTGCTTTTTAAAATGTGTGATATTATTTTGGGAGGAGGCAGTATGGTATAATGGAAAGGATGCTGAATTTGTAGTTGGAAGTTCTCTCTGGTCCTCATCTAAAAATGGAGATAATAACACTTGCAGTGTCTGATATTATAAGGATTAGTGAGATAATAAAGTCATTTAGAGACCGTTAGGAGCTAAATGTATTAGCTAACAATTTTGTTCAGTCATTTTTCAATCATCCTCATAATGATTTCAAGACCTTCAGAGGGTCTTCATGAACCTTTTTGGGGGGTTTTCTTGGCAGAAGTAGTAATGTGGTTTGCCATTTCCTTCTCCAGCTCATTTTACAAATGAGGAAGCTGAGACAAACAGAGTTAGGTGATTTGCCCAGGGTCACCCAGCTAGTAAGCATATGAGGCTAAATTTGAACTCATGTCCTCCAGACTCAGCGTTCTATCCACTATGCCACCCACCTGACCCATCAGCTGTCAATAGAAGTAGTGATATTAAAGGTGTTCTAACTTTGGCCGCTCAGATCAAGTTTCTTTACCCTGATTCCCACCTTGCATCCCAGATCCAGTAAAAGTGTTCCTATATTGCCTTTCCATTTCTAGGACCCTGTCTGTTCCCACATTATATCCCATTTTCTGTTGGAACTCCTTCCAGCTTTCCCACGACCTGAAGCCCTGACAGGCACATGCTGTTTCAATTCCTGTTCGGTCCCAGCAGTGACGGGGACTGCTGGTACTATACTAACAACCTACATATCTGATGTAATTGTATTTTGTGCTTCATATTGAGAGAGGGAGTAGGCTGCAGTCAAGGTTTGTTTTAAGAGTGACTGTGCTAAATAACTAAGGTGACTAGATAAAATCATACTCAGTTCTCACCTGCAGCAGGTAAGATAAGCGTCTGGAGGCTAGGGGCTGAAACAGATAACGCAACAGATCCTTAATAAACATCATATGCCTACTCTGTAGAGACAAGAATGTGCAAAATATTTGCGTGACTTTGTTTACTTAACAGCCAGGAACCTGGTAGTCTTAATAAAAAGACACCCTGATTAAATGAACAAGGGCAAATGGAAAATTTACAATAAAGATTAAAAACTAAAAATATTAGAGACTTAGATGAGGTATAATTCTGATTTATACTTTATGTGTCCTTCAGTTCACTTTTCATCCTTCATCTCATGCCATATATGTGGTAATTATTTAAAACTAAATTATTTTCATATACTTGCCAAAAACAAATTTATTTTGCTTCCTTGTTTTTCTATAATGTACTAGTTAAATGTATTTTAGCTATTTATATTTTTGTTTTGAGTCTACAGCAGATTGGTTACACTTTGTTATTTTTCATTTTAAAAAAGATTCTCAGTTCTGAAAGTTGGGATTAAGAGGTTACGTGACTTGCCCAGGCCCACATAACTATTACATGTCAGATGCAGGACTCTAACCCAGGTCTTCCTGAATTCCAGATGGGCCCCTCTAGCTAAAATATCATGAGGCCATGCTGTTTAGTTGATCAATATGATTGATTTGGAGATTTCCAGTTTGAAGAAATTTTCTGAGTATCACTATTTTGGTTCTATCCAAGAAACAACCTCCCACTGCATGCCTTCCCTTAAATATTTCAGCTTCTTGAGAAATGGGACCTACTGACCCCTCTATTAGTGAAGACATCAGTCACCTGGAAATATAATGGTTTAGATGACTGGGGTGGGAGTGGAGTGCATCACTCACATATACCCTGAATAAATAGATGGCAGCATTAGTGTTTTTTATTTTAGAAAAAATAAGCTTTTGAATCTGTCTGGCTCCAAATGCTACCACCCCTCCAATAGAGACTCTGGGGGTCTGACTCAGTGGGACAATACCTAATATGAAGGGTAAGTAAAACATGTTCTAAACTCTTGGAGCAGAGAAGAAGTCAACCCACTAGCCAAAGACTCATGGACCCTAGTCCTGACTCCAGGAGAAGCAAGAAAAACCGGTAGGAGAGTTTAAGAAAAAAGTAGGAGTCCTCTTTCCTCAAACAGGAAGGTGTCTCCATGATCCACTGTTCCATCAAATTCTACTGACCTATGGTTTTATGAAGATCAGTTCCACATGGCTCCAGTAAAGTGGCCAGTGGGTCAATTATCCAGTGATTTCAAAGAACTATGATGCTTACATGATTTTTACATTACACTTACATTAATATTACAGTTACATGATAATTACACTATTGCAACCACTGAGACCTGTTCATAATTTCTTCCTGTGGTGGAAATGAAGGACTAGAACACAGAAATAATGAGTCACACTAGGAAAAAAGTCATTTAGGCAGGACTGAAATAGACTCAGAAACAACAAAATACTACTTAAAATATATATATATATATATATATATATGTCACATTAAATATGGTTATCACTTGTCTACCTTTTCCTCCTTAAAAGTAGAAGGCAAGGAAGTTTCAGTTCTTTGTAGTGGGTGACAGAGGAGTAGCAGAAGTTTAGTCGTCCCAACTGGACATAATCATCAGATAGCCATAACCCACTGATTTTCATATGTATGGAAGGAGGAGTTGAAGATGACATCATGGTTGTGAAGTTTCATGATGGGACGGATGGAAATGCCCTCAAAAGGAGAGGGATAGGTTTGGGGGAAAATACAATGTAAAGAGGTCAGTGATAAAAATCAAAGTTCATTTAAATATTCTCATCTTTTGGGACTTACCCTGTCCCACCCAAGATGAGAAGCGGGGAGAGTTGGAGTCCTTACACCTGTCATTGCCCAGGAGTGCCTACCACAACCACAAAGTGATCTGGGTGTTAGAGACCAGGTCGGGGAGTGGGAGTTAATTTTCTCAATAGCACCTATGCAGCTGTTTTGGTCAGTACCTAAGTAAGGTGATAAGGGCCCTGAAAAGCCAGTGCCAGGCTCAGAAGAGGATACTGGAAGCTTGTACAGCAAAGGCAGGGAAGAAAAGTAGGAAAGTATTAGAAGGGAAGAGTAGGTATGCTTGTGTTAGAGACAGGTATCATGACTGGCTCTGGTTGGGAGGGTGGGAGGTAGCCCATGTTTTTATCTCCTGAATGGTTGATCCCCTACCCTGCGGATCCCTATGGGCTTCTGGCCCATTTTGGAGCTGACTAGTATAGGACTTCAACAGAAATATTAGGGAGAAATGTAGAAAAGATGAGAGAATAGTACTTTCTAACCTCAAATACACTGAGACAGCTGGCACTTTAGGAAACCATCTTGGGAAACTGGAACCTTTAACATGATTATACTATATTGAGGAACTCATCCTATAAGTCTTCATCTTAGAACCTACCTAAACGTTAGATACTCATGCACTAAAAATTCCTCATCATGAGATGACTTTGTCTATGAGGTAAATGCAACGAATGAAACCTAAAAAGAACTCTGTATTGCCAGACCCTAGTATCTTATCATTATTATTTCCATAAGCAGTATAAGAGCAGACATAACTAGTATAACAGCAGAAGTAAAGAGACTACGTCCTTTCAGACTACAGAGATTCATCCAAGAAATTATGACCATATTAGATTAATACCAGGAATTCAAGGATGATGGAACATTAAAAAAGAAGTAACATATTTAATCATACCAAAAACAAAAGCCATCTAAAATCACACGATTTGTGATCCCAACAGATGTAAAGTTTTTGACAAAGTACGATACTTATTTGTGCTTAAAAAAAATTCCTACAAAATATAGGCATAGAAGAACCTTTTTCCCAATTTATTTATGTTTCCAACATTCACTTCCACAAGATTTTGAGTTCCAAATTTTCTCCCCATCTCTCTGCTTCCCCTCCCCATGATGGCCGGCATTTGTTATCCCTTCCCTTAATCTGCCCTGGAACCTTTTTAAATACAATAAAAAGAAATATCTAAAACCAAGAATAAGTATCATATGCAATGAGGATAAAGCAAAAATATATATATAATCTCCGCACTACTATTTGCAAATGCTAGCAATAGTAATAAGACAAGAGAAAGAGACTTAAAATATAAAGATAGATAAAGAGGAGCTCAAACTATCCCTATTTGCTGATAACCTGAGGGTTTATTCGGAAAATCCTAAGGAATCGGCAATTGAGATAATTAATAGTTTAAGCAAAGTTACAGGCTACAAAACAAATTCTCAAAAATCAGCAGCATTTCTATATGATGAAAACAAAATCCAAGAGGCAATAATAAAGAGAGAAATCTTATTTAAAAAAACTAAAAATACACAAAATATAGAGAGATATATTCTTACCGAAACAAGGGACAGAGGCAATTACCAAAGATAAAATAGATACTTTTGATTACATGAAACTGAAAGCTTCTGCATAGAGAAAATTAATGCAACTAGGATATGAAGGGAAGTAGTCAAATGGGAAAAAAAAATCTTTGTATCAAATTTCTCTGGTGAGGATTTGTTATTCAAGATATATAAACAGTTAACAAATATGTGTATGTATATATTATATTGGTTACTGGTTGTTGTCCCTTGATGTCAGAGGACCAAAATGATGCTAGAGTAAAGTTTCAGTGTGTCCAACTGTGGCTGATCAGACCAATATGAGCTCGGAATGCTCTACCACAGGTCCGGCACAAATATTCATGTGAACATTTGAGGTGGATACTCCAAATCTGTGCATCCTGCATTTCTTTTGAGCTTGATACAATTCTGCTTTGCTCATAGAGCACAGCACCTCCTCTGATGTGGGCGTGCCATACTGAGTGACCCTGTGCCAGTGTGTCCCATGGCACACAGTCAATTCCAAAGTTCTTAAGAGAGACCTTGAGAGTGTCCTTGTATCACTTCTTTTGACTACCATGTGATCCCTTACTCTGTGTGAGTTCTTTTTGGCAAGCGTACATTTTGCATTTGAACAACACGGTCAGTCTATCAGACTTGTGCTCCCTGAAGCAGAGTGTGAATGCTTGGCATTTTAGTTTAAGTAAGGACCTCAGTGTCTTCAGAATCTTCCTAAGACAATTCACATGGAAGCGATTCAGTATCCTGACATGATGCTGGTAGACTGTCCAGGTTTCACAGGCATACAACAATGAGTTCAGCACAACGGCTCCATAGACCTTTAGTTTGGTAATCGATCTAATAACTCTTCTCTCCCACACTTCCCTTGAGAGCTTTGTCTTGATGGAAATGCCAGCTTTCAGGTTAAAAAAAAAAATAAAGCTAAATACATTATTGTTTAATACCCTTCCCTCCACCCTCCAGGAACTTTTTTTGTGAGTTGATGACTCAGATCCTCCTCCAGTACTCTCTAGTACCTCCTTTTGTACCCTGGGGTACATAACTGGCTCTGGGTACTCAGAAGTTATAGAAGTGCAAGCTCTGGCAAGTCTTACCAATTTGGAAGGGCTTCAAGCACATCCTTCCTCATCCTGCTCAGTGCCAGTCACTGGCAAGCCAAACCATCAAAGCCTGGTCTGGCCACTGAGCAAGGAGGTGTTTTGGGTCACATGAACTTGAGAAGGTGCTCTATGAAAGGCCTACAGAGGTTGAGAATTGAATAGACAAAAGTATCTGTATCTGCAAACTTGACATAAAAAAATACATATACATCTGTATGTACTTGTGTATGTACATATGTATTACACATATGTGTAACAAAACTATCCTCCTGAAAACGAGTTTGAATTCTCCCCCCCAAATTGACAAACGTACAGATTCCATTTCAGTCAATCCAATTCAATTCAGCCAATCAATAAGCATTTACTAAGTGTCTACTATGTGTAGGCAATGTTCTAAGTGCTTAAGGATACAAAAAGAGGCAAAAGACAGCCCCTACTCTTAAGGAGCTCACAATGAAAAGAATTTTTTTCAATAGATTTTTTATCTAACACCTAAGCAATTACAAATATACAGACAGTTGCAAATGTTTGACCAGCCAATCAACATGTATTTATATGCCATTATTTTTATGCTCATTAGATTGTGATCTCCCAAGGGCAGGGATTGTCTTTTGACTTTCTATTTCCAGTGCTTAGCTCAGGGTACTTAATAAATACTTATTAATTGACCAGGTGCTGTGCTGGATGAAGGGAAATAAGTTACAAAGAAAGAAATAATCCCTACTTGTAGGGAACTTACATTCTAATGGAGACAACCAATATAAAATAAATATAATGTAAATACAAATATATGCAAAGTAGTTAAATACAAGGTAATGAGGAGGAGAACTAGCAATTGGAATTCTAACTTCTTATGCATAAGATGGTGTTGGAATTGAATTTTATAGGAAAAAAAGGACTCTACAAGACAGAGTAAAGAGGAAATGCATTCCAGGCATAGGGCACAAAGACAGTCAGGGGAGTGTCACATGTGAAGAATGACTGAGAGGACAGTTTGCTTGGTTGGATCACAGAGTGTGGGAGGGAAAGTAATAATACCCAGTCAGTCTTGAAAAATAGGTTGGGATCAAGTTGTGAAGGACTTTATTTTTTTTTAATTTATTTTTTAACAATTTATTAAAGATAAAGCAATTCAAATTTTTGGTCAGGTGATACTTCTTTTTAAAACATTTACAATATGGACCACAAAAGAATTTTTTTTTAAACATTAACCAACTGAGACACAAATAATATTTATGTTGCTAACTTCACAAGCTCTTGACCTAATTGTCTCCACAGTATTACTAAGAATTAAAGGACCCTAACTTATTGAGGTTGGTCTAAAGTCCTGTACCTAATAGCTTAATTTTAGACAGCCTCGGATGTTCCCCTACCAATAATCTATAATTGAACAGATCTGGTACTAAGCTTACAAATCTTTTGACTATAGGAAATTGCCACCAAGAGTAGGGACATTGCAGGCATACAATATCTCCCCAGCTTCATGTCAATTCCAGGTAGGATTAGATTATCCACTTGCATTCAGTCAGGCTTAAAGTCTACCAGGTGTCAGTGGGGAAAGTGAGTCAGGAGAATCCCACCTCAGCCCATGCTGAACAGCCGCTCTCCCACCTGTGAAGGACTTTAAAAATTAAAGAGAGGAATTTATGTATCATACCAGATGCAACAGATAGTGCAGCTGATCAAATAGTAGTCACATGGTCAGATCTGCAGGTAAAGGATATTATTCTGGCAGCAGTACATGGGATGGATAGGAGGGGGGCTGGGTACTTGAGGCAGAAAGGTCAATCAGGAGGTTGTTGCAAGAATCTGGTAAGAGATGATAACTGCCTAAATTTAAGGTAGAGTTGTGAGAATGAAGAGAAGGGATTGAATGGGAAAAATGTTATGGAGGTAAAAAATAGCAATATTCTCAATTGATTTGATTAGAGAGAGGGAAGAGGCAAAAATAATACCAAGAGTGTGAATCTGGGAGAACAGATTCTGCCTTTGACAGAAATAGGGGAGTTTAGAAGGGAGAGGGATTAGGGGGAAAGAACATGAATTTAGCTTTGTTCATATTGAGTTTAAAATGTCTCTAGGACATCCAGTTTGAAATATTCCATGGGCAATGGGTGACATGGAACCTAAAGCTCAGGAGAGTGATTGGAACTAAATTATCTGTCTATCTATCTACCTATCTATATCTATCTGTTCTATCTATTCTATCTGTTCTATCTATCTATTCTATCTACCTATCCTTCTGTCTGTCTGTTAGTCCATCAATCCATCTATCTATCTGTCTAATGGGAGCTGATGCCCAGAGAGACAGAAATAGAGACAGGGAGACACAGAGAGTATAGAAGGAGAAAGAGTAAGAAGAGAAGAGGCTTAGGATAGATCACTGATGGCACACAGTGACATAACATGTAGCAATTAACTAGCTAATTTGCTTAGTGTTGACAGTTTCCTTGAGGGCATTATCTGAGATGCTATATTGATCAAATAACTGATTATCATCAAATCTCCCTTTCATTATGTGCTATTTAGACTCATTGCTTGAGAATAATTTGGGAATTGGTATAAAATTCCCACTCCAGCATTGATTTTAGTTTAATATTCACTATTGTTTAATATCAACTTTCTTTCATGTGAGAATGAACAATGAAATAGACCCAGCCTAACCAGCCAATAACCAATGCCTTCTCCCCACTCACACAGCTATCACGTTAGTTCAGGCCCTCATTCCCTCCTGTCTAGGTTAGTGCAACAGCCTCCTAACTGATCTTCCTTCTTCAAGTCTCATACCACTCCAGTCCATCCTCTACACTGCAGCCAAAATAATATCTCTTATTTCTAGATCTGACCATGTGACTACTCAATCAAGTCCAATGGCTTCCTATTTCAACTCTTGTTTTTTCAGTCCTTCACAGCCTGGCCCCAATGTATCTTCCCAAATGAATTTTACTTCTCATTCTACATGTTTTCTCTCTGTTCTTTATATGAGTTGCTCCGTCTCCAGTCTTTGGACCTTTAGCTTGGTTGTTCCCATGTTACTGTCACCTCAGAATCCCTCTATCCCTTTAAGATGCAGTTTAATCACCATCTGAGGCAACCAGACTCTAGACACTGAACCCAGAGTGATAAAATCTCAAATTCAAATTCAAATGGTTATTAGCTATGTGACTCTGAGCAAGTCACTTAACAGCTATCAATTTTCTCATCTATAAAAATGAGATAATAATAGCCCCATCTTCCAGAATCATTGTAAGGAAAAAAATGAGATAATATTTGTAAAGTATTCTGTAAATCTTAAGGGGCTATATAAATGTAGCTATCACCACCATCATCATAATTATTATCTTATGCATGAAATATTTTATAGATTACTTTTGACCACTGGTGCCATCTTTCCTAAATAACCTTATATTTAACTGCTTTGTGCTTATTCACTTTTTATTTATGCTGCATAAACTTACACACACACACACACACACACACACAGATATGTACTTGTCTCCTTTATTGAAGTATAGGCTCCTTGATGAGTGTTCTTTGTGCCTATATCCCTAGCACCTAGAACACTACATGGTAGGATTGTTGATTATCGATTGATTGACCATAACAACCTCAATACCATTAGCCTACTATCTTAAGTTCAGAGAGTGGCCAATATAGTTGATGATGCACAGTCGACCTCTGAAACAACTATAACTTATTTTGTTATAATGAGACTTTAGCTAATCCCAGTGAGATTAGCTAATCTCATTTGATTCAATTTATCAACTGAGGGAATATTCATTAAGCAATTACTATGTCTGAGAGTGTTCTGTGAAGATTTCAAAGAATTATGAAAGAAAACTGCCCATATCTCTTAGGGTCATAACACAAAGTGAAAATAGAAAGAGTTCTCTAGTTATATTTCTTCTCAATATCTAGCACAGTACCTGGCATTGGGTGGGTGCTTAAAAAATATTTCTGGTTGACTGATTAAAAGAAACCCTAAATTGAAATGTCAGTCAAATTTCAGAGCTACCAGGTCAAAGAAAAAATGCTCCAAACAACTGAAAAAGAAGAATTCCAGCGGCAAGAAACCACAGTCAGGCTCACACAAGTCTACAGGAAATTTTGGAACATGATATCCAAATTGATTAGATTATCCAAAAAAACAAAAGAAAAAGGCTAACAATCAAAAATAACTTCTCCTGCAAAATTGAGTATAATCCTCAGAGAAAGCAGTGGGACCTTAATACACTAGAGCAGAGAGGCCAAATACATAGTGTACAGGCCACATGCAGCAGACAACACTCTCAAGCATACCTGAACCAGATTAAAATGTAGTTAGGAAATATTTAAGTAAATAAATAGAAAAACAATAAAATGTATAAACTAAATCAATACTCAGCTCATAGGGATGCTTAAATAAATATAAGTAATTCTATTTCTATTTCCATTTCTATTTGAGCTTGCATCAGTGGAGTAGAAGACTTTCAAATCTTCCTGATAGACCAGATCTGGGTAAGTAGAATCTATAAAACACAACAAACACAGGAGATGAGATCCCTAGAAAGAGAAAATTCATTTGAACAGCTGAATTAATAAAAAAAAAAAAATCTGGGTATTTCAAGAGATTATAAAAAGTTCTGCCCAAGGCATTTGGAATACTCAAAAGCTCAATCTGTGGTCTCATTGACTCACAAATTTCTAGCAAAGATATAAATCACAACCCATCCATGCTTGCCCATCCTGTGCGGTTCTAGATTGTGTCTTCCTGAAATATGCCATAGAAGGTCTACTGTTGAGGGCCAGGATGGAGTGCGGTTGACGAGATCAGGATAGACCTTCGGGGAAACTGATCTTTGAGACTGTGCTCATTATCATCCGGAATGGCTCTCCATGCCCCCCAGATGTTGTCTCTGTGAGACAAACAAGAGAATTACAGAAAACAAGAGATATGTAAAATAGATGCTCCTAGGCTTGTGGTCTGATTTAATCAGAAGACTGATTTAATCATCCTGATTGATTTAATCACTGGGACGAAATAGCACGTAGACTTGCAGTACCTTGTCTATATAAACCCGAACCCTCAGATCAATAAAGGGAACGGGTCTATCTTTTCCCGCCTCCCTTGACTCTTTTGTTTCAACCACTTCACCAAGCCGTGTAGGGACGCAGGCCGTCCGCTACAGTCTACCTTCCTTGCCAATATGGAGGCCTTCCTCAGTTTCCTTTCTGGGGATAGACAGATTTTTAAAAGGAGTCAAGTCCCTGTTTTCAAGGAGCTACCTTACAATAGCGTGCGTGCGTGTGTGTGTGTGTAAATAATATACAAAGACATAATTCTGATACAAACTAGAATAGTGATAGTGGCAAAGGAAAACAAAATGCTATAAAAATATGTAAGTAGGTAAAAAATCACTCTCAGCTGGAGGGATCAGGAAAAGCTCCATGAAGAAGGTGGCACCAGAGCTAAACTTTAAAGGAAGAAGAGTTTAACAGATGGCAAGCTAGACAGTGAATTCCAGATACAGAAGGGATAGCTGATGGGAATGTGCAGATTTGAGACAGGTTAGAATGGATGGAATTGGAAACATCTAGTAGACTGGTTTGTTTAGAATGCATTGTGTGAAACAGAAGGGCATGAAATTGACTAAATTAAAGTGGGATGGACAAAATAGGGAAGAGGATAGTTTAATGCCGGGGTCTAGAGGTGGAGGATTAGAAAAAGGGGATTAAAATGCTCCTTCGTTAGAAATTCATTGTCTAGGTGAAAATAATGCACATACATTTCTCTACGTTCTTGATTATTTGGTAAGTAGGCACTTAGAGACCTGAACGAATTAATGTAATTTATTCCTGTTCAATGTCCTAGTTTAAGATTGTTTGCTATCAAATTACAAGTCCAAATCACATAACAATGAAACTATGGAAGTAACTGCAATTAGTTTTTTCCCTAATGGGGTTTTGTTGGATTGAATAGTGTTTGAAGTAAACAGAATGTTTACCTAAAATGTTAGCTAAATGTTAAATGTATGGGGCTATCTTAAGAGAAGAACTGGTTGCCCTTTTCCTTAAGAAAATTCAGCATTTACATCTCGAATGTCAAGTTTTTAAAATGCTTCACCTGAAGTAGATTCAATCTATCTCTGACAATTAATAGGATAATGAGACTTAGAGCTGGAAAGAACCTTAGAAATCATTTAGTGCAACCCTCTCCTTTGCTCTCAGGGTCACATAGGTAGTACCTTGGTCAGAGCCCAAGTTTCAATTTGAAAAGACTTGACGCTGATCAAGTTGTCCCCACCTCCTTCCTTCTATGATTTGATCTGCACAATTGCAAGAAGAACAGCTGTGCTTCATCTGCCTGGTCCTTGTGGGGAAAACAACGGATCACGTAGGCTAATCCACAACAGCTGCCAAACAACAAAGTGATCTTGGACTGCTAAGTAGGTCAGTGCTCCAAAGGTACAGAAACACAAAAGAGAGTGGATGACTCAGTGTGACACCATTGACTCCCTGGTCCCTCTCCCTTGCTTCATTTTAGAAACACCTGAAATTCTTCCATGCAGTGACTAAGTGGATGAGAGAGTGATTTCCTTTGGACTTTCCTATCTCTAAAGAAGGATCTTTAAATTTATACACACACACACACACACACACACACACACACATATACACACATAAATGTATCTCTTTGTAGGCAATCTTAATATGCTTTTCATCTATTTCCTTGTATAATTAGTATACTTATTCAATTTTTGGTCAGATGGTCCTGGCCATTATATGAAAACCACTCTACCTGTATTCTGCTCATCATTCTCATCTCCCTTTTACCAGAACCTTGGACTCTGCTCTTAGAGTCACCATGAGCTTTCAAACTCATCTTGCCCCAAACCAGGCTTCAACATTATTTCCCAGTCACCATTTCCAAACCATGCTGCTATATAGCAGCTCTCCCTTCCCCGCCCCCCCCCCCCCCCCCATCCAGCTTTCCTTTATATGTTGTCTTCTCTTTACCCCAATGTAAGTTCCTTGAGGTCAGGGACTGAATTGCTTGCTTATATTGCATCACCAGCACTCAACATAGTGTCTGCCACATAGCAAGCATTTAACAAATTTTGTCTCTTTGTCTTTCCTTCTCTCTCTGTCTCTGTCCATCTCTCTTCTCTCATAAAAGGAGATGTGGTTAAACAAGAATTTATATGAAAAAGACCTAGAAGTTTGGAGAGAATGTGTGGCATTGTGGATAAAGTGGTGGAGAAGCAGATGATAACACCAAGTTGCGCCTCTTTTTTCATCATCTTTTAGCCGATGGGGATGATCTCAGGGCTGAAATGCTCTACCCTTCACCTTTCCTAGTGCCTCTCCTCTATGATTACTTTCCATCTAGTATCATATATTGTGTATGTACCTAGTTATTTATGTACTATCTCCCTTATCAGACCGTATGCTTCTTGAGGTCAGGTATAGTGCTTTTTTTGTTTGTTTTGTATTTCCAGCCCTTAACAGAGTGCCTATCACATAGTAGACATTTTTAAAAGGTTTGTTGACCCATTGATTACTATGCCCAAGGTGAAAATATCCTTTCTTTCAGGTCCCAGCTCGTCTGATCTGATTCCTGAAAATTTTCTGACATCATCCACTTCTTCCTTCTGTTCTATAATGTCCATAATGTCTATTCAATACATCTTGGCACCTGGTTATATTTAGCTTAATACTTACTTGGATTTTTCTCAAATTATATCATGATATTGAGATACAGATAGGAACCATATTATACACTTTTTTTGTATCTCCCAAGGGGAGATACAAATATGTATATGTATATTTTTTTTAAGTATTGAAAAGAAGAAAATAATAATTTTTCAAGTGCCCTACTATGTGGCAAGCATTGTGCTGTGCTTTACAAAAATTATCAGATTGATCCTCACAAGAGCCATGGGAGGATAGGTGCTATTATCTTCATTTTACAGTTGATAAAACTGAGGCATTCAAGGTTAAATGATTTGCCCAGGGTTGCACAGGCTGGATTTGAACTTAGGTCTTCCTGACTCCAGGCCAAGAGCTCTATCCACTGTATCACCTAGCCTAGGGAAGCCATAAGCAGATATATGTTTCATAAATGCATGTGTTTTTCCCTACTTGCTCTCCCATCCCATTCTGCCATCGTTCTGAAAACCAGTTTGTAAATAAGACATAAGAACATAAAAAATAATACTAGCAGTTAACATTTCAACAAAATTTTAAGGTCAGCCAAACACTAGATAATGGCTCAGAGACAGATAAGTGGCTTGCCTGTGGTCACACAGTAGGAGGTCTAGGGTTATAACTGTGGGCCCTTCCCTCTCAGTCTGGTGCCTTTCTACCACCCGCTGCTGTGTTTTAAAGTTGCTGATCAAACATACAAACAAATGAAGGGGATGTTGAGAAGGCACAATAAGTGCCATATTCAATTTCTGAGGATAAGAAGAAGAAAGAAAAACCAGATTCTGCATGTCAGGAAGGCCTCCCACTTTGTCCTTTCCCCATCGGAGAAGGTATTAACTACCAGGAGGAATTCTATACCCAAGAGTCAGTCTTTTCTGACACTGGCCAACACTGTTTTTGCCCAGAGCTCAATTAATCATACTTTTTAAAGTAGATGGCTAATAAAATCAAGGTCACAGTTATTCCAACTGTCTGATGGAAATTCTGTTCATTTTCCTAAAGATCAGGTAGGTACCCAGACCTAGATGACTCATCAAACATGTCAAACAAAATAACAGTAGACTGACTTAATCCACTTTCTGTCCAACAAATTAACTAGTATTACTCAAACTTTTTTTAAACATTAAACCACTGACTTTAAATCCTTGTACTCTTGTCCTGGCATGTTTCCCTATTGTAAGATTTAATCTTGCCCTGATGAAGGGAGGCTGCATAGTGTTGTAGAAAGTACAGGGTTTGGAGTTGGCAGACAGGAGTTCACTATGTCTATATAACTTTGGGCAGGTCACTTAGGGCAGCTAGGTGATACAGTAGACAGAGCACCAGGTCTACAGTCAGGAAGAAAGGAGTTCAAATCCAGCCTCTGACACTTAGTAGCTGTGAGACCCTGGCAAGTCAATTCACCCTCTCTGCCTCAGTTTCCTCATCTGTAAAATGAGCAGGAGAAGGAAATGGCAAACTACTCTAGCACCTTTGAGGAAAACCTCACATGAGGTCACAAAGAATCAGATATGACTGAAAATGACTCTGACAACTCAGTGATCACTTTATTCTTTCTGTTTCTTCACCTTGAAAGAGAGGGATCTGGTTGGGGTAGCACTAAAGGTCTACCATAATCTGATTTTAATATTCGCCAGTAAATAGATGCTTGTCATAGCCATGGCATGCCCCCAAAGGGGCATGGAAGATGAAGAAACATGGAAGAATCCTGTGTTTGGGATCCTGTCTTCACCTTTTATTGATAATGTGAACTTGAGTCAGTCACAATGTTTCCAAACCTCATTCTCCTCATCTGCAATGATGAAGATGATGCCGCAAAGGGATAGTGTGAAGATCCAAAGACATATTGCATAGAAACTTCTAGGTAAACCCAGGCTGCTATCATGAAGTCATTTAGAAGTAGTTTCTTCATCCACCAAAAAAATTCCTCTTTGATAGGACAATTTATATTTGTACAATGCTTAACATACCTCACAGGATTCTTACAATAACCCCGAATGGGGGCATCTAGGTGGCACAGTGGGCAGGGCATGGACCCTAGAGTGAAGAGAACCCGAGTTCAAAGGTGGCCTTAACTGTTTTTGATAGACTTTCACAGCAATGCAAGGACCTAACAAGTTTCCAAAGGACTCATGATGCAGAATGCCACCCACATCCAGAGAAAGAACTGTGGAGCTGGAACACAGAATGAGGCGGACCATTTTCTCTTTTGTTATGTTTTGTTTTGTTTTTCTCATGCTTTTTCCCATTTGTTTCAATTCTTAAATGCAGTGTGACTAATGTGAAAATGTGCTTAACAAGAATGTATGTGGAGAGCCCATATAAGATCTCATGCCATCTTGGGGAGGGAAGGGGGGAAAATTTAAAACTAATGGAAGTGGTATTTGAAAATTGACAACAAGTAAATAAATAAATTTTGGGAGGGAAATGTGGCCTCAGATACTTACTAGCTGTGTGACCTTGGGCAAATCACTTAACCCCATTGCCTCAAAAAAAAAAATTTTACAATAGCCCTGAATGTTGAACTACTTAACATGTTAACACAATAAGGCAAAAGACAGTCCTAGCTTTCAAGGAGCTCATAGTCTAATAAGGGAGAAAGGTGCAAACAACTATGTACAAACAGGATATATACAAGATAAATTGGAGCTTATCCACAGGAAGAAGGCACTAGAATTTCTTCCTGTAAGAGGAAGAATTTTAGCTGGGACTTGAAATAAAAGCCAGGGAAGCCAAGAGGTAGAAATGATGAGGACAGCCAGAAAAAGTGCTTGAAATTGGGAGACAGAGCCTCTTGTGTGAGGAACAGCCAAGAGCTACAAAGTAGAGTTGAGCAAAACAGCAAGAAATAAAGACCAAGTCTGACACTTTAGCCTTGTTTCTCTTTCCATAATTGTGACTTTCTCAACTCATGTCATGTCAATGTTTGTGATGAATGTGAAATAGTTTGTGGATAAGCCACCATTTTCCAGGTTTAATCACATATGGCATCGGTGCTTACCGTCTACTTCTCATATATTAAGATAATAATTACTTATTGATCCTTAGTTATTATAAAATATATAATTCACTCCTCAAAAGTACTAGGTAAATCATTATCTCTTGTTAATTAAGGTACTTATTTGACATATCCATGGACAGATGTTTCTTCATCCCCATATGCATCATTTTTGCTTAAGTCCTTAATTATATGAGAGATCTTTATTTACAGGATTTCTGCCCATATCTCTATTCATAATTCATTCACAACCCTTGGGGGAGAGTTGGTCTAAGTCATAAAAAGGAAGTCTTGCCTTAACTGACAGATCAAATCTGAGGTTAGGAAAGCAATATTCTAGTGTCAGATCACGGAGACAGGTCAAAGTGATCTGCCAAATGGACTTGATATTGTCTGAACTAACTCTGCATCTTTGGAAAGAGCAACATGCCCCAGCAGACTGTATTGAGCTAGGCTTTAATCCTTCTTCAGCAAGGGAATTCTAGTGGACCTAATGTCTTTCATATGACCAGTTGCATTGATTGCACAGCAGTTGTGAAGTACTTCTCAAAACCATATGCAAAAGAAATATGGCAGAAGGGGAAAAGGACAGTATTTGGAACCAGATGATCAGCATTATTTAACCTCTCTCTGCCTCATTTGCCTGGTATGTAAAATGGGAACAATCATCATATAAATAAATATATGTATATACATATTTGTCTATAAATGTGTATATATGTAAATATATATCTCTACATGTACATATGTAGATATACATATATAGATATTATTGTTCATTCTTTGTTTTCAGAGAGGACCAGGGATATCCCAGAGTGATGTCTTGACTTGCAAATGAATTGGATTTCAGTGAGGCAGAGTTGTACAGTCATCAAAGTCTAATGGTAAGACAAAAAATCAGGAAGACTAATGATGGCTAGGATGAAGTAGATGATTTTGGCATCTTTTATGTCTGACCAAGCTCTTATACCTCCACAATACCTGTGTCAGCCACTTTTATGGCCACTGGAACAAACTGTTCTCATCTGCCCATTCCACTGGGGAAAATCTTCACATGCTTTGGGTAGACATTCCCCTAACTCACCAATGGGCTTGAGGCCTGTCTGTTGCCCTCAACATGGTTTAGCCCATCTGCTAAGACAGTTTTACTGGAGTGTGTCTGCTGTGCATGCTACAGCTTCTTGGATCCATAGGTGAGAGTTGAGTGAATTTCAGGAGGACACCCAAGGTGGATGAGCAGTCCTGAAAAGGGCTCACAGCAGCCCTCACACCAGAGGTGCTAGTCCTCCCTGATAGACACCCCATACACCCATCCTTGTCTACCTTGCAGGGTAGAAGTGTTTTGTAAACATTAAAGGAAAGTATTTTGTAAACATTAAAGCACTATATAAATGTGAGTAGAGTTTGAACTGATGCTACTGAGGTTGAATGTGAGCGTCCTGTGCTTGAAAAGGCTAATTTACTTTTTGTTATACACTCATACGTTGTGTGTCTCACTGAAGTTGGTCCTTACCCAAATGAACATGGTCAATCAGGAGGTTAAATGTCCAGATTCACCTACAGTCTCACCCAACGCAACCTATTGCCTTGAGAAAAAAATTCATATGACTTGTCACATTTGCCAAAAAAAAAGGCTTTGCTGATAGTGGTCAGCCATGTACAATTTATAAAGAAAAGAAGCAAATTATTATGAGCAAGACTTGCTCTGAGTAAGCATGGGTGAAGGTGGGGAGAATACAGATAAACAGAAATGTTAGACCTGAAGCCCCTAGCTTGAGCATTTGCTCAAGTCCTTCCAATGTGCTCACTGTTCCAGATGTACCTTAAATTTTCTGTGGTCTGTTCAGATTATTCCTTGACCTGTTCCACTTTAGACCTTTCTGGTAATAGATAGCAGCAGTTTTAAGGAGGGCGGAGCAGCCAAGGCTAGGCCCATGAGTAATAAATTCAGAACAGTACTTTCTGTCTTTCAACAGCACTAAAGCAACCACGGAGTTGAAACAAGGACTTAATTGGAAGTCAATATATTGCAAATTGTTCGTGAGCTCCTCCCCCACTCTCCCCTGCTCCCTGCACCCCTCTATATGGGGCAGAATATTTGTCTCCCTCAAATAAGGAGGCTGCTACCTCCAACTGAGATTGCAGTTTTGGGGGAGGGAGTAGGGCAGGGAGGGAAAGGGCAGTGTGTTGGTACTTGGCCCAAGCACAAAAGGGCCTGGTTACAGCACTGATGAACAGTTTTTGTTTCTGGTTCTCCTTTTTGGATTTCTTTTATGCTCTGGGATATCTAGCTCAAGCTTCTTCAGGAATAACCCTTGCCTTACTTCAGCCAGATTGGATCAAACCTTAGTGAAGCTGACCACTGAGAATTCCTATAAAATCCAATCAACCCTATCAATCCAGAACAATTATGAAAATGGCAAGGATTAGTCACTGAGGGAGTCAGGAAACTACCTAGGGATAAAATCAGAAACTATTGAGCATTCTGTTAAGTAGGATGAAATCAAATGTGGAAAATCTGTTTCCCCAAGTGCTGGCGTAGAACAGAGAGACAGTTTTCTCAATCAGAAAACCAAAGAAATACAGGAAGAACTGTAATATTACACATCACTATGAATAGCAATTTCTTAAAAACTGACTTGGTCTAGTGAAATCTTTGGGGGGAATAAATTCACTGTTTGAAATGATTTTTTTTTCCTCTCATAGGGTTGAAGTAAGGGAAGGCAGAAAGGCTACCAGCTTAAATATTTAGGGGTGGCTGGCTAATTGACCCAGAGTTAATTGTACTTAACTGACCTGGTGGCACAGTAGATACAGTACAAGGCCTGGAATCAGGAAGACTTATCTTGAGATCAGATTTGGTCCCAGATACTTACTATGTGTGACCCTGGGCAAATCAATTAACCCTGCTTGCCTCAGTTTCCTCATCTGTAAAATGAGTTGGAGAAAGAAATGGCAAGCCCTTCTAGTATTTTTGCCAAGAAAACACCAAAGAGAGTCACAAAAGACAAGTCTGAAAATGACTGGACAAAAATTTGATAATCTTACTTTTCCAAGAGTGGTGTACACAGTGACTCAGGTCATTTGTATCTAGATGCAAATAAGGAAAAAGAAAGACAATCCCTGTACTCACAGAAGTTACCATAGATTGCAGAGAGGCCAGTACACAAAAAGAAGCTGAAAAGCTGAAGAGGGAGGCATGCAATTCCCAGGAATTGAGTCAAAATTGGAAAGTCCTGAAAATTCTGAGATTTCTAGAAAGGAAGGCTTTGGGAGGAGTTTGTTACTCCACCTTCCAGTTTCCCAATCAGAGGGGAGAGGCAGGGGGGTTTTCCTAGGCTGAGTCAATCTGCACTTTGAAATATTTTGATAACTGCATTTCAACCTAATTAGTTTCCTTTGTAATTCCATGTGTCTTATTTTATGCATTTAAAAAACATTATTCTGAGAAGAGGTCTGTAGGCTTCACCAGGGTCCATCAGACATAAGAAAGGTTCTGCCATCTCACTCAGGTGAAAAAGGACATAGCTTCTTCGTTTCAGTCCCAGCACCACAGAGTGGATCTCTAACTTTTTCGATCTGGCTTTTATCATGAGAGTGACCTAGATCTTTGCTTTTGACCTGACAAACTACGGATTTCATTTGTTAATGATGAGGTATCCTTCATCAAGGAACCAAAATTCCGTTGGCAAGGGGCTATCACCCTGACTGTTCCTTGGTTTACTTCCCAGAGACAGCTCTGGGCATTATGCAAATTAATCAACTGTCTTGGTTTCTCTTCCCCCCCCCCCACTGTTCCACAGGGAATTCTAAGATCTCATTGGCTATGCAAATGATCTGACATCATATATTCCAGGGTAGGAACAAAGACAGAAGCTGCAGGTGCCTAGTGGGATATGGGTCAGCCGGCTAGGCAATAAACAGGCAACTAGTACAAATAACCACCTTCACTCTCAGGTCCAATTTTATTATTCATTGTATAGACTGGAGATAAGCAACAGTAGGTTGGGATGTGTTTGCTGGGCATGAGCCCTGCCTTGATTTCCCAATGGAAGGATGAACAAAGCAAGGGAAGCCCAGAAGAGCTTGCTCCAAATAGAAAGGGTAGGAGGACCTTACCACTCAGGTCTAGGTGCAGAAAGAGATGTCAAGATAAAGAAAACAAGTCTGTACAAAATGTGATGAGATCATTAAGAGGAACTTGCAAATCACATCATTATTGAAAGGGACCATTTCTCTACCTGTGATCTCACCAGTGAGTTTCCAATGTAAAATCAATCAATTTGCTAATCTTCTGTGCTGGCACTGTAGAGTATCTGGGAATAGATGGAGTGGGGGTATAAGGGTGAGAGGGATGGCAATAAAAGTCAGGAGAGGAAGGAATGGGTAGGGTGTGTATGTCTGTGTGTGTGTGTGTGTGTGTGTGTGTGTGTGTGTGTGTATGTGTCCATGTTTCAAGAAATGTGAGCAGAGACCGAAGGACCTGAAAGAAGAGAGGAGCAATAGAAAAAGGGAAGAGTTCACGAGAAGGGAGAGGAAGGAACCGGTATGGTAGGGTAGGGTGTGTACACCAAGATGTTGGCTGTGTGTGTGTATCTTGTTTTCAGGAAATGTGAGCTACAGAGGTGGAAGGGATCTGAGGGAGGAGAGGAGGGACATAAAAAGGTAAGACTCCAGGAGATAAGGGGCAACCCCATGCCAGGATTAATCTTTAGAGAAACTTTTCAATCCAAGTCTGACTCCAATCCATCCTCTTATTTTTCCTTGAACCTTAGGTACTTATTTTTCAGGGATCTGTGGATCTGCTTCCCTTTTCAATGCCATCCATCCCTCTTGCCTCCTACCAAAGTTTCTTCCTTTGTTCACTGAGCAAACAAGATGCTGTCTCACTTTTTCTCCTGAAGCAAGCATGCAATACTTTGGAGGTTTCCAGAACTATTATTTTATTTATTTATTCCTAGTAATAGGAAACAGGAAGTTAAATGGCCACCTCCAATATCCATGCCACTTTCCTGGAGGTCTTCCTAGACCCCAAATACACCCTTCTCTTTTTCAGTTAGAGCTCAAAACTTCTAATGGCATCTTTCTAAACAAAGATTAAAGGAAGCTTTGTCAATATTTTGGAGGGGAAAAGACTAGTCATTTCATTACAGGAGCTAATGAAGAGGTAGAAGCTCTGACAGGAACTGGGATGTGATAGCTGTCACAAAATGAAGTCAGGAGGACAAAATCAGTGAGGAGGTAACAAGGGGGTTCGTTGGAGGATGGGGAAGGAGGATTTCCCCTTTTCTTCCTCCCATGAATGGTTCTGCTGCCGCAGATACTCAACTTCATTACAAAATGAGACACAGGGATAGACAGAGAGGGTATGATGGAGAAAGGGCAATAGTATATCTCAGGCACCCAGCAGACATGAAGGAAGGAATTCTAAGGAACATGGAAAGAAGAGGAGGTCCTATAGCAACATGGTCGCTCCAATGGCATGGCTACTTTGTAGTGATTATGGAAGGTATCACAGTTGAAACCAAAAATACCAGAATTTACATTTTATCTCTAATACTAGTGGTGTGAACCTGGATAAGTTATATAATTATTTCTAAAATGCAGATAATGATACCTGTAGTGCATCTCTCAAATGGTCAGTCCAAGGCTCCAATGAGATAACAATGTATGTAAAGTTCTTTGCAAACTTTCAATCATGATATAAATGCATATTGTTTTAATAGGCAAAACAGGTCAATTTTGGCTTAATGTTGGGAAAAATTTCCTAATAATTTAAGTTTTCCAAAACTATAATGGAATGATTCAATAAGTAGTGAGGCTCTCCCTATCAAAGGTCTTCAAGCTCTGGCTGAATCACCACTTGTCATGTATGGAACAATGTGGAGTACGTTGTTGAATCTAGGTTGGGCTACGTGGCTCCTGAAATCTCCACCAGCCCTGAAATTCAATGCTTCTGTAAGAGACACGCCTAAGTAGAGAACTACCTATATTTGTCAATGGGCATAAGAGAGATATGGAAGATTTTTGCTAGGTGAAGGATACCAGAAAGGGCCAGAAAGGCCAAAGATGTCACCATTCACTATTTTTCAAATCAGTGGACCACAACCAGCCTGTGAGGTTCAAAAGCAGTATAAAAAGACTTTGAGAATTCTGTTTGGGAAAGTTATCCCATCTATTCAGATGCCTGTATCTTCTAACAAAATAATACCTGGGCTACTCTAGAGAAATGAATATAGTCTATTATCACATCCTTCTACAAAATGAAAGTTAGCCACTCTGAAAATAAGGAAAGAGGGGAAAAAGAAATATAGGACACTATTTCAAATAAGATGCAGCAAAGGCAAGATGGCAGATGGTCTATCAAAAAAAAAAAGTATTACCTGAAAACTCTGGAGTCTTTGATCAAATAAGTTAATTCTCATATAAAGGAGTGGAGGGATTTGGGTGTGTGTGTTTAGTTATTTTCAGTCGTATCTCTCTGCGACCCCATTTGAGGTTCTGTTGGCAGAGATATTTCCTTCTCCAGCTCATTTTACAGATGAAGAAACTGAGGCAACCAGGTTTAAGTGACTTGCCTAAAGTAACACATCTAGTGTCTGAAGACAGATTTAAACTCAGTTTTCCTGACTCCAGATCCGTATTTGATTCACTGTACCACCTATCAGTCCCCAGAGAGACTTACAGGGAAGAAACAGTAAACGAAAACATTATCTCTAACCTGAGATTCCATTACAAATGTGTTTCTAGCCCAGGGCCCAAGTTGGGAGGAATCAGAAAAAATAGTTGTGCCCTGAAGCAAAGTTGGCAAGGTCTCCTCAGAGTGAGAAAATGGCTCTGGAGGTCCGAAGTCTCAAGGTAACCTTCAGCCCTGTGTGCTCCTTTTCAGTGTCTTTGTGTTTCTAATTTTAACCTTCTCTCCCCAGGAAAAGAGTATTTATATGCAAAAGAGAGAGTGAGCCTCCTGGTTTGGGCCCCTGCTTTGTTCTTGTTGTGTTATCAGTAAATATTCCTTTTGAAGCTAAATAATGCCAAATAGTTGCTTGATATTGGGGAAGTTAACTGGTTAACTGATAAGGGGGAGAAGCACCTGGAGGAGCCATGGGGATTTCCAAAAGTCTTAGTACATTCTTAAACTTTAAACTCAATCCCACAGAGTTAGCAGAAGGAAGGAATAATCAAACTGCTTTCTGAGGCCAACGGAGGTGGGAACACAAACATAGAGAGGGTGCTGCAGTAATAACCTAACATTTAGTGCTTTCCCCACAACAACCCAGTGAGGTAGATAGGATTTCCTCTAACCTTTTTTCCCTCCTCAACCCCATTTTCTCTTTCTTTCTTTCTTTTTTGGAGGCAATTGCAGTTAAGTGACTTGTCCAGGGTCACATAGCTAGTAAGTATTTGATGCTGAATTTTAACTCAGGTCCTCCTGACTCCGGAGGCACTGTTCTATCCACTTTGCCACCTCATCCCCATTTCCTATTGCACTTTCTGCACGTATGAGGCAGAGTCTATGCTACTATAGTCTAACAATTATTAGAGGAAAGCAATTACCTGGAAGATGGAGAAAAGAGATAAAGAGAAAGAGGGTAAATACCAAGACATCATACCAACATCTTAGACTCCAGAAGGATGTGTGGAGTTGGGTGATTGTAACTGGCTAACTGTTTCAAAGGACTCAGGAGTCAACACTAAAACAAAAAGGTTTAAAAAAAAGGAACAATGGCCACATTGTTTCACTGAAAAAGTTTTAGCATGTAATCCTGTAGGATATAATTTCCAGATATGATTAAACAATTTAGTAGTCTAAGAGGAAAGAAAAATAAGCAAAGAAGATTTTGGAGGAGATTACATTCAGAAACCTCCAGGAGCCTGACTTTAAAAGGCAGCATTATCCATTTGTCCTGAAATGTTGTCATTCAGAAAGAAAACCCTCTTCCACTGTCGTCACAGGTTGGACATTTTATACAGTGCATTGTTTTCCATGTGTTAAATGTTCATTCAATACCCATTTAGGATAGAATGGACTCCACAGTTCTAGATTATACCATTCTTAATTGTTTTCATCAGCAGGTCTCTGGGTTCATTTATACCTCATTTCTTCCTCCAAGACCTGACAAGTCAGGTATTTTTAATATCAAAGGCAGTCTTTTTTTTTTTAAAAGCATATAATAATACTCACAGTTCTTCTTTAGAAAGGAGATTAGAAATCAGGAAAATATTTCAACATTAATCTACCACTCAATTGTAATATTAAGATATTCACTACCTTATCTGTCATGGCAACTCTCCCCCTGTCCCAGTCAACTCCAGCTCATTGTACTCATTTCATGTCTTCTGAAGTTGATAGAAATGAATCCTGCATGATGATCTGCCTGCTTATCTTTTTCAAAGAACTGCTTATTACAAAGAAATACTTAATACATGATACTTTCCAACTTCATTTAAGGGCATCGTTTTATGTTCCATTTTCAAGGTACATTAATTTAGCAGACACAATCCTAGCTCATGGAGGACACCTTTATAGGTGAGTCCTATTAACTAATATATATTAAATTGTACCCATAGGATCACAATTTAATTTATCAAACATTTAGTATCTTCTCCACATAAGACACTTCCATAGGTGCTGGGGATATAAAGATGGAGAGAAAAAAAAGACATCAGTCCTATCCTCATGAAGCTTATAATCTAATAGAGAAACTAGCAGGATACAAATAAATATAATGTGTGATGAAAGAATCTAAGACAATTCCAAAAGCCTCAGGATGGAAAAATGCTGTCCACCTCCAGAGAAAGAACTTGGGAGTCTGAATGCTGATGGAAGCATCCTATTTGCCCTCCTACTCCTTTGTTGTTTCGTTTTGTTTCTTCTTTCTCGGTTCATCCCGTTATTTCTAATTTTTCTGTACATCAAGACTAATGTAGAAATACGCTTAATATGAAAGTATAAGTAGAGCCTATATCAGATTGCACGCTGTTGTGGAGAGGGGAGAAGGGAAAGAGGGAGGGAAAATGTGAAACTCAAAATCTTATGGAAGTAAATGTTGAAAACTAAAAATAAATAAATTAGTTATAAAATATCGAACTGAATGTTGAAAACAAATGCATGCAATTAAAAAATAAATATAATGCAAGGTGGTATGCCTAACATAGAGTAAATTCTTAATAAATATTTGCTGATTTATTGATTAATGTAAGCTCAAAAAGGACACCTAGACAATACTCTTGCAAAATAGGAGGAGGAGAATCAGGGATAGCTTCCTGGAAGAAATGACAAGTGAGTTGGACTTGGAAGGAAAACAATTTCAATGGACTGAGATGTGGAGGAAATTCCTGCTGTGGTTAATTCTGCATTTTCGAAGGGTGATTTCTTGACTTGCGTGTACCCAGGCAATCTGGGGCCAGTCTCCGAGAAAAAAGTGCTTCCTCCACACCCATGGTATGTGTACACTTCTCCCTCAGAGACCAGGCACACACTGCCTGGATACATGGAGGGGAGAGAGTACAGGACCAGGAAACAACTGGCAGGTCAGTTTGGCTGGAATATAAGAAGGCGTGAAGAGTATGGTATCAATATGAAATGCATTGTGTCAAGCTGGAGAATTCCTCACTAGTGACTAAAACTGGAGAGGAGACAAAACAGTTGGGTAAAGAGTGTAATATTTTTGTATTTCACCATGCATATGAAAATCGTAGCACATTTATGTGGCACTTTACAAGTGACAAAGTACTTTGTATATGTTATATGACTTGAGCCTAACAAAAATTCAGTGAGATAAGTTGTCCCCACCATTTGCCATACCCATTCACCCCCCACCTTCTGTGTCTTAGAAATCCTAATTTTCTTTAAGGTTTAGCTTAGGCCTTTCCTGATATTCCTAATTGCTAGTGCTGTACTCCAGAGAGGCATTTATTTTGTACATTCTTACATATGTACATGTTGTCTCCTCCAATAAAATGTAAGGTCCTTGAGGGTAGGGATGATTTCATGTGTGCCTTTATATCCCCAGAAACTCATGGTGGCTTGCACATAGTAGGTGCTTAATAAATTCTTGTTTATCCACTTGTTTTCTAGATGGAGACACTAAGGCTCAGGGGAGTTAAGTGCCTTGGCCACAGTCATAAAAGCCATTTAATAAATGGGGTAGCTACGTGTTGAAGTGGTTAGAGTGTTGGGCCTGGAGTCAGAAAGACTCCTCTTCCTGAGTTCAAATCTAACCTCAGCCACTTACCAGTGACCCTGGCAAGTCACTTAACCCTGTTTGCTTCAGTTTCCTTATCTATAAAATAATCTGGAGAAGGAAATGGCAAACCACTCTAGTATTTTTTGCCAAGAAAACCCCAGATAGATTCATGAAGAGTTGGAAATGACTGAAAACAACTCAATGACAAGTTAATAAATGTCAGAGGCAGAACTCAAAATCAGTTTTTCTAAAGTTAAGTCCAGTGTACTTTCCACTAAAACATGCTGCCTGTCTCCCTCACTCCTGAACCACCCTCCCTCTTTCCCTTCTTTTTTTCCTCTCATTCACTCATTAAACAAAGCCCAATGAGTGAATGAGAGGGATGTGACTAAGGTTCAGTATGGAGATGGGGAAAATATTCCATTTCTCCTTTCTGGACCACCTCAAGCCCTGGTTGTCCTCATCTTACAGGCTGAGCTGTGTGAATGGAAAGAGACTGACAGCCAAGGGGATAGAGGGTAGTCCCCTCATCTAGATTTGCAGTAATGTTAGTGCACCAAGGTGTGTGACTGCTTAGAGACCAAAGCCTGACCATGTCATAGCCATGCAGAGCAGGATGCCCCGCAGAGAACACAGGATGAAAGAAATAAATCTAGAGGCAGAAGAAATTAGTCTTCAAAAAAGTAAGCATTCTGGTGAATTTGGAGAGCAAACTGGCTGTGACTATTCATTGACCCTATACTGCTAAGGGTAGGAAGGGATCATAAAACTTCAGATCAAAATAAAAGTTTTGAAAGCTTCACAAGGTTATGGAGTATATGGGTTCTTTGGGAATCCTAATACCAGTTGGCTGGTGCGGGCACTTTGGGAGATAAATTATTTTTTAGGCCAACAAGCATTCTGAAACTATTTGACTGAGATATTTTTCAAGGAGAATTTTAAAAAACATATTTAGGATACGCTGGTTGGTATTATTAGAATACTGACACCAACTGGTGAGAGTCATTTACCTTTATATAATACTTTAAAGAGGGATTTCCTTACAGTAAACCTATGAGGTAGATAATTGCAACACTGATAATTTATATAATGCCTAACACTTTTTTCTTCACAATAGCCCAGCAAAGTTGTTAGCAAAGTTTTGTTATTATTCTTATCATAATTTCACATTTCTCTTGACTCTGGAAATCAAAATGATGTTCTTTGCTATGAACCAAGATGTTACAATGGGCTGCTGCTGACCATTCCTTGGCCTGCCCAGGGTAAAGTTCTCTTGTCTATCTCTGTTCCCCTACAGTTGTACTCCTTTCCCTCAGTCCCATTAGCATGTTAACTCTTTAGGGGCAACAACTGTGTCACTCTATTTGTCTTCCCAGGGCCTACTCAGTGCCACATTAGACACCTAATAAATATCTATTCTTGCAGCTGGGTGGTGCAGTGGACAGAGCATCAGTGCCGGAGTCAAGAGAACCTGAGTACAAATCTCACCTCAGACACTTGACACTCACTAACTGTGTGACCTTGGGCAAGTCACTTAACCCCAACTGCCTCATCCTGGGTCATCTCCAGTCATCCTGATGAATATCTGCTCACTGGATTCAGATGGCTGTGGAGAAGTGAGGCTGGTGACCTGCACAGCCCTCCCTCAAAACAAAGTCAAGGGCAAGTCATGTCATCATTTCTCTGATGGCATGGTCTTCTTCGGCAACGAAGGATGAACACACACATCTATTCTTCCTTCCTAATAGCTGATATTTATGAATAATTATGTGATCGATATAATTATATTGTTACTAATAATTAATACTGCCAAGATTATTACCATATTAATAATTATTCACATTCCATGTTACCATTACATATTAACAATAATATACTCTATTACTGCTACATTACTAATTCTTTTATTATAATGCTATTATGTGATTGAGTAATGATAATGCACTTATAGTACTAAATAATTAATCATACTCTATGTTATATATCATTAATATATACTTGAAAATTAATAATGCTTTATATTATTGCACATTATATCATTATATATTATATTATTGCATAATAGTAGTATTATTAATACTACTGACCTTAGGTCATTACTACTCAGCTACTTACTTCCGTTCTCACCACAGGAGAGTAAGCTTCTTGACAAATGAATTTGCGTATCCAGTTTTACTGATTAGTATTACTGACTGATTACTATTACTAATCAATAAAGTTTAATATATTATATTATTAGTAATTAATAATCCACTATATTATTATATATTGTTACTCCTAATTACTCCTAATTATTCATTGCAATTAATGTTTTATTGGGCAACTAGGTGGTCAGTGCTGGGCCTGGGGTCAGAAAGGTTTCTCTTCCTGAGTTCAAATTCAACCTTAGACACTTCCCAGCTGTGTGACCCTGCACAAGTCACTTAATCCTGTTTTTACATTTGTAAAATGAGCCTGAGAGGAAATGGCAAACCACTCCAGTATCTTTGCCAGAAAGAAAAACCCAAAATGGGGTCATGAAGAGTCGAATGTGACTGAAAAATGACAATATATTTTATTATATTGCTCCTTTGTAATTAATAAATTAATGTTTTCTCATATATTGCCAAGATGCAGTATTAATAATTATTCATATTTTATTATGTATTACTTCTGGGTATACCTAATAATTGATAATGTTTATATTACACATTACTGCTCTATTAATAATCATGATATTTCAAGGCTTACAAAGCACTTTACCTCCGTTATCTCATTTGATCCTTACGATAACCAGGGAGCATTAAGTATTAACAATTATTAATACGCACTTCTGATAGATAAAAAACCTGAAGGTCTTTCGTGAGGCCTTCATGGCTAATTAAGTCTCAGAAGTGGGACAAAGGAGGTTTTTTCAACTTTTAAATCCAGTGATTTTTTTCCCCTCTAAGCCACGCTGCCTCTCCCTGGTAGGTATATGCTAGAAATAATCCCATCTGGAGAAGAAACCTACTGCAAAAGTCCCAGTACTGACTTTTTTTTTTCTTCTAAAACATTTGGAAATGAAAAAGTTGTGTGGGTGGAAGGGAGGAACTGCTCACCCACTATAGGAAATGTATGTCGTCTCTGTGCCAGTGATTCCTTACGAAACGTGACCATGTATGTGGGCAAGCCCTAATGATATAAAAATTAACCACAGTGACGACAGTAATTAAGATGCAGTTGGACATTAGTAGATTGGAAACTAGTAGACTGAAAAATCTGCACAGAGATTAAAAGGAAGACAAATTATGTATCCCTATAATACTTGAATTTTATTGAAATAAAAACTTTAGGACTGCACTGTTCTAAAGCTAAACATATTCATAATACACTGGGTTTTGTTTTATCATCCTCCCATCTCTCCCCTCCCCACCACCCACATACCCCCAAAACACACCCAATAAATGAAAAAGCTTCTTAGGTTGCTTCCGGCTCTACATCTCGGAGCCTAGGATTCATCTCTTTCTCCTTGGGATAAAACGGGTCTGAGGACTCTTTGGTTTCTAGACACAGGACATCTCCTAAGATCTCTATTGCCACCTACCGTTGGCTCACTTATTTACCTCAAATCCTCGACGGGAAACTAAGAAGGGAAAATGAATTTGCTAAGAGCTTATCAAGGGCTGTGACAGTAGGAATTGGGGGAAATATACATCCAATTCAACAATTAGATACATGTGAGGAACTGGGCTAAGCACTGGATACACAAATCCAGTTGTCAAAGACCTTACACTCTCATGATGAGAATGGAAGTAAGTAGCTGGGATGAAAATCCTGTAGTGTGACCTGAGGTCAAAAGACAGGGCATAAGTGCCAGGAAAACCTGGAGGAAAAGCTCTTTTTCAGATGAGGTGATTAGATGAGACTCCATGGAGATCACAGCTGAAATGAGTTTTTAATAAGGAGAGAAATTATTGAGGGGAGTCTATTTCAGGAATGTTTTTGTTTTCAGTCATCTGAACCTTCCTGACCCCATGGACCACAGGCATGACAATACTGTCCACGGGGTTTTCTTGGTAAGGATACTGGAGTGGTTTGCCATTTCCTTCTCTAGTGGATTAAACCAAGATTTAATGACTTGCCCAAAATCACACAGCTACTAAGTGTCTGAGACCAGACTTGAACTCAGATCTTCCTGACTCCAGGCTCAGAATTTTATCCACTGAGTCATCTGTCTTCATGTCAGGATTAGGGGATTTCCATTAAAGAGAAAGGCACAGATAGGAGAGGGCAAGATGAGAACTGAGCATAGTGGTCCAAATCCTCTGGAATGCTGAGTAACAGAAGGGGAACAGAGTGAGATATGGCTGGAAAGATATACTGAAGGACAATTGGGAAAAGGATAGGTAGTTTATGTGATAGAAAATGGGGAACCATTGATGGTTGCATCATAAAATTGTGGAGCTAGGAGGGACAGAATGAAAGTCTGAAATTTAAATCTCTTCTAATGATACTTGAAAGGTTTTTAAAGAGGGGAGTAATATGATTAGAGCCAGTGAATTAGGAATAGAACGCTCTGAAGTAAATTGTGGAAGATCACGGGGATTTCATTATTCTCTGCCTGGTTCAATGTTTTTGAGCAAGCTCAGCTAGCCACAATCTGAAGTCAGGTTACTCTGACATGACATTCTGTCCATGGTCCTACTTATTGAGATCCCTAAAAAGGGGGAAAGGGAATGACTGGAAAGAAGCCCTACAAACCACCTATTAAATTTTTGACAATTCTCCTGGCCTCAGTTTCCTCATTTGTAAAATGAGCCAGAGAAGGAAAGGCAAACCATTTCAGTATCCTTGCCAAGAAAACCCCAAATGGGGTCATGAAGAGCCGGATACGACTGAAACAATTGAACAACAACAGGTATTACAGTCATTTGCCAATTATCTGTCATAATTGGAAACAAGGAAAGAATTACTAATTGAAATCCATAGGTGGTCACCAAAGCTGATTTTTGGTTACCTTTTTAGAGATCAGACCTTTCACTAGCTACTAATAGACAGCAATTGGACTAAATTTAGTTTTATCTCCTTTTTCTCCACCTAGTGCAATGCATTATTTATAATAAGCACTTAATGAATGTCTGTTGAATGAATGAATGATCCAATCCATACTCTTTCTGGCAGTTACAATAAGCCACCAGATGGTATTCCCAAATCTTTACAGGTAAGGAAGTTAAATACTAAGCTTAGATAATCCGCATAGTAATTAATCAACCCTTATCCCTACCCTCATTTAACCTGTGTTTGCCTAATCCATTGGAGAAGGAAGTGGCAAATCATTCCACTATCATTGCCAAGAAAACCCTGTGTACTGGGGTTCTGTATTGAGGTGCTATGGCCCGTGGGTCATGAAGAGTCTGACACGACTAAACAACATCTCTATCATTGTCTTGCAAAACTGACCTTTTGACTCTTTGGTGTAGTTGGAAGCCTAAACCTTAAACGATCACTACCCACTGCTAAGTAGACCGCATATGACTTGCATTCACATCACAAGCTGACCAGAATGTCTGTTACTGTCACGACTACAGTGTCAAACACAGTATTTCACTAGGGAATTTTTACTCATAATTTGTGAGTGGCAGCTGGGAATGAAGGATAGGGAACCAACCTTGAAGTCAGAAAAATCTGGGTTCAAGTTCTGTCTATGACACATATTATCTATATGAGCATGGACAGATCACTTAGCTTCGCAGTGACCCAGTGACTCAAAGAACATGATAATGAAGTGATGGGAATTTCTGCTGAAATTATATATATATATATATATATATATATATATATATATATATATGGATATATATATATGGATATATACAGATATATACAGATATACATTTGTATATATACATATATGGATATATATACATATATGAATATATATATACACACACAATTGAAGTGAGAAGCAATATGGTGTAATGGATATGGAACTGGATCAGTACTCAAGAAGATCAGGATTTGAATTCTGCCTCAGACCCTTACTAGCTATGTGACCTTGGGTCACTCACTTAACTGCTTCCTGCCTCAATTTCCTTACCTGTCTTTGTTTTTTTTTGTGGGGGGGGTATTTTATTTTTTCCCCATTATATATCAAGATAATTTTTAGCATTCAATTTTACAACATTTTGAGTTCCAAACTTTTCTCCATCCTTCCCCTCCCCTATTCCAAAAATGGTAGGCAATTTGATATAGGTTATATATGTGCAATTATGTAAAATATGTTTCCATATTAGTCACAGCTGTAAGAGAAGAAACAGATCAAAAGGATAAAAAAAATAAAGCTAGTAAAAAATGTGCTTTGATCTACATTTAAAGTCCATCAGTTCTTTATCTGGATATGAATAATATTTTCCATGATGAGTTCTTTGTCTTGGATCATCGTGTTACTGCGAAGAGCTAAGTTATTCATGGTTGATCATCAGATAATGTTGCTGATACTATGTACAATGTTTTCCTGGTTCTGCTCATTTCACTTTGCATCAGTTCATATAAGTCCTTCCAGGTTTTTCTGAAATCTGCTTGCTCATCATTTCTTATGGGACAAGAGTATTCCCTTACATTGATATACTATAGCTTGTTCAGCCATTCCCCAACTGATGGGCATCCCCTCAATTTCTAATATTTTGCCACCACTGAAAGGGCTACTAAATATATGTCTACAAATGGAGGTCCTTGTCTTTTTTTATGATTTCATTGGGATACAGACCTAGTAAATAGTATTGCTGGATCAAAGAATATGTACACTTCTATAGCCTTTTGGGCAAAGTTCCAAACTGCTCTCCAGGATAGCTGAGTTTCCTCATCGGTGAAAGAAGAGAGTTGCACTTGACAGTCATCTACCTCTAAATCTTTGATGCTATGTCAGAGGTCAGTCTGACCCTCTGTCTCCCCTCCAAAAAACAAAATCTGACTGGTCTAGAATATCACCGAAAGACACTTAAATTTCAGACTTTTCATTCTGTCTCTCCTAGTTCCACAATTTTATCATTCAACAATCAATACCCTGATGATAAGAAAAAGACCAGAGATTCAGAGATGTATTTTAAGAGGCAAATAGAGGAAGAGTCTAACAGTTTCTTGAAGAGCTATTTACATATTATTCTTTTCCACTGTAACCGCCAGAGCCCATAAAATGCATGACATATTATCAAATATAAAGATTCACCAAAGCAATAGCTTGAAGCCTGGTATGGTGGGGAAAGAAGCAGGAGACATATTCTAGCCTTTTCTCTGTCACTAATTAGTTTAGTAACCTAGGACAAGTTGTATGACCTTTCTAAGACTGAGTTTTCTCATATGTAAAATAAAGTTACCTCCAAGTTCCCTCCCAGCATAGAAAAGCTATCATTCTCAAGTTCTTTAAAATTTTTCTGGGAAGGGGGTGTGCTTTTAAACTTAAAATCTAAAAAAATATATTTTAAAGCTACAATTGTTTCAACCCCATTAAAGAATAATATGGGACCAGGAGGGAACTCCAAAGGTCATTTAGATCCCCCTTCAGGTTCAGTGAATAAATCATCCTAGAGAAAATGGTGTTTTATTAAAGGTCTTTCGAAAAAGGATTTCCCTATTTTAAAGATATCACCAGAATGTTAAAAAAAGAAAGCAGAAGGGGTCTCAGATAAGCTGGCCAAGACTGGAATTACTACTATTAAATGTGAATTATAAAAAAAAAGAAACTACATAACAGAAGCTCACACTTTTTATATACAAGGCTTTTGTATGTTATAATTTTCATGTTTATTTATTGAGTTCATAATAAAAGATAAAACTTTAATCACCTAACTGCTATAAAGAAAGCAAACCCAATCCCATCTTAAAGCATTTGTTATGCTATCACATGTGAGAATCCGAGAAATAATATAAGAAAATCAGTCCCTTGTCTCCTCCCTACCCTCCCACCTTTTCTTTGGTTGTCTCATACCCCACCTCTTCTTGGGTGTCTTAACTGTCTCCCACTGTAAACTATAGTTTCATCTTATAGTCTAAATTCAATTCTGTAATGGTCAGACCTGTCCAGATAGCAATGCAAAAAGAGTATGGACAAACTGGTCTGAGGCATAGGGAGGCAAAGTAGGTAGTCACTTCTGTGCTGTAATCTGAGGAGCATTTCATGGTCCTCTCTGTTCCCAAATAACCCCTTTTCCCTTATTTACTACAGTATTTGAAAATCCAAAGTTGAAGATTTATTTCTTTGGGTTAAAGCAGTGTCTTCTTTGAAAACACAAATTTGACTGGGAATAAGGGGTTATATTTTTCCAGCTCTTTACAGAGCTCACGATGCTTACATGTTTACTTCTTGGATCCTGACAATTATCCCAAATCAGAACAATGCAAGTATTATTATTTCCATCTGACAGATGAAGAAAGAGCCTCAGAGAAGGGAGGGCACTATTCCATGGTCACAAAGCTAGCAGGGATCTTTGAATCCAGATCTTTGGATTTCTCATCCAGTGTTTTCTCTACTACACAGGGCTGCTGCATCAGGTGTTTTTACAGCTAGCTAAATAGAGGGGCTGAGGGAATCAGTTTTGATGTGAGGAAGGAAATATAATTACGGAGAATTGGATAAAAAATGCCCAGGGAGGGAATGCCTGGATCTCGTGCTGACATGGGAGACTCTGAGCCATCTCTGGGAATAGCCCAAATGCTAGGTGGAATTGCAGGAAGGGAATGAAAAAAAAAAAAAGAGAGAGATGGAAAGGAGCTGGTATTCTTAGTCTACTTCATTTGACCTGTGACCAGTTCTGGATAGCATTCTTTATAACTTGGAAAGCGAATTTCTCTTATAACATCAAGACTAAGAACATGGAACTGCACCGGAGTGTTCTGCAGACTTATAGAACCACTAAATGACAGGACTGAACATATGGTTCAACCCACTGCCAAAGCCTGCAAAAAGCTTTTAAAGCAATCATCTTACATGCTACCTGTCAGTTACCTATGGGTGAATATCTCTGTCATCCTCAGTGCAATTTTTTTTCCCTCAGGCAGCATCTCCTCAGCTGTCACTTAGTAATTGCCAGTTTTCCTTTACCTACTATCAGATGTATAGCTGGGGAAAGCAAATCTGTTTAAATGTTATTTTAAACAAAATTGGGAAGAAAAATCAGTTGTACCGCCTTGTAAAAGCAATGAATGTTCTACCGTCCAAAATAACTGATTTGGGGATTATCAGTTGCTTATTACTTTGGGCAATTAGATGGTGTAGTGGGTATGGAGTATTGTGCTTGGAGGTCTCAGATACTTTACTAGCCATATGACCTGAGGCAAGTCACTTAACCTCAGTTTCCTCCTCTGTAAAATGGAGATAATAACAGCATCTACCTCATGGGGTTGTTACGAGGATCAGATGAGATAATGTTTATATAGAACCTGAGTGTAGAAGGTGTGATATAAATGTTACTGTTATTATGACTTCCCCCCAACCTGGTTTTCCCTCTTTTCTGCTGATTTTTAAGCACTAGATGTCCATATATTTCTAAGTTGAAAATACAGTTTCTTTTCTGTAGTTTTAACTAGTTCCTCCAGCCCCTTCCTTTACTGAGAACCATTAGAAGAGGCAAATAGATGCTCACTCTTCCCCAGTCATCCCTCCATGCATCTGAATTTGCTCTTCTGTCCTCTCCAAGCCTGTCCTAACAGCTAAATGTTTCAAAGTCCTCTCATAAGGCATGTTATCCTGGCTCCTCTTGCCTGCTTTCTGAGATGGCAATCTTATTACAACAGCTTAAAAATGGCACAGTAATGAATTCCGGAGTCATAGCGGCACCAGATGGGGCCAATGTAATTGGTACTCCGATGGACAACAAATACAGAGCCAGCCGTCACTAATGCATCTGGCTACTTAGAGTCCTTCATGTTTTAAGGCCTTTCAAACTCACATATTTTCAGAGCAAAGAGTTGAATAACAGACCAGTTCTCTCACAGTGAGTGGAAGATTTTCAAAAGTACAAAAACATGCCCTTTTCTCTTGGGGAATCCACCAATTTTAGTCTCCTGTGGTAGGCAATTAGTAGTGCACAAACCAGAGAGATCCACAGTCTCTGTTCGGATTTGGGTTTGCTCTGTTATCCTGATTCCTTGGTCAGCAAGACTGAGTGTAATTTCTTAGTGTAAAGCTTCCTTAGGTCAGGCTTTGTTGTAGAGATTCAAAAACGTCTGGAGACAGATTGATAAGGCAGTTAAGGCAATTAGCTGACATAGCTATTTGCTAATGATCCACAATTGATAACTCTCACTTTTCATTGTATTTCTTGTGACTGAAAATTGTTTACTGGAGGAAGAAAATCTATACCTTAAACAAAGTTTTCAGTAAAGTTCATTTTCTTTTCATCTTCTGACTTTTGAGGCTTGGAATGTCTTTGTATAAATCTCAACGATGATTAAAAGATTGTGCAGGTTGGGTGGTTTAGAAACCACAGAAGATTATGGTAACCCCCATAGGGCACCTTGTTCCCCTGTAATGATAACTTGCTGAGAATTCCAGGGTACTGGGTTATTTGCTGAGTAATCCTGGACAAGTAGCTTTCTCTCTCTACCAAAACAATAACTAGGTACGGCAGAATGGAGTTATCATGAATGTGGACCAGATAGCTTGGTTTTATGATAAATGACATTGGCATCACAAAATCTAGAATACGGGATCATAGAGTAAAGAGCACTAGACTGGGAAGAAATGGAATCCTGACTCTACTTTTAGTTTTATTACTAAGCAGTTTGGGGATCTCAAGCAAAAAACTTCACCTCTCTAGTCATTCATTGGCTGTGTCTTAGGAGCTGAAGTTAGTCAGTTGTGAATTAAAAACCAAAAGCCAATTCATTTTCACTTTGCAAAAATGAAAATATTTTAAAAGGTAACCACTAAGACTCAAAACTCTTCACAGATAAAAAAGAATTTTTCCAGGGTTTACTTGTAACATAAAGTTCCAATAGCTGTGATTGACCTACTCCATCAAATAACTGGTAAAATTAATGACTAGTCTTCTAAGTTATACTTCTAAAGCTCTTTGTTAGTTTAGTTAAAACATTTCTGTCTCCCTTATAGCAACTAGTTGGTAAAAGAATACTATTTCCACTGATTTCCTAGGTCTTACATTTCAAATCAAGGATCCAGCCTAACTACACATTTCCCATGCTCATATTATCTTCATGTGTCCTTGAAATAACCATTTCCATCAGATGAAAATAAAATTAGTATTTCCATGCTAATTCTATCCTTAAATATTGTACTATCTTTCTTCATTCATCAAATTCAGTAATCCATTCATCATACAAATGTACTGATAATTAAAGCCTGTTGTGTGCAGAACACTGTGTTAGGTGCTGGAGGAGATTGAATATTTACATAAGACACTTCCTGCCCTTATGGAGCTTATCCTCTTGATATCTCAGCAACATCTGGTACTGTTGATCACTTTCTCACATCTGGTTCTCCTCCCACCTGTCTAGCTGCTTTTTCTCAATCTCATTGGCTGGATCCACATTCCTAACTGCAAGTGTAACTCAAGCTTCCTGAGGGTAAGAACTGTTTCTTTTTTGTTTCTACCTCATTAGTGTTTAGAAAAACTCTTGGCACATTGTAGACATTTAATGAATTCATATTGAATGAATACATGAATTCAAATGCAGAATTTGAGAGATAATGATCATATCTTTTAAAAAACTAGTTCAGTTTCTATTTGAACACATTTAATAAAATATGGAATGTCCACAGGACCTAAGAGAGACAAAATAGTGTAGCAGAATGATTATTGAGCTTGGATTCAGAAGACCTAGATTCTGTCCCTAACCCTGCCATGTAGCAATTGGCCTACCTTAAGTCAGTATCAGCTTCTCCTTGTGCAGAATAAGGATAATACCCCATGCTCCTAATACTACTGTTGCCATGCTCAAATTAGATAATGTATGTAATATGCTCAAAGCACTACATAGTCTATTTTCTACTTAGTTTGAAGGACCACTAGATGGTGCCATAGTGCATAAAGTGTTGGACCTGGAGTCCTCTTTTGAGTTCAAATCTGTTTAAACATGTAGTTAGCAAAAAGCCACACTCATGATTTTATGGTCATACCTTGTGAATCAGCCCAATATGGCTATGTGTAGGCAGCCAGGATAGAGCACTGGGCTTGGAATTAGGAATATTCATCTTCATGAGTTTGAATCTGGTCTCAGAGGCTTATTAGCTATGTGACCCTGGGCAAGTCACCTAACCCTATCTGCCTCAGTTTCCTCATCTGAGCCTTAGAAGGAAATGGCAAACCACTCCAGTATCCTTGCCAAGAAGATCCCAAATAGGGTCATGAAGAGTCAGAAATGACTCAATTCCCATGAGCAGCGGCAATTCCTATGGACTGAGTTCAATACAGGAGTAATGGAGGTGATAAACTGAACCTCAGTTAACTTAAATATCCATTGCAGATATGCTGAAAGCCTCCAGTATCATCCAAACTCAGTCACAGCACTTTAGTGGCAAACCAATGTAAGAAGTTGCACCATTTAAAAAATAACAATTTAATTGGAATTTAGACAATGAGTAAAGAAATAGGGAAACCAGTCAGGCAGTTTGGGATTCGTCCCCAAGCAAGTAGCCTGAAGGAGGCACAGAAACCAATCCCGAGAAACTCAGGCTTTGTGATGAGAAAGGCATCACCAAATCTCTGCAACAGCCTCAAATGGGAGCTTGGAGGTGGTGACGAGTCACTGCTGCAGGACCTGGTGCTTTTTAACCAGGTCACTCTGAGTGGGAGGCCACATTCCATGACTTTCTGACTCAGCGGACACTGAGAAAAGCACACGACTGGGCTCTTTGTGTGTCCTCCACATGGTGCCAGGCTCTCCCTTCTCTAGTCTCTGCACTTGGCACATGGCTCTTCATTTTCAGCAGCCTTGGCACATGATGGAAATCCCTGAACTCCCAGTTATTTCTCCATGCAAATCACTTTCCTCCTCTTCCTTTTCCCTCTCTTTGTCCCAGGATGAAATGTCTAGGCTGCCCAGTCAGGAGATTTCTCTCAGGATTCAGAAATCTAAATAGCCCTGTCCTATGACCTAGAGCATCTTGGGGAAATGGAGTTCCTTTGATCACATGGAAGTCCCTTACATAAATATCAGTTGTAATTGCCATCTGGTGTCTTTCCCTTATTTTGTAGGCAAGAAAGAATCATAGATTTACCTAATGTTTATATACCACTTACTATATGCCAGGTATTGTGCTAAGTAAGTGCTTTACAATTATCATCTCATCTGGTCTTCATAACAAGCTTAGGAGGGAGGTACTATTATTATCCCCATTTGAGAGACAGGAAAACAGAGGCAAATAGAAGTTAAGTGGGGCTTGGCCAGCATCAGATGGCTAGTAAGTATCTGAAGCTGGATTTGAATCCAGTTCTTACTGACTCCAGGTCCGGCACTCTAACCACTGTACCTCCTAGATGCCCTGAGGTCTAAATTGGTTATATGACTTATCCAAGATCATAACTAGTGACTGAGCTAGTATTTAAATCCTGACTACAATTCAACGCTCTTTCCCCTAGACCCTGCTGCTTCCTATTCTAACTTAGAATAGAAAACTAAGAGGGCAAAGAAATGAGTGGCTTGAATTTAGTGATAAAGATAACAAAACAGGTAGGCACCTTTCCTGCAGTTTACAATCTTGCAGAGTTGCCTAGAGCACTTAGAAATTAAGCAACTTGACCAGGGCCATATAGTCAGCACAAGATAGAGGCCAGACTCAAAGTCTTCCTGACCTTGAGGTTAGGTTCTTTATTATATCCAGTACTGATTTGATGGTATAGTGGATAGAATTCTGGATCTGATAGCAGGAAGACCTGAGTTTAAATCCAGCCTCACACATTTACTAGTTGTATGACCCTGAGCAAGTCATTTAACCTCTGTTAGACTCAGTTTCCTCAACTGTATGATAGCCCTTGGAGCATTGTGAGAATTAAATGAGATAATATTTGTAAAAAAATGCCTGGCACATAGTAGATGCTATATAAATACTTATCCCCTTTCCCTCTACTCCAAATTGCCCTTCTCTCTTAAATTTACATTGGGAACGGTTTCTTAGAATTTAAAGAAAACATTCTGATAATAATGACATAATGAATTTTAGAGAAAGTACAAATGAAAAATTTTAGCAGTTGCTCCATAATTTATAGGAGCATCTGTCATCTTCTATTCTAGATTGAGGATTTGGATTCTACAACAAGGTAAATGGGAAGGAAACTCAGAAAGAAAAAATTCATGCCAACAGGATTTTTAAAAGATAGTAATGGTCAAAAAGCATGATGCAAACTTTTAAAATGGAAGCTTTGAAATTTTTCTTTTGTCCTTAATAATCGTAGTTAATTGAAACTTTTTTTGGTGGGTAGGAAGACTAGACAGAGCACATGATTTCTTACACAATATTAAAAACCCCAAAGATACATTTAATCAGATTTGTATCTATTAGTTTAGAAGCATTTGGGGAATTAAAATCTAAAATTGAGCCCTCCAAAGAATTTGAGTGCTTTGAAAAATAATATGTATATTAGGGTTGAATGCTCCCGTGTTCAATATAGTCTCTGTCTGCATCTTAGTTCTCTTAGGCACTGGCCCCAGACTAATTTGCATTCATTGGATGCCAGATGACAGCTGTGTCTATAGCATGAAATGAGTGGATTGTATCTGAGCCCATTCAATCATTTCAACCACTTAAAATAATCTACTTGGTTGCCCCATAATCCAGCACTAACAATAGTTATGGGTGGTGAAGGCCAAAGGTATCCTAGAGCTCTTGTTGTGGTGCACCTTAGGACTTACGATCATTGTTGGGATGACTCGTTCTTCTTTCCTTCACGGACAGAAGACAATCTAATTTTCCAAAGACAACCATAACTTTTTGTTATAGAGAATCACTATTTATTAAACCACAAGATGTCTACCTGTCCATCACTGAGATAGAGTGCTAGTGATAATACTTTATACCATTATTACCAGATGAAGGCAAAAAATAAACCATATGTACAGGCACACTGACAAGGCCTATTGACATGTACTTCCACAATTTCTCATCTCTGCCATTTCTCACTCATAAGTCAGGCCCCCATCACCCTTCACCTGGACTCCCATAAGAAAATACCTTGATTGCTTTCCCTGATTCCAATCTTTCCTTTCTTCAATCTATCCTCCATACAGCTAGAGCACGGATCTGACCATGTCATTCCCTGAATTCTCTAGCCCCTCTCCTGCTCCTGTGCATTCATTTATCTTTTCCCCATGCCTGGTACCGACTGTCTCATCTCCCCACTCTGAATGCTTGTCTCAAGGTTCAGCTCAGGTTCTTACCGCCCGCCCCGCCTTCACCCTACCTCTCAATTGTTAATGATCTCTTCCTTTTCAAATTACCTTTTATTTACTTAAATGTTAATATATTACATTTTCTCCCTAGCCCATGACTTAAGTAGAATGTGAACTCTTTAAATTCAAAGACTGTTTTGCTTTTGTATCTCTTGTGAATAATAAAGGTTGAATTTGGCTGAATTAACGAAAGCCCAATATACTGTATCATTTCTTCTATCCTCTTCCATACAAACATTATGGAAGACATTTCATCATGTTTATCTTAATATGGCTACTTAGGCTTACAGCATATTCTCCTCTCCTCATAATAGCTATTTCCTGATATTCAGGAAGGCTATATATTTTTGAAAATGAAAGCCAGATATAATTATTTATGTTTTAATTTTTAAAGGAAGTAGTGTGTCATAGTTCAGAGAGAACTGGCTTTGAATAGGATGTAGATTCAAATTCTGTCTTTGACATGTACTGGCTGTGAGACCCAAAGTGAGGTATTTAACCTCCCAGTGTTCCAGACAACTCTCTGAGATCAATAAGGTGTTTACTTAAATAAGTAAAAGAATCATTACTAGGTGTTCCCTACACCAATAAAATTGAAGTCATCATCATCTCTATCTTAATTTTTTAAATGTGACTATAGATGGCAGAACCATAGATTTAGACCCAGAAAGCCCTCTGGTTGCAACTTTTCATTTTACTGAGGAAGAACCTGACGTGATTTGCCCCAGGTTACAGAGATTATATATGTAATTGGGATTTAGGGTCAACCATTCCGCATATAACCTAGGTAGGGTGGTTATCCCTTTCCTTATCTGCTACTGGCCCATTTTCCTAATATATTCTCATCCTGGTTCTAAAGTATTCCAAGTATATGTCTTCATATTTCCTTATTAATTACTAAAATTGCAACATCTCATTAATTAATCAGTTAACTTTGAGCTACATCTCAGCTTATTAAATATTATTTATTTAATAAACCAGAGAAACCTCTCTTTCTATAAATACACTTTTGTTCATCTCTCTAAATCAAAATCCTTTATTTCCAAGGTAACATTAAGGATATTGACCATGCTATTAATTAACGGTGTAATCACCAATAAAATAATAAACAATGAAAGTACAAACATTTATAACATATCAGCTATGAGAGGGATCACAGCCAAAGTTTCCTTTAAACATCACTACAACTGCTAACTTTCCTCAGTTTCAGAATTCCACCATTCAGTTCTGTCAGGAAATTGAGGGCTTTTTTCAAGAATTCTCTTTGTGTTTCTTCACAAGGGCTAAACTCAGTTCTCTCAGGAAATAAGTTTTCTTAGTCCTTTTTCTTTGCTGTCTCCTCAACTATTACAATTAATAGTCTCTCCAGAATGACAGCTAAACCGTTTACTCACAGAATGATGGTGTTAAAACTGTCACACCAGATTCCATTGATTCTTAAAGAGAAACAGTATCTATAGTCTTTGTGGGTGAGGTTAGTAAAGATAGGTAAGCATCAGAAAAGGGTTTTGAACGTAAATCCTGTAGAGCACTGTAGGATACTATCCCCCCTTCTCCTCCCCACCCCCATCTCCCTCCACTTTTCACATTCCTCTTATGCTTTTCTAAAGTATTCAATAGGGTGGGACTCACATTATGTTTATATATTCCTTTTATGTTCAGTGAACAGGTAGAATGTTTCTAGTGACACAATGAAAGGAGTGACTCTGTAACTGCCCCCTACCTAGGTTGGCAGTGTGCCATACAGATGGTGTAGGTAGTGGGAAAGGACAGGCAAAGAACAATAAACATCATACTTTCACAAAATCAAATTCAGATCCTATGTACTTAGTGCGTCTGGGAGCCTTCATCCTTCTGGTTCCCCTGAGTCCCTGAAAACCAAGTTTTAGACCAGTAATGTGATTTTAAAGAGAACAGCTGCATGAAAAGCAAAAAAGATATGAAAGAGCACAACATTGACAGGCTACTAAATGGGGGGAAAATGAGAGAGATACACAACGACACAGAGATAGAGGCAGAGACAAAGAGAGATAGGAAAGACAGAGAAGGCACAGAATTACTGTACTATATATTAGTATGCTTTCAAAATACTTTGTAGTAGGGTGAAAAATACTTCAGGAGAATGTGATTTATTTTTTCAGAGAAATTACTGTCTTCTAGATAATAAGGAAATGTCCAACCTTTTATTTATCAATCAATCCATTCAACTGAATTATCAATAAAGCACTTACTATAAGAAACCTTTGATCCTTTGAGCTATAGTTGATAATGAATGTGTTTCTGCATTATGGGTTCACTTTATCTCTCTCAATTGAGTATATAAGGGGCCATGGAGGTAAACTTGCAACAACATGATTACAAAAAGTCTTTTTAAAAAAAAATACATATTTTAAAAATTCCCTGTCATACCAGAATTAAATAGTATAAAATTTACTAAGTAGTATCAACCTGAAACAATAGGAAATTATTACCTGGACACAAGGAATAAGTATTGGCCACATTTTGGAAAGCACACTTTTTGCTGGAGGCAATTTTTCACCCTACAAAGAAAACCTCACTATTGGTCCTTTACACACACATCTCCCCCCTACCCCACCAGCTACTTTAAGGCCAAATGTAATTCTAGCAGTAAGATGCTTATGCTTCTCTAGAGATAGATACTCTGACTGCTTTCCTGCAACATGACATGAAGATAGTTGCTAAGGAGAGATGGGGGTGAGATCTAGATTCCTTCAGTGATAGCTTGAAAGAGGCAGTCTTAACAAAGATTCATTTTACTAAGTGCCTTTGGCAAGGTTTGGAAGAAACAAGAGGGACAATGAACAGACAGCCAACTGCTTACTAGCTTCAGTTGCTTATTAACGAGAAGCCTTACAAATAAAGTTAATATTTACAGTTAATAGTTTAAAGGACATTCTCTCATCTTTCACTTTTACACTGTAGTCTTCTTCTTATACCTAGCATAACATCCAGCTATCTTTTTAGTGAAAGGTAAACAGTGATTCCAGATCCTGTATTGTCCATCAGAAAGCATGGTATGGAAAGGATTGCAGTATTGGGTGGGATACTGGACAAGATGGTCTCCAAGGTCTCTTTCGAGGCTAATGTTCTGAGATTCTGAGATTTTACTTGCAAGCTATAAATATCTATCAGAATTCTTAACAGACAAAAAAACTGGGACATTATCCTGTCATTCCTGGTTTGCATGCTTAATTTTGTTCAATGTTGAAAGGTTTCTCTTGGCTTCCTTGAGTGTCAGCACACATCATGCTGTTTTCTGTCTGTGGAAGAAATAAACATACCAACAGAAAAAAAAGAACAGTGGTCTACTACCTCACCAAGGAACCTACAGTAATTAGGAACCCTGCTAGAATTGACTAGGGACCCATCATTCCTCCTTCCTTATACCAGAGGTTAGCTATTTTCAGTAGAAAACTTTCCATGATCCTTGTCACAGGTGATGCAGGTTTCAGTTCTACAGAGCTGTAGGCCTTTCACATATCTGCCCTTAATATATGTATGTCTGATAAGTAAGGAAACCAAATGCATAATGATGGCCATTCTGCCTCTTTAAGTTGGGCCATCTCTATGCTCCAGTTGAAGATGGGGATAAAGTGAACTGACTGTTTTCTCCCACATTATCAAAGCACTAAATAGCAAAAGAGGATGAGAAAGAGTACATGTTGTCATTTTTTACTGACTTTCCCTTCCATTTAATTCTCTCCTCAGTCTCCCCACTCCCACCCCCATCCCCTAACTGTGGCTAGCCATAAGATTTTAACACACGAGGTGGCTGCAATTTTAAAAGTAACTAGAATGAGAGGTTACTGGCAAACAGAAGTATATTCCAGCAGAGCCGAGACACAAACAAAATTGTGAAATATGCAAAAGTTTGTCTTCAGACACCCCCTCCTCGGACCCATCAGGCTCTTGTTATTTTCATGATTTCTTTTCTCCTTGTTAACAAAATCTGCTTAAAGAATTATCTGAAGTATCCATTCAAAAAAAAGTCACTAAATCCTAATCATGAGCAATGTACAAGCTGTGAGAGATATCAATGTAAAGAAGTTATTCTCCCTGTCCTCAAGACGCTTTCGATCTATGCAGCAGAGATGAAACGTGAATACACAGGCATGCATCAAACCCACGTGTGCCAGTAGCATGTATCAGCACATGGAATCTACTCTATGCATGCCTAGGCATCTCTATGACAAACTAGCATCAATCATTCCATAAACAAACATTTATTCAGTACCTATTATGTGCTAGGCACTGTGCCAAGCTCTGAAGGTACAAAAAGAGGCAAAGAGCTCAAGGAGATTCCAGTCTAACACGGGAGACAATGTGCAAGTAAATAGATACAAAGCAAGTTAGTTATCTATGGAATAGATAGGAAGCAATTAACAGAGGGAAGACACTGGTAGGAAGAGAGGTTGGCAAAGACTTCCTGTAGAAGTTGGCATTTTAGCCAGGACTTAAAGAAAGCCAAAGAAGTAAAAAATTGGAGCAAAGGAGAGAGAGCAGTCCAGGCAGCTAGGGAGAATGTTTAGAGCTGAGACATGGGGTGTCTTGTTGGTGAAACTGCTGGGAGGGAGGCAGAACCAGCAGCAGACTTTTGTAGTAATCTCATCATGAGGGGATGAAGATGGCAACCTCCCCTACCCAGTGCCAAAGGAGAGAAGGGTATCTATTCAAGAGCTGTTGCAAAGATAAAACCAATAGATCTCTTTGGCAATAGCTTAGATATGGAGGTGGGGAGCGGAAGAGTGGGGAGAGATATCCAGGATGACTCATAAGTTATGAGCTTGAGGACCTGGAGGATGTTGTTGCTCTATATTGGTAATAAAGAAGATGGAGTGGGGGAGAGTTTGGGGTTTTTTTTTTTTGTTTATTTGTTGGGGGGGGGGCAAGCAATCAGGATTAAGTGATTTGCCCAGGGTCACATGTCTAGTAAGTGTCTGAGACCAGATTTGAACTCAGGTGTTCCACATTCCAGGGCTGGTATTCTATCCATTGCACCACCTAGCTAGCTGGAGAAGAGTTTAAAGGGAAAGATAAAAGAGTTCTATTTTAGACACATTGGGTTTAAGATGACTATTGGATATTAGGAATAGAAAAAGAAAGGATACACTAGACTAGAAGAATATTATAAAGAAAAAGTCTGCAGGACTTGCCACCTCATTTAGTGGAGAAGAGGGAGAAGGCAACATGAGATTGAATGATGGAGTTATATTGGTGACATTAACAGAAATAAGGAAGTCAGATAAAAGAACTGATTTGGGAAAGTAGATGATGAATTTGAGCCTCTATAAAGCCTTCATCATGTACAGTCAGGATCTGGTAAGAATACCTCAATTTAATGAATTAAGGATTTCCTAGTGTATATATGTACATGTATACTTAGGTAGATGCTTTGGGGAAGGGGGCAGGTCATTCCTAGATAGCAAATGAGACTGCAATGTTGACATATTTTACTGCAATTTTTTTTTTGCCCTTTGGAATTTGTTTTTGGCAGAACAAGAATTAGAATGGGGTGGTATGATGGAAGGGACCCTGATCTGGAGTCAGAGTCCCAGGTTATCCTGTTATTCGTGCAACCTTGGGCAAGCCATAACTTCTCAAGGTTTCCCTTCTCCTCAAGAGTAAAAGGAGAGCCAAGATTGACCAAGGCTCTAAGGTTCCTGCTAGTTCGCAATCCTATCATCCTACATGCTGCTTTTTATTTGCTCTGTGAATTTCCTTCTTCGCCTTCCAGGATAGGTTTGGAACTGGTTTTACAAAGTTTTCCTTCAACCTCCAGTTTGTGTCAAGGAAAACAACAAGTCATCAACTTCTCTCATAGCCTACATATCTGCTTCTGCAGTCAGTCAACATGTTACAGTAAAAACTGTCCTTCCAAAAGGAGAAGCAGAGTAGAGGGGGAGAAAGCAGTTTAGGATACAGTATGGCTTAACAGATGGCTATGGTTATTGCCATGGTCTGAATCATTTGCATTCCAGGGGATGGATAAGATTGCTCTCCAAGGTCTCTTCTTCTTCTATGACTTTGGGATAGCCTGATGGAGAGCAAGACAGCTTAGCTGTCACAGGATACAAAAGAATGAATTAAATGTCTCAGCAGCAAGAAATCTAAATCCCTTTCTGTCAGAAAAGACAAAGGCAGTAGCTGAAATTATTCTGCTAATATAGAATTCACAATGTCTGGCACATAGAAGGTGCTTGGAATACTTGTTGACTTGTTCTTCATTATATTTTCAGTAATTATTTATTAAGTACCTTCTCTGTACTTTACTTCCTCCAAATCTTCTTTGTAGTTTGCCCAAGGGTTCGGTTAATGGAATACAAGCTCTGGCAGGTCCTACCAAAATGGAATGACTTTGGACAGGGATCCAATGACTGACTGTTTGCCTGTTACCCAAGGATCAGCTGGACCAAATTCAGAGGGATTCATTGCCAAGTTAGCCATAGTGATGAATACAGTCATAACAACTGCCCAAGACCATCTACAAAGCAATGGAGGAATCTTAATCTGCTTTGTTGGGGGTAGAAGGAGATTATCCTTACCAAAAGGATTATGGATCCTTAAAGAACTGGAATATACTTGTAGTAAGTGCTGCATAAATGGTATACTTCCTTTCCTCAACATACTAAATGGACTTTTTATGGTCATATATATTCCAGGCTGCCTCTAGTCAAGTTTAGCTTGTTTAAAACTATGAGCAGTTAGTAGTCTCAGTAATGCAAAATCATTGGATATCCATCACCGCACCCTAGACACTAGAGGGTGTTAGTGAGAAATACTCATTCTCTTTCCAAATAAATGGGTTCTACATGCTTTAAAACCTCGTGAAAATGCCTACCCCAGAGTTTGTGTTCATCCTTCATTGCCAAAGAAGACCATGCCATCAAAGAAATAATGACATGACTTGTACTTGACTTTGTTTTGAGTCAGGGAGGGCTGTGCAGGTCTGCAGACTCACTTCTCCTCCACAGCCATATGAATCCAGTGATCAGATATTCATCAGGATGGCAGGAGATGACCCAGGATGCACTGGAGACCTTGGGCCCTTAGGCAAAGGTCTTTGCAAGTACTCAGTTAGGGTGATGTAAAGGCCATTCATTGAATATTCCTGTTTATGAAATAGCCAGTGCATGGCCCCTTTAATGAGGCCAAGAAAAAGACATCAGGTTGGGAGGGAAACAGCAACAGTTACTATTGGTAATCACTCTAAAGCCAGGAGGGTCCTGAAGAGCCCTTAGGCAGGGGCCCATTGGCATCCCAGCTTCAAAGTGCAGTAGGTTGAAGGTTTTGGGAAAGGATAGAACAGGACAAGACAGAGAAGGGAAGTGAAGGGAAGGGAAGGGAAGGGAAGGGAAGGGAAGGGAAGGGAAGGGAAGGGAAGGGAAGGGAAGGGAAGGGAAGGGAAGGGAAGGGAAGGGAAGGGAAGGGAAGGGGAAGGGGAAGGGAAAGGAAGAGGAAGGGGAAGGGAAAGGGAGGGGAGGGGAGGGGAGGGGAGGGAAATTAGCCAGTAAAATCCAAGTTAACTAGACATCTTTTGGCCATTCAAATTTACTTCCTTTGGAGAGGAGAAGGAAAGAGGGGAAGGTAGACAGGAGAGGAGGAGCTGAGTTACTCAGCTAGCTGGTCCCCATTCAGCCAGCTGCATCGACTCGCAGGATTGTGTTCGTCCTTCTTTGCCAATAGATAAAGCGAAAAGGATATCTACTAAAATAAATGGGTTTTTGCCGATAGTAACAGAATAGCCCTTACTGCAGATGGGTTGTTTTTAGAAACATTTTATTTTTAATTTTTAAAAATATTTTACTGATGTCTTGCTTTTTATGTTGTCAGAGTTTTACCCATTCTCCTTTCCTCTTCTTTCCCCCTCTCTTGCAGAGAACCATCTAATTTAACAAATGTCCTTTTTTTTCAACATTCACTTTTATAAGATTTTGAATTCCATGCCACCCTCCTCCCTACCCAAGGCAGCATGCGATCTTATATAGGCTATACATGTACAATCATATTAAACATACAAATAGCATTTTTTAAAGATAAAAATATTTTTGGCACAGCATTGGAAAAGTCTGAAAATATATGCAATGTACAACACTTGAGGACCTTCTACTTCTGTAAAGGGATGGAGTTGGGAGTGTTCTCATAGCTCATTTTTGGGGAATCATGCTTGTTCTTTATAAAATTGAAGCATTTTCTTTTAGTCAGTCAGCAAGGACTGAACTTACCATAGCTGGTAGTTACTTGTCGCATTTTGTAGAGGGTAGCAGGAGGGCTTCTTGTGACTAAGCTTTAGTCCTTGTAATGGAGGGTAGAGTTGAGGAATGAAAGTGCTAATAGCTCTCCCTTTTTGCTTATTCTCTTTCTCCTTTACTTTCCCATTCTCTTAGTTCATCCCAATCAGTATGGCATAGTGATAAAAGTGGAGTTAGAGGTCCTGGTATCACATCTTGCCTCTCAAGCTTATCACCTACCTATATGACCTTGACTGGAAGAGGTTCGTGGTCAGGTTAGCCATACGGTAATGAAATAATCCCCCATAACTACTAAGACCAGTTAAAGAATCTTAATCAGTTTTGTTGGTGGTTGGGAGGGATGTGTGAGTGGAGAATATTCTTATCAACAAGATCATTGATCCTTAAAGTAGGAGAATTTTCCTTCAGGAAAACTGAGTCTCAGTTTCCTCATCTGCAAAATAAGAGGTTGGATCAGATAGTCTTTGGAGTCCCTTCTAGCTCTTCGATGTTTCTGATTTACCTTTTTCCATTTCTACACTCACACTTCCAATTAGCCACATTTCTTATGTGGCCAGTACAAATAATAAGAGCAGTACCAACTCCCTCTGTTGGCATCTCACTTTGGCACTGAGGTTACTAGGGTTCCTCAAAGCACCAGTTAAGGCAGGTCCTACCAAGTTTGAAAAACCCAGGGTCCAAGAGTTTGTTTCCTTTGTCTGAGAAACCACCTCACTGAGTTCAGAGAGCCTTGTCACCAGAAATTTGGCAACAAGTTAATGCATTTTTCCAGCCACAACAGCTCACACATTCTGTCTATTATAGCACAGAAAGTTTATCCTTTGGATTAACGGATGGGGTACCCACACCAATGAAATCATAGATCCTTTAAGTAAATACATGCAAGGCACCGGGGATAACAAAAAGGATAAACGGCATGGTCTTTGACCTCAATGAACTTACACTCTTCTAGTGAGAAGAGTCATATACACAAATCCCTGTAATTTGAGTTGGAATATGAGCCATTACATAGTGAGAGAGCTAACAGAGAGGCAGAAGGGAGCTGAGATGGGAGGAACCACTTCTGGCTGGGCATGGGAACCATCAGGAAGGCTTCATGAAGGAAATGACATCTGAGTTGGGTCTTGAAGACAAGCATTTATGGGAGGGGAAGATGTGGAAGGGGCCTATTCTAGACCATGCTCAGATGGGCTTGTGCCAATGTGTCATAGAAAGGAAACATTCCCTAAGAGATAAGAACTATCAATTCATGAATGTACTTCTGTTTAAGAGGAAAAAATCGCTTAAAAGAATGCTTCTTGTTTAATTATGGCAGAGAGAATTACGTTGCTATTTGACTTATGTGTTGGTTAGTGTCTTTGTCTTTCTACTAGATTCTAAGTTCCTTGAGGGTAAGCATCTTGTTTCTTACAACTCTGTTCCCTACAAGGTGCCTGTTACTGTGACTTATACATGGTGACTGATCAATAAATACTGAATGAACAGTCACACTCCTTTCTATGACACTTCAAGGTTTATAAAATGCTTTCATAGTAGCAGCCCAGCGTGATACAGTAGAAACAATAATTTTGTTGCTGTTCAGCCATTTCAGTCATGTCCAACTCTTCGTGACCCCCTTTGGGGTTTTCTTGGTCAATATAATGAGTGGTTTCCCATTTCCTTCTCTGGCTCATTTTCCAGATGAGACAAACAGGGTTAAGTGACTTGCTCAGGCCACGCAGCTAGTAGGGGTTAGAGACCAGATTTGAACTCAGGTCTTCCTGACTCCAGGCCCAGTGCTCTATCTACTGCATCATCTAGCTACCCTGAAACAATAACTAGCATTTTTAATAGAACTTTAAAGCACTTTATAATTTTTAACTCATAAACTCCTAGGAAGATAGGCACAAATGACTTGCCAAAAGTCACACAACTAGGAAGTTATCTGACACGAAAATGGATCTTCTTCTTCTTCTTCTTCTTCTTCTTCTTCCTCTTCCTCTTCTTCCTCCTCCTCCTCCTCCTCCTCCTCTTCCTCTTCCTCTTCTTCTTCTTCATTTTTGGAGGGGGAAAGGCAAGGCAATTGGGGTTAAGTGACTTGTCCAAGGTCACACAGTTACTAAGTGTCTGAGGCCACATTTGAACTCAGGTCCTCCTGACTCCTGGGCCAGTTCTCTACTCACCGTGACACCTAGCTGCCCCTAAACATTGGTCTTCTTGAATGCAGGTCCAGTGTTCTATCCACTGTGCCAATCTAGTTGCCTTACTAGCTTTGGCACTAAAGTCAGAGAATTATGCATTTAAATTCTGCTTCACGATGTCAGGACTCTACTCGACTGTTCTAGAGCCCTCTACTAATATCACCTTATGGATTTCCTTTTATGCATCTATGCATCTGCTACAGTTAATACTCACCAAATAGACCAATATCTCTAACTACTGAGAGGATCTGGCTAACATTGGCACAGCCCTGCCTCACTTAAATCCAATTCACTTGCAAGTCAAGATATGACCTTCCTGGCATCATTGATCCTCTTCCAGAAGGACAGAAAAGCAACAGCAAAAAGCTGATTGGCTGATCGGTTAGTTGCTTGGCTGTTGTCCTTGGTTCTCGAAGGGGTCTAAAAAGGCATCACTGTGCTAGTGTCAAGTTTCGGTGTGTCCGACTGTGGCTGATCAGACCAGTACAAACTAGAAATGCTCTACCACATGTTGGGTACACACAGCCCGTGTGAACATTTGGGGTGGATACTCCAAACCTGTACGTCCGGTGTTTCCTTTGAGCTGTCTCAATTCTGCTTTGCTCATAGAGCACAGCATCCTTGGATGTGGGCACGCCATGCTGAGCGGTCCTGTGCCAGTGTCTCCCATGTCACACAATCAATTCCCAAGTTCTTAAGAGAGACCTTGAGATGTCCTTGTATTGCCTCTTCTGACCATCATGTGAATGCTTGCCCTGGATGAGTTCTCCATAAAACAGTCTTTTTGGTAAGTGTACATTTTGCATTTGAACAATGGGCTAGCCCATCGGAGTTGTGCTCTCTGAAGCAGCATTTGAATGCTTGGCATTTTAGTTCGATTGAGGACCTCAGTGTCTGGTACCTTACCCTGCCAGGTGATCTTCAGAATTTTCCTAAGATAATTCAAATGGAAGCTATCCAGCTTCCTGGCATGATGCTGGTAGATTGTCCAGGTTTCCCAGGCATACAGCAATGAGTTCAGCACAATGGCTCTGTAGACCAGTTTGGTAGTCAGTTTCCCATACTTTCCTTCAGGGCCTCCCAAACACTGAGCTGCTTCTGGCAATGTGTGGGTCAACCTCATTGTCAACGTGTCCATCCCTGGAAAGTACACTACCAAGATAAGTGAACTTATCCACAGCATTAAAAACTCCTTTTCAATAAGAAATTCAGTAAGAGAAAATCAGTAATCACCTGATTGGGCAGCTAGGTGGCACCATAGTGCATAGAGTGCTGGGCCTGGAATAAGGAAGACATCTTCCTGAGTTCAAATCTGAATCTGCCCTCAGACACTTACTACCTGTATCACCTTTGGCAAGTCACCTACCCCTGTTTGCTTCAATTTCTTCATCTATAAAATGAGCTGGAGAAGGAAATAGCAATTCACTCCATATCTCTGCCAAGAAAACCCCAAAAGAGGTCACAGAGAAGGACAGCACTGAAACAAAGCAATCACCCAATTTAGGTGTGAACAGGCTTTTTTTTAATGTTGTGATTATTATCCCTTATGATGAACTTGCAACATTTTACATTTAAAAAAAAAGAATAGGAACAGTGGTAAGGTCCTGTATTTTTGTTCCCACTAAATGCTCAAGCTTCTGATGCCAGCACTGAATATAAGCCTATAGTTAAACATTTGTTGTAGCATAAACATTAGGATGGACTTGTATAATTTACTTGCTAGACTGAGGAGTCTTCTTTCTACACTGGAGCAAGTTAAAGTGGCCCACCAAAGAAAGAGGTTCGCAATGGAGTCAAAAAAATATAAACTGAAGTCAAATCCCCCAAATATCTGAGTGTTTTCCTGGGGCATCAACCAATTTACTGGGAGAAAAGAAGAAAGCTCATCCAAAGTATGCAAATGTACTTGAAGTTTCTCTTTCTGGTTTCTGTTTTCCTTGGCTCTCATCTGACACTTAATAGCTGGAGTCTTAGAAGACACAAGCATAGTTATTCAAGTATACTTTATTAACATAGGAACTTGAGCTATCTTTTGGGTATTCGTCTGAATGTTACTCTAAAATAAGAAAACCACACCTCAAGGAACCAGAAATTTTTGGCTGGTGACATCAGAATAACCATATTCACCCTTAGTTTTGTGGATAAAATGGACATCCATTGAATACTTCACCTTTTATTCTATTTCATTCAGCTAATGTGTTTAATGTCAGGTCATTATCTCTTACGGCTTTTCCAGCTTTAAAGTCAGTGATTCTGTGGGCCATTGTAAAATTTCATTTAACTGAAGTCATCCTGACATCTAGTCCTAGAGAACAAGACAACTTTCATATGGCACATAAAGCATGAAGGGTTATGTTATCCTTTCTAACACCTTCTAAACTAACTTAAAAGTACAAAACATTAGCAAAGGGGAAGAAAAACAATAGAAATGAATAAGTATTTTCACAGGGTCTATTTTGGGGCAGCTAGGTGGAACTGGTCTAGAAATCAGGAAAATTCCTCTTTGTGAGTTCAAATATGGCCTCAGACCCTGGCTTTGTGACCCTGGGCTTGTCATTTAACCCTGTTTGCCTCAGTTTCCTTATCTGTAAAATGAGCTGGAAAAGGAAATGGCAGTGGATAGAGTACCACACCTATATTCAAGAAAACCTGAATCCAAATCCAGCCTCAGTAGGCATCTAGCTCTGGGACCCTAGGCAAGTCCCTTAAATGTTCTGTGCCTCAGTTTCCTTATCCACAAAATGGGGGTAATAATAGCAACTTTCAGGTTGTTACAAGAATAAAACGAGAAAAATCAGAAAATGAGAAAAATACTTTTTCAAATCCTAGAGTACTATATAAATGCTAGCTCTAATTGAAGAATAAATCAGCTGTGGAGTGTCTAGGGCAAAAGGAGATTTTGAATGAACAAGAAGAACATGAGAGAGATTTGCACTCTTTCCCCTTTCTTTCCTGTCATTCTTCTCTGGAGGCTATGTTAGAGGAAGCAGTTCTCTGCTTCTCTTTGGTGGTAGGCAAAGGGCACCAAACACAGCTCTCCTCTCTGGCTCTGGAAGTTGAGTGGTCTCACATCCCAGTAAGTACAACAAGGCCTAGGGTAGTTATGGATTTGTTCTCTACTGCCATCTTCTTGAGAAATATGATTGTGTGTCTTTGTAGTTAGGGTTACTGACATTTCCAATTTAAAAGAGTAATGTTTGATAGAATTTTATGTATTTATTGTGCTAGAAATTCATGCCAAAGTCCATGTATTTACAGCCCTTATTCAGTGTTTCCCTCTTGGTCAAAAAAGAGAGGTCCTCCCTACTGACCAGGCAGCAGGGCATAAAGACTAGAGGGCCGGTTTGGGAAGACCTGGCTTCAGCTTTTGCTATTAACGCTTGGCTATGTGAGTAAATAAGAGCAAATTGCTTCTCTGGACTGTAAAATTTCTCTCATTTGTAAAATGGAGATAAAAATAACTGTAGCTTATCACAAGCATAAGATAAGCCTTCAACTAGATGACGTGTATAAAGTGCTTTGAAAAACTCAAGCTACCATATAAATGTCTCATTATATAGAATCAAATAAGATAAAGAATTTAAATTTGTAAATCAAAAAACTCAAGTGAGCGTTCGGTCCTTTTTCAGTTGTGTCTGACTCTTTTACCCTATTTGCGGTTTTCTTGGCTGAGACACTGGAGGGGTTCATTATTTCCTTCTCCAGCCCATTTTACAGATGAGTCAAATAGGGTTAAGTGACTTTTCCAGGATAGTAGGTATCAGAGACTAGATTTGAATTAAGGTCTTCCTGACTCCAGGCTTGGTGCTCTATCCACTATACCATCTAGCTGCCCATCCAAATAAGTACTATTTACAAAAGATAGAACTCTAGATTAAATATATCAACATATGTATTTAAAATCCTAAAGCATTCCCATAGCAATGCCTTGAAAAATCAAGCCAAACTGAACAGACATATTGTTTTTGAACCTAGTCAAGATAATAAAGATTTATTAAGTGCTCACGATATGCCAGGCACTGTGCTCAGGGGTAGGGATGCGGACCCTCTCCGTAAGGACCTTATAATTTAACATGGAAGACACACAGAAAAGGGAGCTGAAAGGGAGTGGTAGGGAAGGTGCCCAAATCAGGACATGGTGATGAAGTTGACTAGGTTGGGCCCTTCCAAAACCAGCAGTTTCAGATGGAACTCCCTAGTGGGAGAAAGGAGATACAGGAATAGTCTTTGTAATAAAGCAAATAAGTATTTATTGCTTTGGATAAAAGCCCCATTTTCTGTAATGCTTTTCCCAGAAGATATTAGTTGTTTGCAAATCTAGTGTACACTGGACATTTTTTATATTAAAAAAATCCTTATCAATCCATCTCTTATGTACAAAGCAGTAATAGATTTCTATTACAGTAAGTTTGGATTCAAATGGCAGTTTTGATTCCCTATTTTCACTAATGGAAATATAGGATCATAGATTTTGAGCTAGAAGTGACCTTTGAGATCATCTAGTTTGACCTCATTTTACAAATGAGGAAACTGAGACTCAGGTTTAAGTGATTTGCCCAGGGTCACATGGATAATAAGCACCGGAGGCAAGATTTGAGCCCAGATGTTCTTGATTCTAAGTCCAGAATTCTAACTACTATATCATGCTATAAAGTCAACTTTAATATCAAGATGTAGTTGTGAGTGGGCTTTTTGGGGGCACCTAATAATATTTTGTTCTTTTCCAATTACATGTAAAGACAGTTTTCAACATTCATTTTTTGTAAGATTTTGAGTTCCAATTTTCTTCTCCCTCCCTTTCCTCCCTCCTCCCTAAGACAGAAAGAGATTTGATAATAGGTTATACATGAAGAATCCTATTAGACCACATTAGTCATATTGTGAAAGAAGAATAAGAACAAAAGGGGAAAACCACGAGAAAGAAAAAAAAAGAGAAAATAGTGTACTTTGATCAGTTCACTGATCCAACCATTCTGGACAGCAATTTGGAACTATGCCCAAAGGGCTATAAAACTGTGCATACCCTTTGATCCAGCAATACCACTGCGAGGTCTATATCCCAAAGAGATTATAAAAAAGAGAAAGGGACCCACAAGTACAAAAATATTTATAGTACTTCTTTTTGTGGTGGCAGAGAATTGGAAATTGAGGGGGTGCCAATCAATTGGGAAATGACTGAATAAGCTGTGGTATATGAATATCATGGAATACTATTGTTCTGTAAGAAATGATGAGCAGGCAGATTTCGGAAGAACCTGAGGAGAGTGATGTAAGCAGAACCAAGAGAACAGAATAACAGCAACACTGTGTGATGACCAACTTTGATACATCTAGCTCTTTGAAGCCACACAATGATCTAAGACAATTCCAAAATTTCCAATAGAAAATGCTATCCACATCCAGAGAAAGAACTATGGAATCTGAATGCAGATAGAAGGATACTATTTTCTCTTTTTTTTCCTCATGTTTTTTCCTTTTTGTTCTGATTCTTCTTTAATATGTAAATATATCTAACAGGATTGTATATCTATAGCCTATATCAGATTGTATGCTATCTTGGGGAAGGAGAAGGAAGGGAAAAAATAAATTTGGAACTAAAAATCTTATAAAACTGAATGCTGGAAACTATCTTCACATGTAATTAGAAAAAATAAAATACAATTAAATGGGGGGAAAACCAGAATGGTTGGATCAGTTCATAACTCCACCAAAAATACATTAATGTTCCAATTTTCCCACATCTTCTCCAGCACTTATCATTTACCCTTTCTGTCATATTAGCCAATCTGATAGGTATGAGGTGGCACCTCTGAGTTGTTTTAATTTTCATTTCTCTAATCAATGGTAATATAGAGCACTTTTATGTGACTATAGGCAGATTCATCTGCAAACTGCTTGTTCATATCCTTTGACCATTTATCAACTGGGGAATGACTTGTATTCTTATAAATTTGACTCAGTTCTCTATATATTTGAGAAAAGAGACTTTTATCAGAAACACTGGGTGTAAAAATTATTTCCCAACTTTCTGCTTTCCTTCTAATCTTGGTTGCTTTGGTTTTGTTTGTGCAAAACCTTTTAAATTTAATGTAATTAAAATTATCCATGTCTCATTTCACTAGAATAGGTTAGGTACACAAGACATAGTAGTTAATGACTATAGTAATCTACTGTTTGATAAACCCAAAGACTGCTGCTTCTGGCATGAGGACTTAGTATTTGACAAAAACTTCTGGGAAAACTAGAAAATAGTATGGCAAAAACCATGCATAGATCAACATCTCACACCCTGTACTAAGATAAGATTGAAATGGGTACATGATTTAGATAGAAAAGGTGATACCTTTAGCAAATTAGGAGAGCAAGGAATAGTTTACCTGTCAGATCTATGATGAAGGAAAGAATTCATGACTCAACAAGAGATAGAGAACATTATGAAATGAATATTTCTTGAATGATTGTTATTAGCGAAACATTTACCTGATGTTAGTCTTTAAAATCATAATTGGGCTTCCAACTAAAACCACTTTACAAAATGTGAGCAAAGTTCAATCTTCTGTTAGTTCCATTTCAACAATCCTATATATAAAGCTGAAAAATGCAGTGAAACCATTTGAATTGCCAAGACATGTTACAAAGAGAAGAATTTAAATAACTGGACTTTCATCTTAAACTTCTCTTAAGGCACACATCTATTCATGTCACTTCTCTGCTAAGAAACTTTCATTATCTCCCATTTAAATTCTCTAGGACAAAATACATCTATTCTTTGGTTTGGCATTTCAACCACTCCATAATCTAACTTCCATTTGGTTTTCCTAATTTATTTCACATTAATCCCCTTTATGTAATCTACAGTCCAGCAAAACTGACCTATCAGCTGCTCTCTAGACTTGACATTCCATGGGTCATCTCCCCTTTGCCTAGAACTTTTGCCTCCACACCTCTGTCTCTTGAAATCCTTGACTTCTTTCAGTTAGTGAGTTTATAAACATTTATTTAAGCACCTACTAGGAACTATGCTATAGGCAGCTAAGTGACTCAGTGATTAGAGTACTGGGCTTGGAATCATCTTTGTGAGTTCAAATCTGACCTTCGATACTTACTAGCTGTGTGAACCTTGTTAAGTCACTTAATTCCATTTGCTTCAGTTTTCTCACCTATAAAATGAGCTGGAGAAGGAAATGGTAAACCACTCCAGTACCTTTGCCAAGAAAACCCCAAATGGGGTCATGAAGAGTCTGATATGACTCACCAACAGGCACAGTGCTAAGCACTGTGGATACAAAGGAAGGCAAAAGACAGTCCCTGCCCTTAAGGAGCCACAACATGTATAAAACTATGGACAAACAAGCTACAGAAGGAATAAAGAGGGAATAATTGGCTCAGGTGAAACTTTTTATATGAAGTCTGAATTCCCTGGTTGTTAGAGCTTTCTTCCTCATCAAATTACCTTCTGTTATTAGAAGAGACCTATGTGCTGGTGTCTTCTGTATTATATTTCTGTGCTGACTCTGTGTTCCCTGCATGCCATTATGCTACGGAAGCTCCATCTTCCAAACTAGACAGCCAGGGACCATGACTTTGTAGTGGAAACATGGCAGTCTCATCTTTACCAGGCCATTTTCTGTTCTGTTGCCTCTGGATCCATCTCCTTCCTCTAAGAATTGTAATCAAATCAACACTACTATGGCCTCAAGAAAGAGCAAATCAGTTGACTGTCCAATTACTTCATTCCCCATCATGGTGACCTCCAAGACCTTAACTCTATTATACCCTGGCTGCCCAAACATTGTCTTGAGTATTAAAATGTAAGTTTCTTGAGGGTAAAGGCTGTCTTACAATATCTGTATCCCTACATTAGCAAAAACCTAAAGATTTAATCCTCCTTTCCTCTGTCCACCACTCTCTGCTCATTTTTACATAAAAATAAGAAAATGTAGTTTACTTGTAAAAAGCTTGTCTTGTACAAAATTCTTCCTCCCATAAGTTTTATGCTTGATATAACGATTAACCCCAACCACAGGATGAAAATGTGAGAAAAATATACCCATTGATTCTTTTGGGAAGGACTCTAATATGTCACTTTCTGGCCAAACCACCACTTCTCCTTAGGCAATCTGGTGGCTTCTGCTTCAGGGGGCTCAACATTAATTAGTCCCTGATTTAGTACAGATTTGTTTTAGCCCTACTGCAGCTCAGAAATACCAATTCTCCTTCCGCAAACTGCCCCCAAAACAAAAAAAGTATAACCCACAAACTCAAGCAATCCACTAACTTGGCCTTCTCTTGGTAGAAAGGATTTAGGGTGTGGGTCACTACCCCTGGCTGGTAAACCACTTTTTCCAGGATACTGAATGGTAGGAAAGGGACCTAAGAACATTTCCCCCCAAATTATAGTACCAAATTGCTTTATTCATTTATTTCAAAAATTCCAAAAAGCATTTCTGAGCCTATTGAGAGCCAACATCTGGGTCAGGCACTATATATAGTAGAAACAGCAGTAGAAGATACAATAACTGCTTTCCCAGAAATTACCATTGAGTTCACATTTGAGGAGTCACAGGGGTGATGAAGAGAGGAATCAGTTCAATAAATACTTATTAAGAGCCTACAATATATCAGGAACTGTGCTAAGAGAGCCTTGACATGGAACTAAGAAAAGAAAGAGAGGGAGAAGCCAAGATGGCGGAGTAGAAAGACTCATGTATGCTAGCTCCGAACCCACATCCCATAAATTTTCTGTAAAAAGAACTCCCCACAAATTCTGGAAGTCATGCAGAAACACAGTGGAAGAGATTTCCATTCTAGAGAGCCCTGAAAAACCGACATCAAAGGTCCGTAACGCACTGGACATGGAGCGGAGCCCTTGCCCTGGCCGCATGGCCCCAGAGGAGCAGATCTGAGCAGGCTTCAGGGACGGAATCTCCAGCGGCAGCGAAGGTCCCTTTGCCCACAGGCGCTACAGGTCAGTGAGAGAGACTTCTGGGCTGGCCGAGAGAGGAGCGAGGTGTCTCCGTGACTCGGGCCCCCTCGGGAGGCAGCGGCAGAGGCAGTGGTGGCCCAGAACTCCCGGAGCAGACAGGAGCTCTGCTCCATTACTGAAGGTCTCTGCATAAAGCCCCTGAGGGAACTGAACCTGGGAGGTGGCCCTGCCCCCACCTGAGTACCAGAACTTAAGCTCACATTGAATAGTAGCCTTGCCCCCTGCTGAAAGCCCTGAGGCTGGGGAGCAGCATTTGAATCTCAGACCCCAAGCACTAGCTGGGCAGATCTAGGCAGGGGTGGAGAGGAATCTCAGAAGTTAAGTAACTGGCTGGGAAAATGCCCAGAAAAGGGAAGAAAAATAAGACCATAGAAGGCTATTTTCTTGGGGAACAGATGTTTCTTCCTCCTTTCATTTCTGATGAGGAAGTACAATGCTTACCATCAGGGAAAGACATAGAAGCCAAGGCCTCTGTACCCCAAACATCTGAAATAGATATCCAATGGGCTCAGGCCATGGAAGAGCTCAAAAAGGATTTTGAAAATCAAGTTAGACAGGTGGAGGAAAAATTGGGAAGAGAAATGAGAGAGATGCAAGAAAAGCATGAAAAACGGGTCAATACCCTGCTAAAGGAGACCCAAAAAAATGCTGAAGAAAATAACACCTTGAAAAATAAGCTCACTCAATTGGCAAAAGAGGTTCAAAAAGCCAATGAGGAGAAGAATGCTTTCAAAAGCAGAATTAGCCAAATGGAAAAAGAAGTTCAAAATCTCACTGAAGAAAATAGTTCTCTCAAAATTAGAATGGAACAGATGGAGGCTAAAGACTTTCTGAGAAACCAAGAAATCACCAAACAAAACCAAAAGAATGAGAAAATGGAAGAGAATGTGAAATATCTCATGGGAAAAACAACTGACCTGGAGAACAGAGCCAGGAGAGAATTTAAAAATTATGGGACTACCTGAAAGCCATGATCAAAAAAAAAGCCTAGACATCATCTTTCATAAAATTATCAAGGAAAACTGCCCTGACATTCTAGAACCAGAGGGAAAAATCAGTATTGAAGGAATCTATCAATCACCACCTGAAAGAGATCCAAAAAGAGAAACTCCTAGGAACATTGTGGCCAAATTCCAGAATTTCTAGGTCAAGGAGAAAATATTGCAAGCAGTTAGAAAGAAACAGCTCCAGTATTGTGGAAATACAATCAGGATAAAACAAGATCTAGCAGCTTCTACATTAAGGGATCGAAGGGCGTGGAATAGGATATTCCAGAAGTCAAAGGAACTAGGACTCAAACCAAGAATCACCTACCCAGCTAAACTGAGTATAATACTTCAGGGGAAAATATGGTCTTTCAATGAAACAGAGGACTTTCAAGCATTCTTGATGAAAAGACCAGAGCTGAAAAGAAAATTTGACTTTCAAACACAAGAATGAGAAGAAGCATGAAAAAGTAAACAGCAAAGAGATGTCATAAGGGACTTACCAAAAGTGAACTGTTTACATTCCTACATGGAAAGACAATATTTGTAACTCTTAAAACTTTTCAGTATCTGGGTAGTTGGTGGGACCACACACACACACACACACACACACACACACGCACATACACATGTTCACATGTGCACGTGTACACACATACACATGCACGCACATACAGAGACAGAGAGCACAGAGTGAATTGAACAGGATGGGACCATATTTTAAAAGAAATTAAGGTAAACAGTGAGAGAGAAATGTAGTGGGAGGAGAGAGGGTGAAATGGAATGGGGTAAATTATATCTCATTCAAGAGGCAAGCAGGAGACTTTTTAGTGGAGGGAAAAAGAGGAGAGCTGAGAAAAAAACATGAATTTTACCCTCATCACATTCGACTAAAGGAAGGAATAAAATGCACACTCATTTTGGGATGAAAACCTATCTTACAATACAGGAAAGTGGGGGAGAAGGAGATAAGCAGGGTGGGGGGGATGATGGTAGGGAGGGCAATGGGAGGAGGGAGCAATTTGAAGTCAACACTCTTGGGGAGGGACAGGATCAAAAGACAGAATAGAAACAATGGGGGGCAGAATAGGATGGAGGGAAATACAGTTAGTCTTACACAACACAACTATTATCGAAGTCATTTGCAAAACGACGGAGATATGGCCTATATTGAATTGCCTGCCTTCCCAAAGGGAATGGGTGGGTAGGGAGGGATGGGGAGAATTTGGAACTCAAAGTTTTAGGAACAACTGTTGAGCATTGTTCTTGCTACTAGGAAATAAGAAATACAGTTAATGGGGAATAGAAAGTCATGTGGCCCTACAGGACAAAAGAGAAGATGGGGACAAGAGAAGGGAGGGATGATAGAAGAGAGGGCAGATTGGTGATAAGGAAAATTAGATTGCTTGGTGTATTGGGGTGGGGGGAGGGGATAAATGGGGAGAAAATTTGGAACCCAAAATTTTGTGAAAATGAATGTAAAAAGTCAAATAAATAAATTTATATTAAAAAAAAAAGAAAAGAAAAGAAAGAGCTTCAAGGGGAGGGATGATGAAGCCGTCCAACTTGACTTTGTGCTCCTGGAGGGAAGGGACAATTCTGTATTCCTATATCATCCAGCACAGTACTAGGCACACAGTTAGATATTCAACAAATACTAAGTGAATTAAATTGTCCATTGTTTTAGTTTTTTCAAGAGATGAAGCTAAAACCTAAGCCCTAAGACATTATTATAACTTCCTCTTAAGGGTTGCTCCTTTTCAGAGCTAAAAGTATCTATTCTTCAAAAGTAACCATGGCTTAGGGTAGTAAAACAATGACTGATGATATACTATATACTTTGTTGTGTTATTTCTCAAGGTACCAGACCATTGTGATTTGCGTACAGTGGGCACTCAATAAATATTATTGCCTGATTCACTAGCCAAGAGGTGTTATGCATCATTAACTTGTCAACATTGGACATTTTTCTCTAGTAGACCATTAAAGGTATTCCTTAATAAAATACGTGTAGTGTGGGTGAGTGAATGTTGCAGTTGATAGAGATAGATAATCCCACTGTGCTTTTTCTGTGTGCCTGCCAAATATCTAACTGGGAATCATCATCTGTCCATGGGTTTTAGAAGGTGAGAAAATTAATTTTTTGGTTATTTTATTGATGCCTTTTGTTTTTCACACTAGGGACATTCCTGATCCTCCGTCCCTGCCCCCAGCATAGAACCTGCCTTTGCCACCAATAATAATCAGTAATAATAAAAACCAATCAAGACGGTAAGTGATGAACTCTGACAACACATGTAATTATTCCATACCCATAGTCACTGCCTATCTACTGAGAGACATATTTCATCATTTATCCTCTGGCCCACTGGCCATTACCTTTAATAAAAGTTTAGCTATCTGTTATTTTTCAGTTGTTGTACTCACTATGTATATTGTTGTCCTGGTTCTACTTTCTCTTGCCCTGCATCAGTTCATGTAGGTCTTCTCATGTTTCTCTAAATTCCTTATGACTTAGTTATATCAACTATAGTATCTGTTATATTATATTGGAGTCTATGGGGTATTCAAAGAGGACTGGCCCCTCTGGTATAAGGGCTGCCGAACCCTTTTCAGGGCTGCTCGTCCACCTTTGGAGTCCACCTTTACCTAACTCTCACCTGTGGATCCAAGAAGTGGTAGCAAGCACAGAAGACACACTCCAGTAAAACTGTCTCAGCAGATGAGCTAAACCAGGCTGAGGATAACTAACAGGCCTCAAACCTGTTAGTGAGTTAGCAGGACGTCTACATCAAACCTGTGAAGACTTCCCAAGGCAGAACAGGTGGATGAAAACAGTTTGTCCCAATGGCAATGAAGGAGGCTCTGGAGCACGTAAAGCTTTGTCCAACACTGATGCATCCCAGGTCGTTGTTAGTTGTCTTGCCTTTTTTTTGGCACTGGACTTCAATGGTTCAGGATGAGAAGTGAGGCTTATAACTTGACACAACTATGCTTCACTTAAATCCAGTTCACGTGTGAATCAAGACGTCACTGTGACGTCACTGGTCCTCTCTGAAAATGAAGGACAAATGACAACAATTTCACACGTCCTTTTACTGGGCTTCAGTTCCAGCCAACCTTGATTACAATTCACTGTTCCTGATGAAGATGATGGCTTCAAAGAAATCTTTCTATGATCTGCCCAAGATCACACAGGTAGTTGGCATCAGAGATGGGATTAGAACTCAGGCCTTGACACTGGAGCCATTGCTTTTCCCACAGCATGATGCCTACAAGCAACGGCACACCTGTAATTCTGCAACTGTAGTTCAAAACTTGACTCAGTAGGGAAACTGATTCCCATTGTAGTTTAAGAACATATCCTTTCCATTTCATTTACAGGATGGACCTCCCAACTCCCATTCACTCAGGTTTGCAATGAGATTTTCTTCTAAGGAATGGATGGATATGGCATTGATTTAACTTCTTCAATTTGGCAAAATCACAGACTGGGCAGTGGTCAGAGTCCTTTTATACGACTGCACTTCCTCCATACTCTTCTCCATGTTTAATCTTGTTTGTTTTGGGGGAGTGTTCAGTTATTTTAATTTGTCATTAATATGCTTCAGTTACTATCCTAAAGTACAGCACATTCTCCATCAGTTCTTTTAAAAAAGGGTTTATGTGAAAGTTAGTAAATGTTTGAAAGGGTCAAAGGTGAGTTTTACAACTATTTTTAAAAATAGTTTGACAGAATGGACCTGGAAATTATCTCTCATTTCTTGACTGATCTTCTAATAGAAAAGAGTTCCTAACATTTTAGGGGGCATGATTGACCACTTTGGCAGTCTGATGAAGTCTGTGTATGGGTCTCTTCCAAGAATAATTTTTTTAATGCATAAAATAAAATACATAGGATTACAAAGGAAATTAATTATATTGAAGTACAGTTTTCTTTGAACTTACACACAGCAAGAAGCGCGAACATAGACTGTATCTAGTGGTAACAAAGTAAAACACATTTGAAAGATTTTAGTATTTTTATTGATGCAATGATAAAGAGTCCAATATAATGAAAATAATATCTAAAGTTCTTTAAGATCTGCAAAGTGCTTACCATAGATTAACTCATTTAATTTTCACAACAATCTCATAAAGGAAGTATTATTATCTACCTCCATTTTGCTGATGAGGAAGAGATGCAGAAAAATTAGGTAACTTACCCAGGGTCACATAGCTATTAAGTGTTCAAGGCAGGATTTGAACTCGGGACTTCTTAACTCCAAATTCCATACCCTATTCACTATGATACCTAGATGCCCCTGATGATGAAACATGCTGCTCACTTCCTGAGAGACAGGAGGAGACAAACTTAAAATTTGGAAGGACATATTTTCAAACATGACTTATGTAGGAATGTTTTTATAGACTATCTAGATATATAGTGAGGTATTCTTCATTTTTTAAAAATTTGTTCAGTTTTGGGAAGTTGTAAAGACAGATTTTTAAAAAAAATTTGTTATATAAAAAAATTTTTAAATTGAGTTATCAAAATACTCAACACCATATACATACGTAGGTATACACACATGTAGGAAGAATATATTTATATATTTGCACATGTTCATATCTATATACATGGATATATATAAATACAGTCCTCCTATGGGTGTATACACATATAGATATACATACATGTAGATATGTATGTATGTAGGGGGAATGTATGTATATATGCATATAGGTTGTGTCTCTCCCCCCAACCCACCCCAAGTCTTAGTGCAGTTTTAAGCTATTAAAACTTTTGGGATACCCTGTATAGCTCACTTCTCTACTACCACTATCATCTTGCTTTGATTTGTCAGCATCATTCTAAAAAAATTTATGAATTTTGCATCCTAGATAATAGTGCTCCCCTCCCCTAGTCAACTTATTATGGCTTTGGGATCTTATCCAGCTTTTTTTGTCTAGGATGGGGTAAGGGTGAGGGGAAGAGATGGTTTTTATGTGAAGAGGTTGCAAAGACTAGTCATCTCTCCATCCTCTAGACTTTTTTAAAAAATAAACTTGATTTCACATAATCCAGAAATAACAAAACCATTACTCTGGCTTTGTATATGCAATTAACACAAGTTCTTCTGAGCTGGGAGCTCAGGAAGTATAATTAAATTGACAGACATCCAAAAGTTCTGCAGTAACTTCATTACTGGAAGGAAATTAATAGCAACACCATGCAAAAGGAGAAGATTGAGTTAGAATTTGTTCTCCATCTTCCATTTACTAATGTTCTTGGTTACATAATCAATCTTCCCATGGCATAAGACTTTGCCTGTAGGTAGAAATGGAAATGACCTGAGCCAAATTGATCATTTTCTTACCCTAACTATTTAAGCAAGATTCAAATAGAAAGATTTGAATTCTTCCCAGTCTTTCTATTGTGTGGGACAAGAAACCAAACCCCAACTTAATGTAAAACAAAAAAAAAAAAAACAACCTTAAGAGCCAAATAAAAATAGAGAAGCCTAGAAGGTTTGCTTGTTTCTCTTTTAAACTGATCTAAATATCACTAGAGTGAAGATATTATAAGGACAAAATGTCAAACCAAATGAGCTTGTTCCTCTGAAATCAAATACAGTTACATCTGAAGACTCGATCCAGCTTTCAGTTAACAATTAAGTGCAAAGGTACAATAAGATGTTTAAATATAAAACCAAAAAAAAGTCTATTTAAATAAAGGACCAAAAAGAACATCTTCAAACATCAGAACTGACGTTTCCTGTACTTTAGCAATACATTTCACTCCAAGTTTTCTAGCTTCTAAGGTAGGGATTCTTAACCTGGGGTCTATGAACTTGGTTGTTGCTTTTTAAAAATTTAATATTTTGATAGCTATAATTTTAAAAAAATTGTTGCTGATTTTTTTCTTTTCACATCACCAAAATTTTCCCCAATTTACTTCATCTGAGGTGAAATGTTCAGAATATTTTGATTTTCATTTCTCTTATTGTTTATTTGGTGCATACTTTCATATGGTTGTTAATAATCTTTTTTTTTTAAAAAAACTGTTCATTCATGAGAGACGATCACTTCTCTTATAATAATAAGAGCCTGAATTAAGACTAAGGTTTTTCTCCTTTTCTACTTCCTCATTCAGAAATCAGCCCCTTTAGATTAGTCAGGCAGCCTTTGATAATGAAAGGAAAAACTCAGAGCTGATCAACAGGTAAAGAAATTGTAGTTTAGGTGAACTGATGGATTCTGGCCCATTATATTTTACTCAGAAAAGTCTGGGTAAAAGTAGATTTTCCCTTTTGTCTAGATTGCCCTAGGTGGGATGGTATGGATATAGATAAGCCACTTTGACCAAGATTGAGGCTCTCAGACCCTATTTGAATAAACCCACCTCTCATTATAATATCCATTCTTTTACTACTTGTTAACCAATCTGAGCTAGTCTCAGGAACACCCACTCTTCCAAGGGCATATAAGCACTGAGTACATTCCATGAGAAGTGTTTGGCATTCGAGTGTCACTGACCCTTTTATTAATTATATGCTAGAATAATTAATAAAATGATTAATTACCCTAAAACTATGTCTCTTATATGTCACATTCATATCTTTTGACTACTTATCTGTAGCCATGATGTTCCCTCTTAAATTTTTTTTTGACAATTGAAAGTATATCATAATAACTGGTATTTGTATAGCAGTTTATAAAGCACTTTAAATATATTAACTCATTTTCTCATTCATCTTCAGACCCAAAACTTTTCCTTGAGTTGAAATTTATTATACAACATTTTCTTTAAAGGAAACTGAGTGACAAAGTGAACAATATCTTTAACTAGTTTTTTTTAAAAAAATGTTTTATCTTTAACTAGTTTTACAAAACATCTAAAAATTCTACTCAGTCAAATGATCCCTTCACTCTCCCCCTCTCTCCAATCCCCCACTATAAGATCAAAAGACTTAATATTAAGATGAAATTCAATAGAGACAGTTCTGTAAAAGTGTAAGAGAATATAAAATTTCAGAATAGGAAGACTTAAAGATGATGCTATTTAATCTCCTCATTTTATAGAAGCCTGGGAAGCTAAAATGAATTGCCCTCCTATCTACTAAAAAAAAAGTTATTCCAAAGCACAAAATAGTTGACCTTAAGTAATGGATGGCAATCTGCTTATTCAGTGTAAAATAAATATATGTGCCATATTGTTAGTTGGACCCGGAATGGATTTGTATATTGCAATAGCCTCCTAATAATCTTTCTTCTGTAAGTGTCTCCCCTCTCTGATCCATCTTTTCTGCAGCTGCCAAATTGATGTCCCTGAAGTACAGGTCCGATTATGACACTTTTGTGTTAAAAAATATTCAATTGCTCACTATTACCTTATGGAGAAAATATAAAACCTCTGTTTGGTAATGCAAAGTCCTTCACAATCTAGTTCCCTCCTGTCTTTGAAAAACAAATAGTTTTTTGTTGGTATTCTGAACTGAGAGAAAATAAGGCAGAGGAAGACAAAGAACTGATCTCAGAGCCAGGAAGACAGGTTTGAGGACTGCCTCTGATGCATGTTAAGTGACCTTAGGCATGTCATGTAACTTCTTAATGGACTAGACAACTCTATAACACCACCATATTGCAGATAAGGTGCCTACCTACATTGGTAAAAGGAATTTCCTTATTTGATTCCCTTTATCAATATCACAGATCCAGTCTCAATCCTATTCAGACTTGACCAGTGCCAACTAATGTGAAAATTTCTATATGCAAAGAAGAATAGAAAAGGAGGATAATACGTGATATTTTAAATCTCCATTATGCCTAATTTTAGGAAAAAAGTATATAATACACTCAGCATGTTGTTTCCAAACCTGTCCCATCTATCTGCTTCCCTCTGAACCTCATGTGTTGTACAGTTTTTAAATGCTTCACTAGGCTATTTTCATTCTTTCTTCATCACTCATTACCATGGTCAACCAACTTTTTTTTAAAAAAATCTCCTTTATAATCAGTAAACATAGTCAAACAAAACAAATCCCTACATTTGTATGTGTGGATGTGTACATCCACAAATCTATACATTCATGCATTTGGACATTAGTCACGTCAAAAATGTATTTCTCATTCTTCATGTCTAGTCTAAAAGCTTTCTGTCAAACCGAGAGAAGCAAGTTTCATCCTTGGTTCTTTGGGTCCTCCTTGATCATTGCACTAGACAAAATTCTTAAGTCTGTTGCAGGTATTTTTCTTTGCAACATTGTAGTCACTGTATAAATTGTTCTTCTGATTCTGCTCGTTTTACTCCGCATTAGTACATACTCTTTGAGTTTCCAGGATTATTCCCCTTTATCCTTTCTTAGGGCATAATAATATTCCTTAAAATATCACAATTTTTTGCTTAGCCATTCCCTGATTAGTGGGCACCCCCTTTACTTTCAGTTCTACACCACAACAAACAGGTCCTTTCTCTCTTTTAATTCTTTGGGATACAAGCCTCAGCATTCTATTTTTGAGTTAAAAAGATATGCACAGTTAATAATTTGAGGGGCATGGTTCCAAATTGTCTTCTAGAATGGCTATACTAATTCACAGCAGGGCCATCTCCAGTCATCCTGATGGATGTCTGGCCATTAGACCCATATGGCTCTGGAGGAGAAAGTGAGGCTGGTGACTTTGCACAGCCCTGCCTCACTTAAATCCAGTTCAGCTTCATGTCATGGTATCACCTCCCTGATGTCATGGTCTTCTTTGAGAATGAAGGACAAAGAACAGCAATAACTAGTTCATAGCTTTACCAATAATAAATTAATGTGCTTGTCCTTACAAATCCCCTGCAACAATTGTTATTTTTTTTTTTTTGGTCATCTTTGTTAGTGATGGATATGATGTTTTAATGGGATCAGAGTCTTAATTTTTATTTCTCTTATCATTAGTTATTTGGAACATTTTTATATGGTTGTTGGTAGCTTAGAATTCTTCCTTTGGTCATTGTTCCTATCCTTTGATCATTTATTTTTTGGAAAATGATTCTTGTTCTTATATATTTGGATCAGTTTTTCTATGTGCCTTGGATAGTAGATATCAGAAAAGGTCAGTGAGAAATTTTTTTTTTCTTAGTTAACTGCTTCCTTTCTAATTTTTACTGCTTTAATTTTGTGCAAAAGCTTTTCACTTTCATATCATCAAAACTGTCCATTTTATCATCTGTGATTCTCTCAATTTCTTGTTTGGACAATAACTCTTCTCCTACCCATAGCTGTGAAGGGTCTATACTTCCAGCCTCTTCTAATTTGGTTATGATTTGACCTTTTATATCTAGGTTCTGAATACCACTTAAAGTGCATTGTGGAATGTGGTGTGAGATGTTCATTCTGTCTTTCCAGGCTGATTTACTATCACTTCCTCTCACTCACGCCATGTTTCAGCCAAAATGCTTTAATCGATGCTATCCATATATAATATCTATCACTGTGCTTTTACACAAACTATCTGTCCCTTATGTCTTGAAACCATCCCATTCTCCCTTTACCTTTGGAATCTTCAGCTCCCTCCAACATTTGGCTCAAGGGCTATCTCCTGTGGTAGATCTTTCTTGATATCCCCCCTCCCCACAAAGTTGTTAGTAGTCCCCCTCCATCACTTTGTATATACTCATTTTTCTGGGCACATCACTTCTCCCAAGTTAAGCGTAAGTTCCTTGAGGGCAGGGACAATTTGTTTTTGTCTTATTATCCCTGGAATTTAAACACAATACCTCACACACGTTAGGCACTCAGCAAATGCTTAGTGAATTTGAAAAGTATGATCTGAGTACTCTGCTTTCGGGTGATCTAACTTAAAGCAAGAATGGAACTTTTAGTATCAAGTTGAATGAACGATGAACATGGCCTTAAAATGATCTGATAGAAAATGAGCTTTGTTCAGTCCAAAATCAAATTTTCTACCAAGTTCCTGTAGAATATAAAGATCATAATATATTTTGTTGATTAAAGTACCTTGGATACCAGGTATGAGTAGGGCAGATTGACATTCTATTTTAATCTAGCATGAAAACAAACATCAGATGGCCTCAGGTGTTTGGGTGTTTTGTTTTGTTTTGTTTTTGAGAGGGAACTCTGCATCCTCTCACTGATTAAAAACAAACTTGAAAAAAAACATTTAGCTCTATAGCACCTAGCATTGATGATATGAACTAGCTACTATATATATTTAGAAGGGGAAGGCAAGGCAATTGGGGTTAGGTAACTTGCCCAAGGTCACACAGCTAGTAAGTATGTCAAGTGTCTGAGGCCAGATTTGGACTCAGATCCTCCTGACTCCAGGGCTGGTGCCCTACTCACTCACTATGCCACCTACCTGCCCCTGGCTAGTATATTTTTTGAGGCAAGGGTAGCCAACTGTTTACCTTTTCCATGAAAATTCTAAATAGGGATGCAATAGTGCATCTTTTAAAAACCCTGCTTCAGTTGTAAATGCATTATTTCAATGACTATCTTGCTATGTGCCATGGAGATAAATATGCAGAGGTCCAGTACCTGTGGCCTGCACTTGTTTATTTACACTTGAGATTTCTTAAAGAGGAACCATCAATTCAGAGTCTCCAAGGGAATGCTCAGGGAACATTTACAAAACATCCATTGATCTACATAGTCATAACAAAATGCCTTAAGAGTAACAAGAAAATGAAACCCTCCACTAACTACCTCAAAACAGGCCTCTCTCCATCTAGGTAGGCAAACACAGAGTGACAGCATGCAACCAGTATTTTGAGACTAAAAAGAATAGGAAAAAGAATTTCAAAGATAATGCTCCTTCCTCACGAAATTCCTCACTTCCAGTGTCCTTGAAATTCTCATCTTCAGTAATATTAGATGTTCAGCTCTTGCTATCAACTGTACAAAGTGGGTTGGGAGGAAGTCTTCCGATTGTTCCTGTCTGAAGAAGTAACCAGTAACAGCAGCAAGACTCAGTGAGGATAGCAAGGCAGAGGTGTAAAAAACGGAGGAAGGGATAGTCCTCCCCGATGCCTGTCCTCTTCCCTTTCCCTTCTCTACATATTCATCTTTAAGGATCTTTCCCTTCAGACGTTATATAACACTTTGTTTTGTACCTCCTTCATGCTATTATTTACTTTGTATAACACTTATTATGTATTACATTTATCTGTCTTTCTGCTTCACCAGTTCCCCGCACCCTTTCTCCCCATTACTATAATGTAAGTTCTTGAAGCCAGGGACCATGTCTTATAAATACTTCTTTCTTCATTTGTCCAGTGCAGTCAGTCAACAAACACTTATTAAGAGTCTCCTTTGTGCCAGGCACTGTGCTAAAAGATGGGGATACAAAGACACAGTAGGTATTTAATTAATATAGTGCTTGCTAAATGAATGAAGTTGGATCTTTTATCTTCCTAACTTCCCACATTCCTCTTGCCACTAAAAGTTATAGGATGGTCCACAACTGTCTCTTAGAACTGGCAAAGGCAATGGGAATGATAGTTTGTACTGGCTCAAATGAACTGAGAAACCAGGTAAATATGATTGTATTAAAAGTCAAAGTCTTTCTGGGTCAGAACCATCCAGATGGCATCTTAGGCTACTGTTTCTCAGGCAGGAAGTTAAGGCACATCAGGACATCACAAAAACATTTGCAATTTTTTGATGGGGGTGAGGTGGGTCATGGATAAAGATAATCATAATGGATAAAGGAAAAGGACCTGCTTGTAAAAATATTTATGGCAGCTCTTTTTGTGGTGGCCAAGAATTTGAAATTGAGAAGACATCCATCAATTGGGGAATAGCTAAATAAGTTGTGGTATATGATTGCGATGGAATGCTATGTGCTATACAAAAGGAAAAGCAGGATGGTTTCAGAAAAACCTGGGAAGATCTATGTGAACTGATGCACTTCTTAATATCTGAAGTGAGTAGAACCAGGGGAACATTGTACACAGTGATAGCAATGTTGTAAGGATGGTCAACTGTGATGGACTTAGCTCTTCTCAGCAATACAATGATTCAAAACAAATCTGAAGGACTGGTGATGAAAAATGCTATCCACCTAAAGAGAAAGAACTAATGGAGTCTGGGTGCAGAGCGAAGCATACATTTTTATTTTCTTTGTTATTCTTGTTTGTTTTGTCAATTTTCTTTTGCAACATCTCTAATATAGAAACATTTTTCATGACTACATGTATATAATCTATATGAAACTGCTTGCCTTCTCAAGGAAGGAGGGAGGGTAAGAGAGAGGGAGAGAATTTGGAACTCAAATTTTTTTTAAATGCTAAAAATTTTGGTTTCTAAGTAATGACAAAAACAAAATAAAGATTAAGTGAAAAAATGCATGTTCTTTTCTCCTCCCTTCTTGATTTTATCATAGGTGCAAAAACATTAGGGAATATCACCTTAAGCAACACCTTTAAGAAGGTACCTTTCTGTCAGAGTAGGAAGAAGGTGATTTCTATTCTAGCTCAGGTTCTGACCCTAAGGTATCCCATGGACTTTAGGTTCTCACAGTTTTATCATCTCACTGCCTTAAATAACCAACAGTTTAGCCTTAGTCATTTGCTTTACAATTTTTCATTTCCCTTTCAAGTGCAATGCAAAGTCACACTTAAAAAGGAAACCCTTCCCTAACCCTGGGATCAGTCCAATAACTCCTTCTGGGAAAATTCCCCCAGGACAACAGGACAATGGAAAAACCCTAGGGAGGTTTTTTTTTTTCTTCCCAGCACCAGCCTCTTGAAAATATCAGCTTTATCAAGCATTAGTCTTACCCCATAGACTCATGTCAAGCTGATTAAGTAAGAGAAACCAGAAACCAAAAAAATGAATTTAGAAATAAGAAACAATCAGTTCCTGTGGTTGCTATTGGTGGGGCAGGGGTAGGTAGGCACAAGCAGTCAGATCTGTATAATGACTACAGCACCACAGGATTTTTTTTTCACCTTTAGATGTAAGCAGGAGGTGGCCAAGGGAATCAGAGGTATAGATGATAGGAACTCATGAAATCCCAGAATAATCTTCCCTGAATAATCTACCCTGTCCCTATCTCATTTTAAAAATCCAGTAAAATAATTTCCTTCCCCACAAAACATTTTGTTTTGTTTAACATCAAAAATACAGGAGAAAAGGCACTTTGGAGAATCCCATTTTAACAGAGGGTTCTATTAGATGAAACTATTTCCTCTCCTCATGAATGGCCAAAAGAAAGATTTGTAAATCTGGTTGAAATAAATTCTGTAGATTAAATAATCCTCTATAAAGACAGGATCCTCTTCATACAATGCTCATTCCACGACTAAAGTACCCAATTCTCTACCAAGGGAAAAACAGATAGATATGTTCTCTATAACTCTCTCTGGCTTTACCATTATTAGAGAGATAACATCATATAAGCAAAAGAGTGCTGAACTAAGCATTCAAATGTCACCTATGATTGCAGCTGTAACAAGAATGAGGTGACTTGGGCTTTGCTCAGTGTACCAAAATTTAGAGGGTGCTGATAGCAACGTGCAAAATATAACATGGAAGAATAACAAAGTTAGCAAGAATCATTAGTTAAGTAAGAAGTTACCAGATGTCATGGCTCTCTATTATAGGAGCCTGACCCCATTCTAGTCTCCACCTAACCACTTCCTAATGTCTAGGGATCTCTGTTTCTCTCTGATTGCACCTTGTGTCCTGAGCCCTTCCTTCCCCATCTTAACCGAATTTGTCTTAGAGGATGGATTTTAGGACGTTTTTAGTGCCTCTTGATCTGGATATGTTTTATGTCACTAGAATGGTTAGTCAGTTATACCTGCCTATGATACTATTTGTCTGACCACGGGTGAGTCATTTAACTTTGAATAATGATATTTGTAGTATGTACATCACAGGGCTGATATGAGGCTCAAATAGCTGAGATAGATAAAGCTTAAATCTCCATAAAATTGTATATATAAATGTTGAAGAAGATGTGGGAGAGTTGGAACACTAATTCATTGTTGGTGAAGCTGTGAGCTGATCCAACCAGTCTGGAGAGCAATTTGGAACTATGCCCAAAGGGCTACAAAAATGTGCATACCCTTTGACCCAGTAATATCGCTTCTAGGACTATATCCCAAAGAGATCATAAAAAGGGTCCCACATGTACAAAATTATTTATAGCAGCTCTTTTTGTGGTGGTCAAGAACTGGAAATCAAGGGGATGCTCATCAATTGGGGAATGGATGAACAAGTTGTGGTATATGAACATAATGGAATACTGTTGTGCTATAAGAAATGGGAAACAGGAAGATTTCAGAGAGTCCTGGAAAGACTTATATGAACTGATGTTGAGTGAAAGGAGCAGAACCAGGAGAACGCTATACACAGTAACAGCCACAGTGGGCGAGGACTGTTTCTGATAGACTAAGCCCTTCACAGCAATGCAAGGAGTTAAAACATTCCCAAAGGTTTCTAGAGACCAAATACCATCTATACCCAGAGAAAGAACTATGGAATGGGAACACAGAATGAAGCAAACTATTTTCTTTTGTTTTATGTTTTGTTTTAGTTTTTCTCATGGTTTCTCCCATTCATTTTAATTCTTCTATGCAACATAACTAATGTGAAAATGTGTTTAATAAGAATGTATGTGTAGAACTCATATAAGATTGCATGCTATCTTGGGGAGGGAGGGGGAGAAAATTTAAAACTTATGGAAGTGATTGTTGAAAACTTAAAACAAATAAATTAATTAAATTAAAAAAATAAAATTGTATATATTACTACTGGGAAACAATTGTTTCTCCCCTCCCTGCTTCAAACATCCTAACTACCTAAAAAAAATTTGATTATAAAATCATTCAGTAAAACAAGACAGTAAGCTAAGACCTTGACATCTGGCAGAGGCAAAGATGAAGTTAGGAGGTGTTTATATGAAATTTCCTTTTTCCCATCCAGGATTTAGAACCAGAGTTTGGGCGTCAGCCCTTTCATTTCCTGTCAAATCTACTTCACCTCCAAGTTCAGTGGAGTGGGAATATCATTCCTAATAATGTGCTTATTTGATCGAAATTTCAGAACAATAAATAATGTGGATGCCCTGTGGAATTTGGTATATTGAGATTTGACCTTCCTACTATGTAACAAAATCATCTTATTTTCATTTTGTCTGTACTCTGGGTACTGGCTCTGGTCGAGGTGCTGAAAAGCAAGAAAAACAAACTAAAAAATGGATAGGCAGAAAAGAGCAGAAAAGAGAGCCTAAGATCCAGAGTATCTAAAATCTAAGATATGCTGAATATCGAGGTAGTGGTTTTGTTCTATCTATGTATCTCTGATACACAGAAAGCACCCAGAGAATATAAAAATATAGTTAAACTTGGAAAGGAATTTAAAAATTATCTAGTATAATGCTCTCATTTTAAAAGTAAAGAAACAGAGATTAAGTGACTTGTCCAAGGTCACACAACAAGGTAGCAGCAAAGCCAGGGAGGGACTGAAAAGATGGTTTCTTGACCATACTCTTATATTCCTCCTCTCACACAAAGCAGCATCTCTACTGGCATTTCTTCTTCCCAAAGGAGGTTGGAAATGAGATTTGAAGCAAGGGCTGTGTGAGAAGGGAGGAATATAGTCAGAGGGTCAGAGGGGATGCCCAGGTTCACAAGTCCTCCCTCTGAAGGGTGGAGATTAAGCAGGAAAGGGCAAATGAGATGGAAGTTGGATAGGGCTGATATCACAGAGAAGGTTGCTCCTCTTTTCACTGAGGGATCTCCACATCCCAATTCTGGAACTAGAGCTAGCGGCAGAAAGGAGATGTTGCCATGTGCTGGACAGATTGAAGGCAACCAGCTTGTTCCCTTGCTTCCTTCCCTCAGGGGAGATGCTTTGTCCAATAGGAGATAGAAGGTACACTCTGGTGTTCATGTTTGTATAGCATTGTCAGTTTTACAAAGTGATTTACATGCATTTTCTTATTTGATCTCCACAGCAGCCTGATGAAGTACAAAATCCATCCAAAAACACTGGAGTATTTCTACACATACTTTCAGTATCTTATATTAGTTAAATTGTCCATCTGTTTTAGGAACCCTATTAGGCAGTATGGTACAGTGCCATGGTTCTCCAAGTGTGGTCCAGTCAAAATGGCGTATTTACTGCTCCCTGAGCACAACATCTCACCTCCCATCTCCTTACTTTTCCTGAATTGCATTCCTTTCCCACCTCCAGCTCTTGGAATCTCTTGGTTTCCTTCACAGCTCATTCCAGAGGCAGCCTCATTGTAGGAGACTGTTCTTTCTCAATCTAATCTTTTTTTAAAAAATTAATTTATTTGTTTTCATTTTCTACAATCACTTCCCTAAATCTTGGGTTTTTCTCTCCCTTCCTCCCCCTTCCCTCTTTCTACCCTCCCTCCCCAAGATGGCATGCAATCTCATATGAGTTCTACACATACATTCTTACTAAATACATTTTCATCTTAGTCATGTTGCATGGAAGAATTAAAATGATTGGAGAAACCATAAGAAATACCAACACAAAATAAAACAAAATGCAAGAGAAAATGGTTTGCTTCATTCTATGATCCAATTCCATAGTTCTTTCTCTGGATGTGGATGGTATTTTGCCTCAAGAGTCCATTGGGAATTTTTAGGTCTTTGCATTGCTGTGAAGGGCTAAGTCTACCAGAAAAATTCCTCACACCCTGTGGTTGTTACTGTGTACAAAGTTCTCCTGGTTCTTCTCCTTTTACTCAGCATCAGTTCACATAAGTCTTTCCAGACCTCTCTGAAGTCTTCCTGTTTCCCATTTCTTATAACACAATAATATTCCATTACATTCATATGCCACAACTGGTTCATCCATTCCCCAATTGATGGTCATCCCCTTGATTTCCAGTTCTTGGCCACCACAAAAAGAGCTACTATAAATATTTTTGTACATGTGGGACCCTTTTCCATTTTAATGATCTCTTTGGGATACTGTCCCAGAAGTGACATGCACATTTTTGTAGCCCTTTGGGCATAGTTCCAAATTGCTCTCCACAATGGTTGGATCAGCTCACAGCTCCACCGACAGTGAATTAGTGTTCCAACTCTCCCACATCTTCTTCAACATTTATCATCTTCTTGTTTTGTCATATTAGCCAATCTGAGAGGGGTGATGTGGTACCTCAGAGTTGTTTTGATTTGCATCTCTCTCTGATCAATAGTGATTTAGAGCATTTTTTCATGTGACTAGATAACTTTAATTTCTTCCTCTGAAAACTGCCTGTTCATATCCTTTGACTTTATCAATTGAAGAATGAGTTCAATCCAATCTTAATAGCAATGAGTGCCTTTGTATCTCTGTTTCTAGTAAGGTGCCAAAGCAAGCACTAGCTGAAGCAGGTAGGTACCCCAAAGGAATGACCAGAGGTGGCGTGTGCCACATCAGTATCACCACCACCTACTACTCCTTTCACCTTGATGAAGACAACCCAAGGTCTACTGCCTTTCTTCCACAATGGCTCCTAAAATCATAAGATAGTAGTCATCCCATCTTTACCACCAGTAGTGCCTATTGCTGACTAATTGCTAGCAATATGCAGGTAAGCATAAAAGCCTGGAAAACAGTAGACTCTCCAGACCACCAGCCCTGCTCCCAACCCAGACCTGGAAGCCATCATTCATAGCAGCAATGGCTGTGGAGAAGGAACCAGTCAAACAGAGGCACTTTGGCATTCTGAGGGAGTGACAGAAGAGGGTGAAATATGCCATGCAGGTCAATTCACTGCCACTTCCCTTAAGAATCCAGTGGGTACCTCCCAGGACCCTGAGCCCAAGATCCCCAGGAATAGAAGTGCCCTTAGACCACCAGGCCAGACGCCAAGGCCGACATCCAGAGAATCAACCCCTGTGGAGAGTCAACCTAGCAACTATTTCTACAAAGGTTACACAGCCCCTTAGTCCTCAGAAGCCACAAACATTCATGATCCAGAAAAGATCTTACCACCAATGCAGCCTAGCGCTTTGTACATATTGTTGTTCAGTCACATTCAATACTTTGTGACCCTATTTGGGGTTTTCTTAGCCAAGGTACTGGAGTAGTTTGCCATTTCTTTCTCCAGATCATTTTACAAATGAGGAAGGTTCTCAAGAAGTAGTAATGTCGTTAACAAATTAATAGGATAGAAGAAGAAAAGAGCATTAGGTGACAGCCAGATGGGGACGAGCTTTATTTTCAAGCTGAAGAGTGTATTTTTCATCCCAGAGGCAATCACAGATCACTGGAGATGAATGAACCAGTGAATGACAGTGCAGTCAAACCAGCACCTTAGATGTTACTTTGGCACTATCCTAGAGGACAGACTAGTGATAGGATCCTGGAAGCAGGGAGACTGATTAAAAGACTACTACAGTAGTCTAAGAGAGAGACTGTGAAGGCCTCAAAGACAACATGAAAATGGTAGGATAAGTTCAAAAGATGTCACAGAAGAAGACTCAGCATTTGGTTGAATGTGGTAGGGTAGAAAGAAGGAAAAGTCAACTCTTAGATTATGAACCTGGGTGACTGGGAATATGAAAGGCCTAACTAAACACTGGAAAAGTTTAGATTTTTTTTTTTGTTGATGAATAGGGAGCCATTTTTTGACCAGTGAACCCATCTGATTAATATGTTTTTGTTGTTTTTACCAGACCTGGGATGTAATCACTAGGGGAGATCCCCATGAAGGAATTCTCTATACCTGTTTGCTCTATAATATATAATCTTAATTTTTTCTTTTGAATTTTTTTTTCTTCTACTTAATAGTATTTTATATTTTCCAATTACATGTAAAAATAGTTTTCAATATTCACTTCTATAAGATTTTGAGTTGCAAATTTTTTTCCCTTCTCTCCCCACTCCCCAAGACAGCAAGCAATCTGATATAGGCTATACATGTATAATCAAACTAAATATATTTTTACATTAGTCAGGTTGTGAAAGAATCAGAACAAAAGGGAAAAACCATGAGAAAGAAAAAAACAATAACAAAAGAAAAATAGTATGCTTAGATAGGCATTCAGACTTCATAGTTCTTTCTCTGGTTGTGGATAGTATTTTTCATCATGAGTCTTTTGGAACTGTCTTAGATTATTGCATTGCTGAGAAGAGCTAAGTCTATCAAAGTTAGTCATTGCACAGTGTTGCTGTTACTATATACAATGTTCTTCTGGATGTGCTCACTTCACTCAGTATCAGTTCATGTAAGTCTTTCCAGGTTTTTCTGAAATCCACCTGCTCATCATTTCTTATAGCACAATAGTAGTCCATTACATTCATATATCACAACTTGTTCAGTCATTCCCCAAGTGATGGGCATTCCCTCAATTTCCACTTCTTTTCCATCACAAAAAGAGCTGCTATAAATATTTTTGTATATGTCATAATGTTAATGGGATATAAGATCTTTCCCCACCCATTACTAGGCCTCACATGGATCCCTGGCACAGAGCCAGTTAGTCTCTGGACCACAGAGATTCCCATACTTCCCCAATTAAGTGATGATTTCCAAGCTCATTTAAGCCAATCAAGTGCCCAGTCTTTGATTGGAAACAGTATATTACTTGGAGGGAAAGGTGTGGGCAGAGAGAGAAATAGGCCTAAGGAAGAAGAGGCCTAGGGAAGAACTTGCCTAGGGGAACTTGCTGGAGGGGAGGCTTGACAGAGAGAAAGCTTGAGATGTCTTCACTCCCTGGATTGGGGATGACTACTTTACTAAATCTTGCCTTCTGGTATTCTAACAGCAATGTTCCAAATATATGTTTTGGTTTTGTCTTGGAGGAGGACAGTTTACTATATTTTGCAAACCATCCCTGGGAATACATATACATATTCATAGCAGTTGTTATGATATCACGTTGGTATTATACATGTGGATCCTTTCCCTATTTTTATGATTTCTTTGGGATATAAACCTGGTAGTGGTATTGCTGGATCAAAGAGTATGGTATGCATAGTTTTAGAGCCCTTTGGGCATAGTTCCAAATTGCTCTCCAGTATAGTTGGATCAATTCACAATTCTTCCACCAATGCATTAGTGTCCCAATTTTCCCATATCTTTTCCAACGTTTATCATTTTCCTTTTCTGTCATATTAGCCAATGCAGTGGTCACTTGAAGTTGTTTTAATTTGTATTTCTCTAATTGATAATGATTTATAACATTTTTTCTTATGACTTCAGACAGCTTTAATTTCTTCCTCTGAAAACTGCCTGTTCATATCCTTTGACCATTGACTTGCATGTAATTTATAATCTCAGAGAGTGACCTGGTGAGTAGTTGAATATGACTACTGAAAGGTCCAGCAGGCATTTGTGTTGAGAAACTAGTACTGAGGCAGGAGGACAAGGCTAGAACTCAGAATCGAAGGTCATCAGTGCAAAGGCAATGGAAATTTTGAAAAATGAGGGAGCAGTACTTAGAGAAGACATAGAGCTAAAGACTGATCTTTAGGAAATATAGTATAGGTCAAAAAGGAAGAAATGCAGTCAGATAATCATTGTAACGTAGCATCACAGAAACCAAGAAACGTGGGAAGTTAAGGAAGGAAAGGGTGACCAATGGTAACAGATGCAGCAGATAGACAAAACAGCAAAGATGTCACTGGTGACTTACAGTGAGAGTAATTTCTGCTAAAAACTAGACTTCAGGAAATTGAAAAGAGGGAATAATGGGCATCAAATCTGAACAGTGGATGTAGCCCACCTGATTGAGAAATTTGACTATCCAAGTAGGAGAAAAAGAGCAGAAGATTTATTTTTGTGTCAATGTGGTCGACCTCAGAACCCTGGACAGCAGAAGGGAAGGAGTCAGTGCAAAGGGAAGGATTGAAGAAATAAAGTGCATGAAGGTCTCGGGGAAAAAGCATGATATCCTGTAAAAAGCACCAGTTCTAGAAGCAGAGAATTCACCTGAGACTCACTTGGCTTCCTGCCCTTTCAGACCTCTCAGCCTGACAGGTGTACTTACTTAATCCCCTGCTGCAGGTTTAGCCCAGCTTCATTCGGTGGAACTGATCATGGCCCTAGGGGGAGGGTGTGTTTATATTGGGGACGAGAGAGGGAGAAGAATCAAAGAAAGCTGACGATTTAAGCGGTCTGGCTCTGCGCTGAATAATTTATTCTTGTAGCCCGCCCTGTTCGAATCTTAGTGACCTAGTTTGCCAGTTGCTGGGTTCTTACTCTTTGTAATCTAGTTTGTCACAGGAGGAGCCTTGGTATCTTAGTCTCCTTCCTGGTCCCCAGTCAGTGAACTCACTTAACCTGGTGGCCCTGCCTTGCCATGTCTAACAACCACTTTAGGATGGTATTCATTGCCTAACTTCTGTGAACTTGGCAGCCAGGCGAACATTTGTCTAATGCGTGTCTATTGGAGCTCCACTTATTTCCTGCCCATTCAGATCTTTGTTGACTGCCTACTCAGCAGATTAGCCTGATATTCCAGATGTTGGACTTTGCATCAATCTTAGTTTATGGTCCTTGAGTTGCCTATCCTTTCACCTTGAACTTCAGGGCAGCTAGGTGGTACAGTGGGTAGAGCACTGGGCTTAGAGTCAGGAAGATCCAACTTCAAATTTTGCCTTAGATGCTGGCTGTGTGAACCTGGGCAAGTCATTTAACCTGTTTTCCTCAGTTGGGGATAATAATAGCACCTACTTTGTAGAGTTGCTCTGAGAATCAAATGAGATAAAATTTGTAAATAGCACAGCGCTTGACGCATTGTAGGCACAATATAAATGTTTATTCCTTTCCCTTCCCCTTGGACTGATTTCCAGGTTTTAGATATTTTCTTACCTATCCACCCTTTTATGCACATCTGTAGATTAAGAACTCCTTGGGTTCTTTTCTGACATTGTGGGCTTCCTAGGATTCCTAATTCTAGCCTTCCTTCCTTGGTCTGGCCTGGCTTACTACCACCTGAACCCACTTATTTCAACTACATCCAATACACCACACTGACTCCCTTGTAAAGGTCCTGAAAATGGGTATAAAGTAGAAGTTCTTACCATTTTTTGTCAGAGACCCCTCTGACAGTGTGGCGAAGCCTATGGACCACTTCTCAGAACAGTGTATTTAAATGCACAAAATAAAATACTCAGGATTACAAAGGAAACAGATTACAATGAAATATGTTTGCAATATATTTATTAAAATATTAAAGAATAAATTCACAAACCCCTGATGAAGAACCCTTAGTTCTATACATAATCACATTAAGGACCCCAGTAAAATTTAAAATGTACACATACATTATAAAAATATAACTCTACTGTAGCATTTATTTAATCCATCTAAAATTAATGTTGGCTATAATAAACATTAATAAAATGAGTTCTAATCCTATCGATAAGTAGTTAAGTATCCTAGGACACATCTCCTTACCAGTCTGGATCTCAGTTTCCTAATCTGTAAAAAGAGGAGTTTGATTAGCACAGCTTCCAAGGTTCCTATCCTGCTCTAATAGTGTGTGATTTTCTTTGCTTGATAACTTCACATGCTTTCTTAGAAGAGATTTTCAACTGATGCTTTCTTTTTTCTTTCACTAATTTCTTTGCAGTAGGAAAAAAACAATCAGAATCAGTCACTTCATTATTCTTTTCAAGATGGGCCATTCTAGTATCTAAATTTTTTAAAGACAATACTATGGATTTCATGATGGTTTGGAGCAGGATTCTTTCAAATCTTATCTCCTTTCGCATCTTTTTTACTCTCCATACACCAACGATAGCAGGACAGGTTTGAAGGGGATAATGTATGTGGAAGAGGACAACCATACTTCTTTGCCTTGGTGATGATTAGAGGAGTTTACAGGTTATCTCAGAGGTTCTTAAGCCTTTTGGGTTCAACATATCCTTAGTGAATCAACAATTTTTTTCAGTGTCTTTAGGTCAAAAGTGATACCTACCAACTCTAGTTATTAAGTAGTTGGGTTGCAATTTTAAAATAGCCTGCAATGCCCCAGTGGGTTCCTGGCAGCACCTGGTGCTGTGGCACACATTTTGGCAACTGTGGAGTTAATTGTACATTCAATGCAAGTCTGCCTGTTGCTCTCTTACATCAACTAGTCTGGAATTCACCTCTTTATCCTTCCCACTCCCAAAGTCTTGGGCCAATGCCCAGGTGCTGATCAACTGTGAAAGTGTAGAAAGGCAGAATAAACGCCTGTTGAGAAGTGAAATATAGGTGTCGATTAGCTGTTGAATTAATTCATTTAAAGGAGAAGTGAATGAAAAATCAGGGCCTTTAATGGTAATAGCCAGCTGAGAGTTGGACACAGAATCAAGGTTTGAATTCCAGATCAGTCATTTACTAAGTAATCTGGGCAGATCACTTAGATCTCTCTGAATCTGTTTTCTTCATCTATAAGATGGGGATAATGCTTTTGCTACCTATTTCACAGAGTTATTGTGAAAAAAGTATCTTTAACACTAAATAAACACAAACTTTTTGAAGTTATTGTATTGAAAAAAGGAAACAACTGAATTGTATCTAAGTTATAGTTCAGACACAGTATTAGAAAAGATCCGATTTGCTTTTTGTAGCAGCTTCCTGGATTCTTTCCTGGAATTGGCAGCTTCAACAGCCAAGAGGCAATCAATGGTCCTTAGAGGTTGTAAAAGTAGCCTAAATAAAAGGATACTGCATTGTAGAAGGAGCCCTGAGCTACCTTGAGGAAGACCTCAGTTCTGATCCAAACTATACCAATAACTTGCCACAACTGTCAAAAATAAATCACTTAAGCTCCCTGTCTTAATTTTCCCATCTGTGAAATGGAAAAGACAACTATTTACTTCCCTATATCATTGGGTTTTGAACAAGCATCAAATGAACAACTGCGTAAAAGTGATTTGAAAGGTAAAAGGAAGAGTTCAGAGTGGATGATCTTTAAGATGTTGCCTAGTTCTATAAGATCATAGACCTAGAGTTGGAAGGGATCACAAAGACTATGCTAGTCCAACTATCTCATTTTACAAATGAGGAAACTGAGGCCCAGAGAGATGAAATGAAATGATTTGTCCAAGGTCACACAAAAGCAATTCTGGTAAAGTCAGAATTCAAACACCTAGCTCCTTAACCATCAAATCCAGGGTTCTTTATATTGCCCCTATGATTCCAAGTGTAACATGCTATATAAACAAACAAACACACAATACTGGCCTAGATGATCTCTCAGCTCTAAGATTCTATGCTAACATAAGGGAAAAGCATTAGGAAAAGAAGGGTAGGGCCCTCTCTGGTTGTCATCTTTGAGAGGCTAAATGAGAGTGTAGTCTAAGAGAAGAACACAACCACGGTTGAGAAACCATTTATATCCACTACTATTCCATCTAGGAAAGAAAGGTTCAGACTACTATTTCTTTCCAGTCAAATTGATTCTCATAAATTAACATAATCCTTTTTGTATATGTGGGCTGTTTAAGGCAACTCACCTTTTAAGACAAAGAGATGACATTCCATAAAAGTGAATGAAAATATTTCCTGACACCTCAAACTCTCCTGAGTTGGATGGGCTGCTTCCTTCTGAGGCAGTAGCTCCCCTGATAGATGACACGGTCAATGCAGGTAGAGGGCAAGGAAATGGAAAGAGAAATCTCCCTCTGAGGGGTTTCTTCCAAAGGAAGCCAATTGATGGGCTGTGGAACTCTAGAATTAAACTCCAGAGTTTTGCTTCCTCATTCTCAATTTCTCTTCCTCCTCACCAACCCTTTTTACCTCAGTTTCCTCATCTGCAAAATGATCTGGAGAAGGAAATGGCAAATGGCTCCAATGTCTTTGCCAAGAAAACTCCCCTAAAAAGATCAGGGAAGAGTTGGTCATGACTGAACAACAGAGAGAGGCACTAGAGGGGGAACCAGGAAAGGCCTCTTATAAAAGGGACTCAAGTTGAGTTTTGAAGGAAATGAAGAATTGTAAGAGGCAGAAGTGAAGAGGGAGGGCATTCCAGGCATGGAGGACACTCAGCAGAGCTTCCCAAACTGCTTTGGCCTATAGCCCCCTTTAAAAAAAATTACCCCCAGAAATCGACTTTCTTTAGCCCTTTAACATTTTAAAAAATTTACCTCATTTCAAAAAATATATTAAATATATATTTTTAAATGATGCAACTTAAATTGAATAATTCATTATAAATTTGTGGGACATTTTCCTTCATTGAAATTTTGATGTCACAATATTGCATCATGTAACCATGCAGTATCATTTTGTAAACAAGTCACATATTCCTGCTGATGCGTGGGGGACTTCTCAACAATGGAAGACAAGCTCATCTGCCAACACTTGCTTGTTAAGACTTGTCATCAGACTTGACCACTGATCAGTTATAAATTGTATTTTGTGTGTTTATTTGGAAAATAATGAAAGCACTACAACTTTAACTCAATTACACAACACATGAAACAGTATGAATGGTTTTCAAAATTTTTTATCTTCTTTTCTTATGCTTCTACTGCCCCCTTATTTTTATTCAATGCCCCCCAATTGTGCTGGAGGCTATTACCAGCCCCCAACTCCTACCCCTGATCATCCAAGTGCCCTCCTGGGGCAGTATCGCCCTCTTTGGGAACCTCTGCAGAAGGTCCCACCAAAGTAGAAAATCTTTGAGGAAGGGCCTTGAGGTGGTTTGTTTGTGAGTCTGGATCAGGATTGCTAAGTGTAAAGAAGTAGAATTAGAGAATGGGAATTCATTATGGAATTACAGGATTATCACCATAGTTTTGGAAGATATGCTGGTTAATGGTTTTCTTTTTGGCCACAATAACTCATTGAATCATCTGAATTATTTCTGTATTCTCTTAAATAACTGTATTCTTTTAATTCCCAACCTCCCTCCCTCCCACACAAAGTGACATCCAGCTTTAAGGAAGACACAGTGTAGGTCAGCTATTGCAGCACACCTTAATCTCACCCTGTTGGCTCTTTTACAGCCAGTGTTACTGCAGGTCTCTGGAGTTCTTGCTCTCCACAAGAGATCTAAGGTCCTCTGGGGATCTATCACTGGTACAGTCAGAGAGCCTGCTTTTCAGACTTGCTCTTTATGTAAATAAATAAATCAATTAAGCAAGGTGAGCACAAGGTTCACTTTTGAAAGATAAGCACGCACAGCATAGAGAACTATTCAAAATGCCATTTTAGAAACAGAACAACTGAATCAGAAAGCTAGGCTGGATTTCCTTCTTGCACAGTAGTATGAAAGTCACTTCAAAGTTCCCAGGCTGGCAGTAATGCACCCAGTGTTACAAAACCTGGGCTCCGAAGACCCATAAATTTTCAGAGCAAGGAGAAAGTTTTTCTTAGTCACTATGTCACAATACCTGGAAATGGAAGGGCAATTCAGGACAAAGTACGTAACTCAGCTCTGGAATTCCGGGAGAGCTTTAACCACAATAACAAAAAACTGTTTGTGTTTCTCTTTATGTGTGTTTATGTTTTAACCTAATATACGTTGTCTTATTAGTAATACAAAAGAATGGGGCTTTCCTGTTAACATTTAATGGGCCTGACAGGTAGTCAGGTGATTTTTTTAATATTTCATTTTTTAATCTTATTTCTATTCATTCAAGGAGAAAGAATTCCCCTACCTAATCAAAGAACAATGTTGAATTTTTGGTTGTACCATGATGAATGCTACTTTATATGAATGCTTTGTGCTCAGACTGGGCCAAGGGAAGCAGAGGGCAGAATTCAATAGACGACATGATGCACCACACTTAGGATCTAAGGACTGATCTGCTCTAGTTGGGGGCAACCACTGTTAACACAGCAACTGACTCTTAGATGGGTGCAGCTACTCCTCCCTTTCTTGGCCATCCCCTATCTCACCATATGTCCTTCTTCTCTTACTCCAAGTTTTATTTCTGGGCTGAACTGAGTTAGTCAGGAGGGAGCAAGGAAAGCTCCGAGTAAAGAAATGCATTGAATGCCCAAGAACCTGATCCTGTTCAGACTTTTCAGCCCAAGTTTTAAAACACTATACCAACAATGGCAGAGGTGAGCTTCCTGGTACAATTTCATGCTGATAAGGACTCCCTGCCCTGATATATACCTCTTTTACTTGTTGAGTGCTGTCACAAGTTCCTTTAATTATTCTTAATTAAAGCTGTAAACTGATACAATAATCAAATATCGAGATTAAATGCAAATAGAATGACAGGTTGGCCCTACTGTGTAAATGAATGATAACAGAACTTTTCTGCAGAGCAGGTGTGGATAGAAGGAAAGCACTGGGGGCTCAAATGAGATAAGGAAGGGACCCCAGAAGGAGCAAAGGGGAGATAAAACTGAGGGGTGAGACCAAGCAAGTTTTACTCTTTGGTAAAAATTTGGTCTCCCATTTTTGTTCATTCAAGGAGAAGACAAACCAGAAAGACAAAAGTTAAGCCTGTCAAAATATTTGTATACAATCTTCAGAGAGGGAAGAACCTGTATGGGTGCATATGCGTGCATGCATGTATGTGCATAAATACACATATTATATGTGAGTATGTGCATGTATATGCAAAAATAGAGAAGATCATAGACTCCCAGATCTGGAAAGGTAAGGGACCTTGGGGGTGATCTGGTCCAAACCCCACATTTTGAAAATGAGGAAACTGAGGCCCAAAGAGATTAATTGACTTGGCTGAGGGTCATACAGGTATTGACAGGAGAGGAACCTGGATCCTCTGACTCCAAATTCATTGCTCTTTTCACCACCCTGTTGATCTCCTGGGTCCCCTTCTTAGCTCCTGGGAGCCAGTCCTCTGAACCCTGCTTCATTCAGGTACTTCAAAATGAATTCTAGATAAAATTCTCAGATTCAAACACTTGCCAACTGCATAGTATGGAGACTGTGAGCTAAGGGAGATCTTTGCTTTGCCACATTGACAAGGGTTAGGTTGCAAAGCAAGTGTCCTCCTAAACTCTGGTAGGAGGCAAGTATCATCAGTACAGTTTAAAGCAGAGGTGGGGAACCTTGGGTCTCAAGGCCACATGTGGCCGTTTGACTGAGTCCAAGTTTTACAGAACAAATCATTTTATTAAGGGAATTTGCTCTGTGATTCAGCCAAAGGGCCACGCTTGAGGACCCAGAGGGCCACATATAGCCTCAAGGCCACAGGTTCCCCACTCCAGGTTAAGTAAAGCATTGTACCAATTAAATTCCATTACAAACAATAACTATACATTCAAGAAATTGTGCTATACAATAAAAAGAATAGAAACACAGAAATAGTCACTAAGCTCCCCTCCCAGATCTATGCACTTGCACTGCCTGTCTCCAGGCCTGACATGCTCCCCCTCCTCAACTCAGTCTCTGTTTTCATTCAGCACTCAGCTCCAGCATCACTTCTTGTAAGAGGTCCCATCCCCATCCCCTAAACTGGTAATGTCTTGCCCAATAAGGTTACCTAGTATCTGCTTGGATGTGCTTCATATATACCATACATATGTATGTTCTCTCTCAGTTAGAAAAGAAGCTCCATGAGGGCAGAATTATTTTGTTTTTGCTTTTACATGTCCAACATCTGATATAGTACATGGCACCTGTTGTTTACTCATGTCTGACTCTTTGTAATTCCATGGACCATAGCATGCCAATCCTGTCCATGAGATATTCTTGGCAAAGCTACTGGAGGGATCTGCCATTTCTTTCTCCAATGGATTAAGATAGACAGAGGTTAAGTGACTTGCCCAGAGTCACACAGCTAGTAAGTATCTGAGGTCAGATTTGAAGTCAGATATTTCCGACTCCAGGCCCGGTGCTCTACCCAGTGAGTCATCTAGCTGCTCCCATCTAGCTGCACCTTGTACATATTATTGCTTATTGACTGAGGGAATGCAATACATACCTAGGGGCTGGGATACCCTTTCCCACTTATTTTCCCTTCCTAACCCTACCCCAAAGCCATCCAGGCTGTTGGGGGCAGTAGGAAAACCTACCAACACCATTGCCCTTCCTCTCTTGCCTGCCTTTTTGGTTCCTCCCTGGTAGCACCAAGAACCTCATGTGGACTACTTGAAGTCATACCACTTGGATAAGATTGGGACTCACCAATTATGGTAAAATGAAGGCCCACCAGGTCTTATCATCTGCCCACTTCTATTCAAGGAGTTCTTAACTTTTTTTTTTTTTGTCATGGGCTCTTCTGGGAAACTAGTGAAAATGATAGACCTCTTCTCAGAATAATGTTTTTAAGTAGGTGAAAGAAATGTTAAATTTAAGTTAGAAATGAATGAAAATTAGGATTTGTTTTTTTTCCCCATCCAAGTTCATGGATGTTTTGAAATCTATCCATAGACCTGTTGGGAGTCTGTGGATCCCATAGAGGTTCTTATGAACCTGGGAGGCTCCAGGTGACCTCCATTATTATCTACTGTTGCAGCCTATGGATCCCTGGGCCTTGCCATCTGCCTTGCCTTGAAATTTCTTTTAGATGTTGTCTCTCCCAATTACAGCGTGAGCTCCTAGACATCAAGGATTGTCTTGATTTTCTATTTGAATTTGGCACAAAGTAAGCATTTAATGAATGCCTGTTTATACATCCACCCATCCATCCACCCATCCATTCATTCCTAGGGAATTAAACAGAAATTTTTTACTGTTCTTCATACCCAAATCTCTGTATCCTGCCTTCTATGCCTAAAATATACACCCTACTCAATTGCACCTCTTAGAATTCCTAACTTCCTTTAATACCCAGCTCAAGCATCACATTTTTAAATGGTCTTTCCCAATTCCCCCAGTTGCAAATGGCTTACCCCCCATCCCCAATAACATATCTATTTTCCATCTGCTTATATATGCCTAGCTCATTTATAGTTTATACGCTACCTTATATAGCAGGATCCATTTAGTTTCTCTGGTTCTCAGGGTCCTCATAAGTTTAATGAAAGAGCTAGAGTAGATGATCTCTAAACTCCCTTTAAGATGTAAGATTCTGGGGTTCTAAACTGAGTGTTACTGTTACTGGGTATTGCTAAGTTCACATTTATACGGCTACATTCATAAGTTTTTCATACAGGATTATGAGAAAAACTAATTTATATCCCCTATGAGAAAATTGTTTATTTCCATTTCTCAAACCTTTTGTATCTATAGAACAAGCAAGGGAAAAGGAAAAATAAATTCTAGGACTTCTGATTCTCAGCCTGGTTTCTAATCTCAAGCCTTAGCTTATATACCAGATCTGTACCAGATGAACAGCTTGCTTCTCAATTCCTAAATTCATTTGTTTGTGTCTATGACCTATAGAGACAAAGGAAAATTATTCATCAGCAAGGATGAATACTGGAGGAATTCTATCACCAAGCAGTTGCTTTATTATTATTATTATCATTGGTGCAAAAAAATACTTTGGGGTCCAGAACTATGATTTCATTGGTTTAGAGAACTCCCAGGGAAGAAATTTCCTTTACTAATGCAGATTGGAAATTGTTCCCCAAATTCTAGTTTAGAGAGTTTCCTGGGACACTGAGAGATTTCATGACTTGTCCAAGGTCACACAGCTAACATGTGTTAGAAGGGAGAGACTTTAACCTATACCTTTCTGAATCAATACCAATCCCACTACCTCTCATGCCAAATGAGACCTAGGGATTTTTCCTTAAGATCAATACAAGCTTACTCTGTTGGATGCCCTCATCATTTGTATGAGGTAGATTGTAAATAGATGTTGCGGCTGCTCAGTTACTTCGGCCGTGTCTGACTCTTCGTGATCCCTTCTGGGGTTTTCTTTTCTTTTTTTTTTAAATTGCATTTATTTATTTCTAGATTTTGACATTTATTTCCACAAAATTTAGAGTTCCAGTTTTTCTCCCTATCTCTCCCCTCCCCCACCCTATAATACCTTGCATTCTGATTGCCTCTTCCTTCAATGTCCCCTCCCTTCTATCACACCTCACCGTTCCCTTATCCCCATCTTCTCTTTTCTGGTAGGGCAAGATAAATTTCTGTACCCCATCATCTGTGTTTCTTATTTCCATCTGGGGTTTTCTTAGCAGAGATACTAAAATGGGTTGCTATTTCCTTCTCCAGCTCATTTTACAGATGAAGAAACTGAGGAAAACAGGGTTACGTGATTTGCCCAGGGTTACACAGATAGTTAAGTGTCTGAGACTGTATTTGAATTCATGATTCCAAGTCCAGAGCTCTATCAACTGTGCCACCTGATTAAGTAAATAGCTACTCACCTGATATGATTAGATGTAATTATTAATATTGTCTTCATTTTACAAAATTGAACATTCATCGAACAAAAGAGAGTGACTCGTTCATCCTGCTATTCCAACCTGGAAGCTCCACAGCATCATAAAAGGAGAGGGAGAAGAGAGGATGAAGAAGCAAAGCCTGAGGCTGAGATCCCTTGCAGACACACTCCAAAATACAGGTATTTCATATTCATAGATGATACAGGGAGAAGGAACTTTAGAGAAGACTGTATTACAAGTAGTACAACCATTCTCATTTTCCAGATAAGGAACCAGGGAAAGGGCTCAAGCTCACACAGATGACTTGAGCAGAGGCAAGAATTTAACTTATGGTCTTTTGACTTCAGATCCAGTGTCCTTTCCACTAGGCCATACTTTTACCTCCTCAAATTTTAAGCTTTGAGTCAGATTAGCTCCCTAAATCTCCTATTGTTTGAGTTGGGATGACTGATCAAGGCCAGCTCCCCAAGTACTTTAGTTCTGAAGTATCCCAGCCTGACTCCCCATCCATTTCCAAACAGCCCTGTTCCTCCCCAGCCGCAAATCGACCTAGGCAGACCATCTCTTAGTTCATTTCAGTCTAGCCTCTGGAGCCCCAGCTCAAGAGATCCTTGAATTTTTCAGTCAACGCTCTTTCCATTTACTCACTTTAACAGAAATCTGGCTTTTCCCTAAGGACACTATTGCTAACTTCAACTCTCTTTCCTGGAAGCTGTTCCTTCTCCACTTGTTCCAGTCTTTCATTCACATTAACTCCATTCTTTCTCCCCAACATGACTTCCAGGACTTTGACCAAGTCCTATTCTCCCAATCTATTTTTCTTCTTCTGTATTCGTTTGCCCACATGCCCAGTCCAAAGCTTATATTCTGCCACTTTAATGGTTCACTAGCTGATAATCTAGAATCCTTCATTCTCCTAACTTTCTAAGGTTCCCAACTTGAGTAACCCTGTCATCTGATTTCTTTTTGAAAAGTTCTTTTATTTTATTCTAAACAAGCCCCAATTAAATAAACACTTCCACATACAAAACAGAACGGAAAAAAAGAAGGGTACATGAAACCTTGAGTCCCTATTATTGATACTATCATCTTATTTTTATGCCTCTGCTCCCAGGTTGCTGAATATCTCTAGAGAAAGTATTATTATCCAGATGCCTTCACCTACTATTAACTGATGGTGCCTCACTTCAAATGTGCCCTCGTTCCTGCTTAAAAAATCTCTTGTATTTAATCTTAGAACATGTTATCCATCATATGTATGGATAGGCGAAAAATTAATGGATAAACAAGAGACAGAGAGCAGTACTCTTATCCATTCCCTATCACATTTCCCACAGCAACTATTCTAAAGTTTCTCTTCTCAACACAAGCTCCAAACTATATTTCGATGTCTCTCATTTACAGCAGATGATTCAGCCTTCAACTTCCCTTACCTTCATCTTTCATGTCCAATAAGTTGCCAAGTTGAGTCTACATCTAAGTCTGTCCCTTCTCTTCACTCAGTCAGCTTTCATCATCTCTTGTCTGACTATTGAAAAGGTCGTCTAATTGGAATTTCTGCTTCTGGTTTCTTCTCTAGACAATCTATCTTCAAAGGAATGCCAAATTAATATGTCCAAAGCACAGGTCTCACCAAGTCATTCCACTGTAGCATCAGTAACAATACTATTTCAAGAACAACTTTGAGTGACTGTCATTTTGACTATTATAAGTACTCGAATGAACCACAAAGAACCTATGAAGGAAGATGCTACCCAATTCAGAGAAAGAACTGATAAAAAGAAGTCGTATGTACAGAATGATTTTACATATGTGTACACACACATACACACACACACATATATATTTGTCTAATGGTAACCATCTCTAGGGTGAGGGAAAGGAAGAGAAAAGTTACATAATACCTTTATTATATATTTGTAAAGAATAGCAATAGATTTGCAGTTTCATGTACAATCATCTTTTTTTTTTTAGTTCCATTATGTTATGGAAATGCTTGTTTTATTTTCTTAAGTTCAGAATAAAATAAATAAAATTTAAAATAAAAAGAAGCATCAGTAGCTACCTACTGCCTCTAGGATAAAGTACAAAGTGCATTTTTGGCATGTAAAACCCTTCACAATCTAGCTCTAGACTGACTACCTTTCCGGGCTTAGTGCTGATTTCTTTTCCTTTAGATTCTCTATATTCCAGGCACACTGGCCCACTGAGTATTGTTTATACATGACATCCTATCATTTGTCTGCCTGCCTTGGCATTGGTTTTTTCTCATGCTCTTTCTCTCCACAATTTAGAATCCCTAGCTTCCTCTAAGGTTCTTCTAAAGTGTCACTTGATGTTCCCAGTTGCTAGTCTCCTCCACTGCTCAAAAAATAAAATAAAAAACATGCATTCCGGCCCCTCTCCCAACTGGAATGTGAACTCCTTAAGGGCAGGAAATATTTCATGTTGGTCTTTGTCTCTCCAGTGCCTGGTACAGTACTTGGTACCTAGTAGGTGCTTCATAAATGTTTATTGAATGAATGAATAAATGAATGGAGATTGAGGGTAAAGAGTCAGAATATTAGTTACAAGAGATCCGAGAGACCATCCAGTACACCTTGTATCTGTATAGGAAGCCCTCTGTAAGATCCATGATGAGTGGTCATCTAGCCTTCACTTAAAGGCCTCTAGTGAGAAGCAACCCACAGCTTCTGTAGGCAACACATTCCACTTTTGAATAGCCAGCTAAATTAGGAAGTTTTTACTAACACTGAGCCAAAATCTGCCTCTTTTTCCTTAAACTTACCACTCAGGCCAAGTGATCAATCAATAAACACTTTTAAGTCACCTACTACATTCCAGGCCTGATGCTAAGCTCTGATGATATTAAAATGAGGCAAAAGATGGCCCCTGACCTCAAGAAGCTTACAATCAAATGGGGGAAACAACATGCACACAAATATATACAAAGCAAGCTATATACAGGATAAATAGGAGATGATTAAAAGATGGAAGGCATTGGAATTAAAAGGGGTTGAACAAGGCTTCCTGTAAGTGGGATTTCAGTTGGAACTTAAATCCAGGGAGTTGAGTAGTGAGAGTGGAGGAGGGAAAGTGTTCTAGCCATGGGGGACAGTCCGAGAAAATACCTGGAACCTGGAGACGGTGTGTCTTGTTCATTGAACAGTCAGGAGACCAGGGTCATTGGTTTAAAAAAGAGTCAGGGAAAAAAGTGTAAGAAGACTGAAAAGGTAGGAGAGGGCTAGTTTAGGAAGGGCTTTCAATGCTAAACAGAATGTTTCATGTTTGCTCCTAGAAGCAAGAGGAAGCCACTGGAGTTTATTGAGTGTGGAGACTGAGGGAGAGGGGCGGTAGGATGGTAATGACATGGTCAGGCATGTGTTTTAGGAAAATCATTTTAGTGTCAGAATGGAGGACGGATTTGGAATGGAGAGAGGCTTGAGGCAGGCAGACCCACCAGCTGGCTACTGTAATAATCCAGGAGAGAGGCAAACAGGGTCTGAGCTAGAGTGGTGGCAGTATCAGAGGAGAGAAGGGAGATTATATGAGAGATATTGCAAAGGTGAAGTCAACGGGACTTGGCAATAACTTGGATATGGGGGCAGGGAGAGGGGTAAGAGACAGTGAGGAGTCCAGGATGACGCCTAGATCGTGAGCCTGTGGACTGAGAGGATGGTGTTCCCCTCTACAGTAATACAGAAGGTAGGGGGTGGGCTAGGGGAAAAGATAATGAATTCTGTCTGAGTCATATCTCTACTGGACCCCTTTGCCTCATTCCCTCCTCCCTCCTCTGAGTCCTTGCTCCAGCAGCTGCCTTCTCTTTCTCTGTCTTTCTAGGTCTATCTGTCTACCTCTGGGTCTCTCTTTCTCCCTACCCTCAACTGGTTCTTCCTCATCAATATGCTTTGCAAACCACATGGATTTAAATCACAATTGACATTTTGGTTCTAAGGAAGGTCCTGCCTGAGCTCCACACTTAAAATACATGTCTCCAGACTAAATAAACCACTAAAATTCAGGAAATCATTTAGAGAACTCATTTTAACAAGAAACAGTGTCATGAAAAGTGGAATGCCTGTATGTTCAACTTTAAAATCAATATTTAAATTAATTTGCCATGTTATATGAAGAAAAACCATCCCCAACTTCAAGGAAACTGAAGACTACAGATAGCGTTATCTTTGGCAATCTTCAAAAATCACAAGTCCCAATCCCAGCTCCATCCCCCCATTAGATTTTCCTTTGGAGATGATTTCAATAATTGAGTTGTGAACTCCTACACGCAAGCCAAATTTCACTAATTTCAAGCCTGGAGACAAGAAAAATACACTTGAAAAATAAACAATACCAGCTTTAGTATTTACCATCTGTGTGACCTTAGGCTACTCATCTAATCTCTCTGGGCCTCACTTCTCTGTTATAAGGAGGGGATGAGACAAAATGACCTCTAAGGTCCCTTCTGGCTTTAACTCAGTGAATCCATTTATTACTTTTTTTTCAGACTAATACCAACCTCTCTCCTTAACTCCACTTGATAGTATCTGTAGCTTCTTTCAAAACATTGTTCAGGCGTTAATCTTCTACAGGAGACATTTTCCAAATTAAATCAACCCCCCATTTGTAGAATATAAAATACATAGAAAAAAAATTCTTCTCTATAAAACTACTAGATAAACAACCCTTAAGAGACTTTGTTCAGCATTTGAAAGGACAAGTAAAAAGAGAATGAACCTGTATTTGGAATCAGGACCTGAGTTCAAATCCTTTGCTATGGTACTTACCATCCATGTAATCTTGGGTAAGTAGTCCCTTAACCTCTCAAGGCTCCATTCAGTTCCTTCATTTATAAAATGAGAGGGTTGGAGGTTGGACTGGATGACATTGAGGCTACACTGAAGTTTTAAATTTAGGATCTTACATGTTACTTTGTGGCCAGTGGTCTTTTCATCTTTGCCTCAGAGTGATTATTACAGAACCTGAGTTTCTTAATCTGGAGTCCAGGAACTTGGTTTAAAAGAAAAATTTTTTATAAGTATATGTCAATGTGAGTGATCTCCTGTGTAATCCTAAAAATTTTATTTAATGCATTTATAGACATTATTCTGAGAGACAGTCCACAGGCTTCACCAAACTGCCAGAGGGGTCTATCACATGAAAAAAAAAAACTTTAAGAACCTCTGCATTAGAAAGAAGAAAGATTTCTTTTCCCTCTTACATTCATCCCTAAGCTTCTCATCTGCTTGGGCTAGAACTATTACAGCAGAAATATAAAAATATGAAATATGAAAATAATAACAGTCAAAAGAATGTCTTTCTCTAAAGTTATAAACTGCATGTATAACAAAAAAGGACAAGAGGTAGACAAGACACCCTGGTAGGCCAACTACTGAAATAAATATCATCTTCCTCAAAAGGAGCTCTTCTGCACCTGGACACTATGAGTGGAAGTCCAGCCTCCTTCTAGGCAGCCTGGTCTAATGGAGAAAAGCTTGGGGGGTATAGGGGGAGAAGTGGGTCAATGATCTGGGTTATATTCTCTTGGGCAAATAAATCCCTTAGCTTTCTGGAGAAAAGGGTGGATTGGATCAAGAGTTCTTAACCTGAAGTACAAGAACTTTTTCAGAAATGTCGATAACTGTAATTCAACATAATTGCTTCCTTTTAAATTCTATGTATTTTATATTATGCACTTCAAGCATTATTCGGAGAAAAGGTCCCCAGGCAGTCATCAGACTTTCAGTCTGATTTTTCACCTTGATTCTAAAGCTTCAGGATTTCATGAAAAATAAGATTAAACACTAAGAGAATTAACTGACCCATCCATCACCGAGTAAGCATCCTTCCTCTCCCCCTCGCCTTTAAAAAAAGTAAGGCGGAAAGTCCAATTTCGGAGATAAATTCGACTTTCCCAGCTCCTCAGTTATAAAATGGGAACTTTGCCAGTAGGAAGCAGACAGGCTGTCACGACAGGACTAAGAAGCAACCTTGGAGGAGACCGTGGCTCTAATCACATGATTTCTTGAAAGAGGATCAACAGTGCTGAAATGCACCCGGAAGAGAGCGGGTTGCTAGTCCGCGGTATTTACAATGCACGGATGGAACACGGGAGGTAAGCAAAGGATGTCTTGGGTGGACAGAGATGTAGATAAGGGGCAAGATTATGAATGATTAAGGTTTAACTTTCACCAGCAGTAGAGAAGCAGCCAGACCACTCCAAATGCAGGTAAATTGTCCAGTCAATGCCTGTGAATAAGTCTCCAGAATGGCAAACGTATCAGTACCATAACAGTCCCCATTTCCACTCTGCTAAACCCGAGTCCTACCGTCTAAAAGCACTTGCGAGAAACAGGAAGCAACGTTAAACACCAGAGAAGCCTGTTTTGGGGTGCCGCTGGCATTTTAGCCCAGCGTTTGTGGACCAAGTGGTACGGGCTGCAAGGAGCGGCGGTAAACTCCCCGCCAGGGCACAGTTCTTTGTTTTTCTCCCCAGTAGCCGGGAGGCCCCCGGGGAATCATCCTGCTATGCCCTCTAGGCGGATTTCCCGCTGCCGGGCAACTCTGCCAAGCCGTACCGGACTCGAGGATCCCAGGAAAACCAAGAGGGCCACTTTTCACTCCTCGGCTTGTCAGAATCAGCACTGGGCTCAGACCGAACTGCAAAGGTTGAGTGCTGTGGACTGGGACAGGGGCTAACAGGACCGGGAGGGGTGTGTGGAAGCCTCTTGTCACCCCGAGAGTTTTGGGGGCAATCAGACGAGATTCCCCGCCCCTTCCCTATTATACTACTCAACCCCAGCCCTGGGAAGCTGGGGTAATCATGCGCCCCTCCTCGCCCCCAGCCCAAGCCAAAGGTCTGGAAGGAAATGCAGTGAGGGTCTGGGTGGGTTGTGCCGGCGGCGACAAGCGGGGCACCTACCGTATCGGCTGGGCTCGCGACAGTAGTGCAGGATCGGCAGCGCGTCGTCCTTGGCCACCTTCGCCCCCGGCGCTGGGAGGACCCGCTCCCCAGCCAGCGGCGCCTCTGGGCGAAGGCTGGGGCTGGGGCCGGGGCGCGGGCTGGGGCGCAGGCTGCCGCAGCCGCCGCGCTCCGGCCCCGCCGTGGCGCCGCTCCGAGCCCCCGGCTCCCCCGGCTCCCCAGGCTCCCCCGGCCCGCCGGCTGCGGGGGTCACTACAAAGCGCTGGGACATGGCTCCAGGGAGGGAGCTCCGCGTCCGGAGGCGGGGGGCAGACTGAGGGGTCGCTGCTGCGGCTCCGACCGCGCTCCGTGCTCGCGGTCCTCACCGCTCCCCGGGGTCCGCACCCCGAGAGCCCAGACTCCTCGGGTCACCGCGGCTCCGGGAGCTGAGCGATGCCGAGTTCTGCCCGGCACATTGTCTGGATGGAGGGGGTGGGGGGCTAGAAGGGAGAGGGAGGGAAGAAGGAGCGAAGGGCGGGGACACCGCTGAGAGACCCCGCCCCCTGGTCCTCAGCCCCAAGTGGAAAAGCCCCGGGAGGCTCGAGGGGCCCGAGTGAATGGAGGGAGAGAGGGTGTCTGCCGAGGCAGAGGGGCCCAGGGACTGCGCCCGGGCGCCTTTGGGTGGGTGGGCATCTGGAGACAGAGAAGGGTGAATCTGACATTCAACTTATGCTAGGAAGAGGGCCGGGGGGGTGGGGTGAAGAGGGACCAGATGAGAAGATCAGGATGAGGTACCCCAAAAAAGTTCAAAGCATCCCCTCAAAGGACCGTTTCAGGACCGAGGACTGCATCCCGAAGGCTTGGGGCTTTAAGTAGGAGTCACCTTGCCATGTGACATTGAAAGTTTCTTCCCATCACAATCAGAGCATACAAGGGCATCACGGACCCTAAAGTGACCCTCAAGGGCTAAATCAAAAGTCTTAAGTCATTTTTATTAACATCTATAAGGAGTTCAACCATCCCGGAGAAATAGGGAGAATGCCTCCACCACCCCCAGGGCGGAGAAAGGATTTTATTTAAAACCTTGATTTCCGTTATGGTTATCGAAAGAGATACCAACTAGGACGCATGGGGGATGGAGGGGCGGGGAAAGGATTAACTAACAAAGGATAGTAGGTGGCAACAAAAGATATTCCACAGATTAAGTACTTAAAAAAAAAAACCCACGTCTTTTTGGACTGATTATTCTTCTTTGGAGATTATCCAGGGTTGGTGGGTTTTTTTCTTCTGATTCATGTTCTTTGGGTTCATTCATTTCTCCACCAAAGAGTTAACCACTTGGGCATTCAAACATAACTTGGATTCTGCTATTGTATGGAAGTCGCTGGAGGTCAATTAAGGTGTAAGAAAAAGGAAACGACATTAAACTCTGCCATTTGGGGGCATGTCAGCAGTTGTAAAGTTTTTCACTGGAAGGAAGTTGAAACGAATAGTCAAAAATGAAAATTAGGGATGATCAGTAGATTTCAACACTTCTCTGCTGTCTCCCAGTAATAGGGTTAAAGGAGGCTCCTCTACAATTTTTATTTATCCTTTGTTCATATTATCTGCAGTACGTGATAACACTGTATATGTACATAGTACTTTAGGCAGTGTTCCAAAAGTCTTAGTGAAATATTAAGTTATTAAAATTTAATACTGCTTTAAGACTTTTGGGATACCAAATATATGTTCATTGCTATTAAACCTCAGGGTATAATATTTTCACATTTTAATCGATAGAAAATCTCCAGAGTATAGGTATTACTTTCAATAACATATATACCAACATATCTACATCCAACTCTTCTTAACCTATGATATTTTTGTCCATGTTTTCCCATAAAGTCCACATATAGGTTCCACCCAATGCGCTGAAAGCCTCCCTTTGGTTCTTTTAATATTTAGTGAGCATTAATATAGCACTAATTCTTCATTTAGACTAAGTGAACAGCCCACATAGTTTTTCTGACAATAGAGATGCTTAATGACATTTTTATGTCAATTTCTGTTAGCAAATCTTAATAGAGAATATTAAGGACTTGGTCCTAAATTCACCTTCAATCATGATTCTTCTGAGCCATATGGCCTCACTAACAGCAGCTGATGATAATAGGTAGCATTTATATAGCACTTACTATGTTCCAGGCACTGTGCTAAACACTTTACAATTATTACCTCATTTGTTCTTCCAAACAACTCTGGGAAGTAAATACTATTATTATCCCCTTTTTACAAATGAGATAGCTGAGGCAAATAGAGGTTAAATGAATTGCCTAGGGTCACACAGCTAGGAAATATCTGGGACTGATTTGAACTCAGTTCCTCCTGACCCCAGGCCTGGTGCTCCATCCTCTGTACCACCTACCTTGAATATTGGTGTTATTAAACAGGAAGGGTTTTGCAGAAGCAAGCAGTTTCATTAAAAGTCCTGTGCGATTTCCGAAATGTAATCCAATCCAATTTCCTCTCCCTATTAAATTCTGAGTCATTAACAAATGAAGAGATATGTAGAAGTTGGAGGTCCACAGATGTTAGACATTATGTATTTTCTTATTTTTCAATGTGTTGACCTGTTTTAATGATTTTTTCCTTTTAAAAAATAGTATTTGTTATATATAGGATGACTTTCTGAGAGGAAAAGGGAAAGGATTATGGGGCTAACTATGGATGATGTCACCAACAGAAGCCATCAATAAAAACTCATTTAGAAAATTCTGAGTCTATTTTAATTGTATGACTGTAGTGCCTGTCAGGCATGGGTATGTTTATATGTGTGTATACACATTTATACATACATACATAGTATGTATGTACAATAGATTGTCCATACAATTGTCATATAATAAAGGCAAGATGCAATTTTTTTCAATCACTTCATTTTTCCAACGTGGATTGTCAGGAAATTTCTTTTAAAGGACCATAGGTTTTATTGAAGAGGATTTATAGTGTTCCAGGATTCAGTCCAATGTCTTCTGTGAATAAGAACATTTAGAGACCCTGTCCAATAGAAAATCCTACTTTTGGGATGTCCCAACATATCTCCCTCTTTCGTGTCTCATTTGAAGTTAAACTCTACAACATGTTGAGCAAACATATCTCTATGGTGACAACTGTCAGAGAATCCTGACATGGCTGATATCTTGTTTGGAAACATTTGACCAACAATAGATAAGTGGGATTTGATCTTCCCTCTACCTCTTAGTTGTTTAATGTGAAGACATGACTTACTTTTGAAAATCATCTGGGAAAGTCTGACAACTTTCATCAAGGATTTTTATGTATGCCCAGAACATTGGTATATAGATTTTGTAAAGATGAGAAAGATAACATATTATGGGGTGATAGTTGCTGGTGTTATAGGATCATAGAGAAAGACATGTAGGATCATAGGCTCACAGTTGAGAGCTGGAAAACAATCCTAACTTCCTCATTTTACAAGTGAATAAATTGTGTATATTTACAGAGTCAGAATCCAAACTCAGGTCCTCTGATTATTATTATTATTTTTTTTTTTGGAGAGGGAAGGCAAGGCAATTGGAGTTAGGTGATTTGCCCAAAGTCACACAAGTCTGAGGTTGAATTTGAACTCAAGTCCTCCAGACTCCAGGGCCAGTGCTGTATTCACTGCACTCTGCCTCCTTTGACTTTTAAATATAGACATTTTCCCACTATACTACAGTAGAGAAAGGTTATCTTCTTAGTTGACCTTCCCCTTCACTTATTTTCAAAAGTAACATCTGTGATCTTTTTCACTCCTTCAGAATCTTCTCTTCTTGGAGAGGTTTCCTGAAAATTGATCTCCCAGTCCCTTTAAAATTGTGTTGCTTCTAGCTCAAGTTTCTCCTGTATGAACTTGGTTAGGTCTATAGCCTCTCTTCCCAATTTCACTGTCATTGCTTCCTCTCAGGGTAAGCTTGTGCTTAGTGAAATCAAAATGTGGTGTTCTTCCTATCATGGATGAGGAGGGGCAGTGTGGTACACTGGAAAGAGTGATGAATTGAAACTGGCTTCAGACCCTAACTCTGATACATACTACCTATGTGACTTGAGGCAGGTTCCTTGTATAATAACCCTGTGCCCCAAAATTGAAACTTTGAGTTTGCATACACTGTGTTCAATTTTGGGGACTTTTATAAATCAAAAGGTCCTAACTGAAGGTTTCCCCTGGAAACATTAGAATATATCTCGTGTCTAGACCTGTAAAAACAAGGTCTTTAACCACTGTAGAAGCATCCAGGTAACTATATATCAAATATACAACAGCTTTATGCTGCTTATCATTTTCCATTACCCTATAATATTTTGCAAATGAATTTATATTCTAAAGCAGGGTTGCAATTGATTTTCATGTCTCTGCTTGGCAAAGAGATTGAATATTTTCTGGCTGAAAGGATTTCTGGTATCTTTTGGTCTCTGTTGTCGTGACATTGGTTGGACTTTTTAATGAAGTGGTTCAGTCATATGCAGTATCTTTATTGTTGTCTGTTCCCCTCCCTTCCATCCCTCTTCATTATGATGTGGACTTTCCTGCTGAGAAATCAATTGAATAATGTTAAATACATGTGGTGGTTTTCTCCAACTCATTCTAGGTGGTTCAGTGGTTAGAAGACTGGGCCTGGAGTCAGGAAGACTTGAGTTCACTTCTGACCTCAGACGCTTACTAGTCATGTGATCCTGGATAAGTCACTTAACCTGTTTGCCTCAGTTTTCTTAACAGTAAAATGGAGATAATAACAGCACTTACCTGAAGAATTGTTGTAGGAATCAAATGAGATGACATCTGTACAGCTCTTAGCATGGTACCTGGCACGTAGTGGGTGCGACAGAAATGCTTATTCCCTTCCCCTATGTTTTCAGAACTGGCATTTTGCTTAAATGGATCAAGTTGGAACATCTGTAATCAAGGCAGCCTCTTCCTTTCATTTGAATCCTACCTGTAATCTGTTGTGCCCACCTTTGTGTTAAAGTCATCTAGCATAAAGGTATCTTGGTGAGAATAGATTTAGTTTGGAAGATCTTATTTCTTCAACCCCGTCAGACTTGTTGGTATAAAAACTGCAGGCTAGCGGAATTCTGGATTCAAATCATGATTCTGATACTATGTGACCATGGGGGAGTCACCGAGACTCAGTTGATTCATCTATAAAATGGACATGATAATATTTTGTTTACCTCCTTCACAGGATTGATTTCAGGGGAAACAATGATTTGTAGACCTTAAAGTATACCTCTTTCATCTGGGAGGATTAGGGTAAACTTCTTGGAAGAAATTCCTAAGTTGGCCTTAAAGAAATAGACTTTCAGTTGGTGGAAATGAGGTGGGAATGAGGTGTAGAGCCTACACTAATGCACGGAGGTAGGAGAATAAAAGATGACATCATTGAACCACTGGTAGTTCAGTTAGGCTGGAAAGTAGGGTTTGTGATGAGTAGTATGAAATTAGTCTAGAAAAAAAGTAAGAGCCAGACTCTAGAGGGTATTAAATGCCAGACTGAGTAAATTTTATTGTAGCCTATTGGAAGTCCAGAACTGCCAAAGTTTTGTTTGTTTTAATCGGGTGGGGCCGGGGGGGGGGGAAGAGGGGGAGAGGGTGACCTAGCCGGAGGGGGGGGGGGAAGAGGGGGAGAGGGTGACCTAGCCAAATCTGTGCCTTTCAAAGATTATTTTGGCAGTTGTGTGAAGGATGGCTTAGACTGTACAGAGGCTGGAGGCAGAGTTACCAGTTACAGGGCTGTAACAACAGTGTAGGAAAGATAGCCTGAAATTAAGCAAGTTGTTGTCTTTAGATACAGGTTAAAATCAACTCTGCCCAAGCCTTTTTCTCTAAAGGAGAACCTGTGAGCTGTCTTTCCATTTAGCTGAAATGTTCTTATGCTTCTGGTTTCATTTCCAGTGAAAATGTCAATATACTTGTAGCTCATTTCCTCCAGTAGTGTGTCAACTTCTTGGTTCTTAGACACAGATCATGCTTTATGAGGACTATAAATTAAGTTCATGTTTGTAAATGGCTTAATAATGATAAGACTATTAGCATCCTTATCACCCTCTCCTCCTTTTCCCCCGATCACTTTTTACTAGTATGCCATAGTTGTTATGAAAGCTCAAGGGAGCTGCAAAGGACTGAAAGGTCACTTTATATTTTTATCCATTCATGAGCGTTGTCTATTTTGTAGGTTGGTCAATTCTGTGGCTCAAAAATTTATCTGGCTGCCAACATTTAAGTTATTAACTGGGAAGTAAGTATACTGGAAGAAGGAGGAAGAGGGAGGGAAAAAATTGGGAACTCAAAATTTTTCAAAAAGATGGTAAAATTATTTTTACATGTAATTGAGAAAAATAAAAAGAGAGAAATAAAACATGGGCCATTTACAAGTAGAAAATAAAATGAAATGATAGAAAATTAGGTCAGTGAAACAGGTCAGATAAGAAACAATCAGAGATAACAAAACTCAATAAACTAGTGTTTTAAATATCCAAGAATAAAAATTACTTGAGGAAGAACTTCCTATTTGATAAGAAATATAGAGAAATTCAGAGAGCAGTTTCACAGAAATTGGGTTTAGGCTAACATCTCATACTATATGCTAATGATAAGATCAAAATGGATTATGCAACCTGAGGATAAGTCACAACCAGATCACCTACCTTTCACTTTTATGAATAGAAGGAGAATTCTTAAAGAAGAAGTGGATAAAGGTGATCCCAAAAGATTTAAAAAGTTAGATGACATAAAATTGAAAAGCTGTTGCACAAACAAAATCAATGCAACCAGGATGATGAGGGATGCTGCTATTTACTGGGGGGAAATCATTATGTCAAATATCTCTGAGATACAAGACATCTAGGCAATTAATGTAGATAAATTCCAAAGAGCCATTCCTGCAATAAATGGCTAAAAGATATAAATAAGCAGTTCTCTAAGGATTGGTATGAAGAAACATAGAAAAGATAGCTCACTAGTAAAAAGATAACTAACTAGATAAATTCCAAAGAGCCATTCCTGCAATAAATGGCTAAAAGATATAAATAAGCAGTTCTCTAAGAATTGGTATGAACAAACATAAAAAAGATAACTCACTAGTAAAAAGAAAAATTCAAATAAAAACAATTCTGAGATTTTGTCTCACAACTATTATACTGGCAAAAATGATAAAAGGTGGGAATAGTCAACATTGGAGGGATTGTGAAAAGATGGACATATTGACTTGGTTCATCCATCAGGAGAGCAATCTGTAATTGTACTGAGTTCACTTAATCTACTATGCACGGAACTAGTTGAACTCATTTGATTGCATCTTTACACCTCTTCTACAAAATTCCTTGTTTATAATGTGTGTGTACCTCTTTTGTATAACCTTTAACTTAAATTCCTCTCTGTATTTCTTCTATTTGTATGAGCCCCCAAATAGTCATAGTTGTGTTTAATAAGGGTCAAAATGAAAGGCAGGACTTCTGGGTCATATGACTAACAAGATAGCACACTTGATATTTTCCCTGATCCTCATGACTTCTCTAAAATAGCAATTATTTGCAAGAGATGAAACAATTCTGAGCCTCACCACAGTCTAGAACACCAAGATCCTAGACAAGGTAAACAACCTGATGAACTAACAAGAGAGAAGAATCCCTAACCATAGTCAAACAGACTATAGTGATTTGTCCAGGTAATCATTTAATATGACCAAGTTGGATTTATATCAGGGATGCAAAGATAGTTCAATATTAGGAAAATAATAAATATAATCATATTTTTAAAAACCCTTAGCCACATGATCATCTCAATAGAAGCAGGAGAAAAAAAGTTTGATAAAGTACAATACTGATTCATGCAAAAAATCCTACAAAGTATAAGCATAGAGGGACCTTTTTAATATCATAAAAAGTTTTTATCTGAAACCAAAAGCAAACATCATATGTAATGAGGATATACTAGAATCTTTCCCATTAAATATGGGAATAAAGCAAGAATGCCCTTAACTAATTATTTGATATCATTTTAGAAATGCTAGCAATAGCAAGAAGACAAGAAAAGGAAATTTAAGTCATAAAGAGGAAATTTAAGGCCATAAAGAAGAAATAAAACTATCCCTATTTGCTGACATTATGATGGTATACCTGAAGAATAATAGAGAATCCGTAAAGATATCAATTGAGACAATAGCTTCAGCATAGTTATAGTCTATAAAGTAACCCCCTCCCAAATCAGCTGCATTTCTATATCATAATAACAATATCCAAGAGGAAATAATAGAAAGAGGAAATTCCATTTCACATAACTACAAAATACTTAATGTATCTGAGGATGCAATTATGAAAGCACACAAAAGACTTGTCTGGATTTCAATCTGCTTATTGTCTTCAACTCCTCATGCTTTCTCACCCCTCCATAACCAATCTGTTGGCAAATCCCACAGACTTCACCTTTATAAGATCTCTCTTATGTGCTGCAGGCTCTCCTCTGACACCTCCACCATTGAAATACCCTTTTGGTTGGTATCCCTCCCTCTCTAGTCCATCTTCTACTCTGGTTGTCCAATTGGTCTCCCTAAAGTGCAAGTCTGACCGTTATCACCACCACCACCCCCATTCAATTAACCACAGTGATTCATCTGGAGGTAATCAAAAGAAAGACGGCACTGGAATTAAGGGGCTTGGGAAAGTTCTCCTGGAGAAGGTCTGAATTTTAGCTGAGACTCATAGGAGGGCAGAGAATTGCTGAGGCAGGCATGAGGAGAGAAAGCTATCTAGGTGTGGGAAATGCATGGTGTTATGGAGAGGTGGAGTGTCTCATTCAAGAAATAACTAGAAGGTCATTATCAAAGGATCACAGAGTATGGTGGGGTGCTTAAGATTTAAGAAGACTGGAAAGAAGGGGGAGAAGACAAGTTATGAAGGACTTGGATGGCCAAACAGAGAATTTTTTTATTGATCCTGGAGATAAGGAGCCCCAGAGGGGAATGATATATTCAGACGTGCACTTTAGGAAGAGAGCTTTGACAGCTGAGTGGGGATGTACTGGAGGGGGGTTAAAAGGACTAGCCTGGGAATCTAATTCCTACTTATAACATTGTTTCTATGGAAAAAAATGCATTCCAAGTTGTAAATAATGCTGTAATAAGTGAACTTTTGTAACACAAGACCATTTGTAACCTTGTGACTGCCTGTATCCTTTGAATTTCCTTCAAATTGAGAATCTATTTTGCCTCTAGCCATTACAAAGTCTCTTAATATATTTTCTTCCTCTTCCTAACCAAAGTTCTGAGAGCCCTAATTAAAGAAGATTCACTTTAAAGGACAAGAAAACGAATTATCCCATACATTTCCCAAACCCCTGAGGTCTGAGGGAAGTAAGTCATTATAAGGCTATGATCAATAATGCCTCCTACATTTGTTTGTTTTTGTGGTTGCCATGAGATCTAGAAAGACCCCCCCTGACACCTGAAGGAAGTTCTTATGTCATCTGGTCCACTTTCACCTAGCTTTCTTTCCAAAGAAATTCAGCACTGAGTGCTGGCTAGCTCTTGGGGGTGTTATATGATTTGTCATAAACCAAATCAATCCCCTCTAGTTGAAGGTTCTGTGACTTGGAGATTACTTACCTGGTCCTCCTCCTCTCTACTTTTCTTTGTCCTGGTCAGTTCTAGCTGCTAGCATCCAGATCTCTCAGATGACTTTTGGTCTCCCAAGCCCTTTTTGGTACTACATTTTGCTCTTATTCCTCTGAAATTATTTCATTTTCCTTCCAAATGTAGAGAGGAGAGAAGATTTTTGGAGGTAGAACTAAGTGAAAACTAGCATGTAGGCAATGGGAAAGAAATATGAACCTATCCTGCCTGAGTCTTCTGCCTTTCTTTAGAAATAACTCTATGTTCTTAGAAAGACATTGTTTGAAACAGGAATTGGGCCACCCTCTATGAATTACTGAGAACTAGTGGTTAGATGGATTCTGTGTAACTCCAGAGAATACAATTAGGAATAACAGGCATGAATTACTGGGAGGTGGAATTTTCCTAAACAAAAGGAAGAATTTTTTTTCCTCACAATTTGAGCTTTTCAAGGGTGGAATGTGATGCCCTGCAATGTATGTGGAAATATTCATGTTATTTGATATTTGTCATGTCCAGATATAAAAAATCAAATTTATAGTAAAGTCATTCATTTATTCTGTCAAAAACTAAGAACTCTGAAGTTGGCATGCTCAAAGGAAAAAAGGAGAATTTGACAGGAAGTTTGTAGCTGGATCTTTTAACATTCATCTGATTGTTAGTGGGATTCTCTTGGTATCAGAACTCTCTGAGCCCTATGCTGCTGACTGCACTCTAGCCCAAGAAAATTGCAAGTATTTTGCAACCATAGCTCAAGAAACACACATACACACACACACATGCATGTGCGCACATTCATGCACATACATACATGCATGTACACCAGTCAGAGAGAGGTACCAAGAACTTCCACAAATGGTAAGGAACTCGTGAGTACAAAGACTATTACAGCTGACCTTAATGGGAGATTCCTTGCCAACTCTTCTCTTGGTCAATTTTACTGCACTGCTTCCACCTGCCACTACAGAATACCAGCCAATTTGAGGCAATGCTGGCCAGCTCCTTGCTACTGAAGCCCTTCCTGAGATAGCCTGTGGTTAATAGCCGCTGGGCAGACAAGAGACTGCCAGGTGATTACTCCTGAGAACAAGGCAGCGCACACCAAATGCACAGAATACTCCCTGACTCTGGGGTTCTGGTTCCACTGCTCTGCTCCCTGTTCCTGGCACATTCATTTAACAAAGATTGAATGAATTTCCTACTAAGTGCTGTGTACTACATTAGGCAATGGGTAAACCACAAAGATAAATAGAACTGGATCATACATACTTTTTTTTTTTTTTTTTTTTTGCACAGGAGAACTTTGTAAGAAGAATTCAAGGAATGACTTGCAGGAGAAGGTTTGGTGATGTGTTATAGTAATCTGAGGATCCTAGATATTTTTCTCTCTCTCCCTGCTTTGAGCCCACATCTGTGTGTGTAGCTGGTTGTTTATTCTCTGGGAGGGGTAGTCAGGCATACTATAGTTACAGTTCATAGGGTAATCTGGGAGAATGTGAAACTTTCCTGATGTATTACTTCAGAATTTCCAGAATTGGGAAAAAATGAAATATGTTCCTGATTCAGTTTAGAGTTGCATTTATAACTGTGCCAGTTGAGCCCCCTTCCCAATCCCTGTCCCACTAAGATTCTCTAGTGATGAAAGAAGAGGTAGGAAAGTATGTGGTTTTAAGAGAGAGTAATACAGTTTGACTGGAGCATAAGGTATGTGGTGAGAAGGACTATGTCATTAGATTGGAATGCTAGGTTGAAATTAGGTTGTAAAAGGCATGGAATACTAGGCTATAGACTATTTTCATTTTGGGGGTGGACATTGGAGAGCCATTGATGGATTTTTTATTTAAATATTTAATTTATTTATTTTCAGTTTTAAACATTCACTTCCATAAGTTTTAAATTTTCTCCTTCTCCCTTCCCAAAACAGCATGCAATCTGATATGGGCTGTACACATAGATTCCTATTAAACACATGTTCACATTAGTCATGTTGCATAGAAGATCATAATGAATGGGAGAAATTATGAGAAACAAAACAAACAAAAAAAAAAGTCTGCTCCACTCTGCAATCCAACTCCATAGTTCTTTCTCTGGATGTGGATGGCATTTTCCATCATGAGTTCTTTGGAAAAGTTTTAGGTCCCTGCATTGCTGAGAAGCGTTAAGTCTAAAGATCAGTCATCTCACATTGTGTCTGTTATTGTGTACAGTGTTTTCCTGATTCTGTCACTTCACTCAGCATCAGTTTGTGTAAATCTTTCCAGGTTTTCCCAAAGTCTGCCTGCTCATCATTTCTTATAGCACAATAGTATTCCATTACATTCATATACCACAACTTGTTCATTCATTCCCCAATTGATGGACATTCCCTTGATTTCCAGTTCCTGGTCACCACAAAAAGAGCTGCTATAAATATTTTTGTACATGTGGTTCCTTTTCCCATTTTTATGATCTCTTTGGGATACAGCTCTAGAAGTGATACTGCTGGGTCAAAGGGTATGCACATTTTTATAGCCTTTTGGGCATAGTTCCAAATTGCTCTCCAGAATGGTTGGATCGGCTCACAGCTCCACCATCAATTAATTAGTGTTCCAGTTCTCCCACATCTTCTCCAATATTCATCATCTTCCTGTTTTGTCATGTTAACAAGTCTGATAAGTGTGATATAGTATCTCAGAGTCATTTTGATTTGCATCTCTCTAATCAATAGGGATTTAGAGCATTTTTTATATGACTATAGTTAACTTTAACTTAATCCTCTGAAAACCGCCTGTTCATATCCTTTGATCATTTATAAACTGGGAAATATGGATTTTTAAAAAAGTTTTTGTTGATATTTTCTGTTTTTTACATCACCATCATTACCCAAAGTGTGCCTCCCCCTTCCAAAGAGCCATACCATATGACAAATACAATTTTTTAGAGAGTAAAAAAAAGTCAAAACAACTGATTGATACATTGGAAAATTTCCAAAACATGTACAATGTGTAACACTTGTGGGCCTCTTAATTTTATGAAGGGGTCATTTGTAAATATCTTTCAATTTCTCTTTATTCGAGTCCCACTTGATCTTTAGCATTTTGTTACATTTACCTTTGATTTTTTGGGGTGTACAGTTGTTGTTTCCATTCACATCCTTTTGGTCATTGTGTATATTCTTTTCTTGACTTTGCTTACTTTACTCTGAATCACTTCATGTAAATCTTTCAATGCTTCTCAATCACCACACACATCATTTCTTATAACACAGTCATAATCTCTTAGATTCATTTATCATAGTTTAACTATCCTCCAATTGATGGTATCTATTTTTTTCTAATTTTTAACTATCACAAAAGGCTGCTATTAATATTTTGGAGCATATAGAGACTTTTTCTTTATCAATGACTTCCCTGGAGTATGAACCCAGTGATGGATATGGATATGAATAGCTTAGTCACTTTGCATAATTCCAAATTATTTTCCAAAGTGATTGTACAATTCCACAGCTCCACTAATAATGTATTTGTGTTCACAACTCCTCAAATATTGACTGTTACCATTTTTTTGTCATTTTTGCCAATTTACAGGGTACAAGATAAAACCTCAAGGATGTTTTGGTTTGCATTTCTTTTGTTGCTAATGATTTGGAGCATTTTTTCATGAGATTATGAATATTTTGCTGAGTTTTTTTTTAAAGAACAGTTTGTTTATATTCATTAACCATTTATCTATTGAGGAATTAGCCATTGGTTTTGCATCACTACAGCTATTTAGGCAGATGCTAAGTGATCACATTTCAGGGAATACTATATATGTTGATTGGGAATCTAGGCTGGATGACCTCTAAAGTTTCACCCAAATCAAGGAAAATATTTTTATATGAGAAATATGGACTGCCTTCCAAATCTCTGTGGCACACATTTGTATAAATAAGATTGGCTCAACTTTAGAATATACATAGATCTTTAAGTTCCAATATTTTCTTTGTGGCAAGGGTTCTCGTGTGTGTGTCATAGGACACTTTGGCAGTCTGATGAAACCTAGAGACTCCTTCTCAAAGCAATGTTTTTTAAATGCATGAGATGAAATATACAGGGCTACAACAGGGGTTAACAATCAAAAAAATTCAGGTTAAGAGCTTCTGTCATATAGTTTTTCCTTTTCTTTTTAAACTAGTGGAGGAAAAGAAAGCACCTACAAAAGGAAATTAATAGAGAATCTATTTGAACTATTTAATCTATTTTCATACTCCAGGGAAGTCATTGATAAGGAAAAAGTCTTTATATGCTCCAAAATATTAATAGCAGCCTTTTGTGATAGTTAAAAGATATCTATTGCACTCACAAAGGAGTTTAAAAATAAAGTATGTGTCAAGAACTTGTCAAGAACTGAGGAAAGAAAACTTGATAAAAAGTTTCTTGGCTCAAAGCAAGGGAAGGAGTTTTTTTTAATCAAAGGCCACTGAACTATAGGAAAAATAGAATATAGGCCACATAAAAGCAAACTATTAAAATAATAGAATCTTAGAATTCTTCAAGGTCATAGAATTAAATTTGCTATCCAAATAGCATCTGCCTGATTTCTGCCAGACGGGCAACTAACTCCACATGAATAATTTACTTGTTCAGGGTATTTTGTTCATACCAGCAACATATCATCCTGTTTGGGGTACACAAGCTCTGTCAGCAGTTCTCATTCTGCTTAAATATTTTGTACCTAATAGCTTGCACAGCAGACTAAAGTGCTTTTTTAGAGAAAGAAAATAGAAACATTGAATTCACCTGTTTTTAAATTTTAGAACAGGAAACATGATACTTAATCCAATAAGTTTAATAATAACTGATTTTTAAAATAGCATTGTGGTCAGTTTGGGAACATAGAGGAGGAGAGGTTGTGTATGGAGAAACAGAGAGAAAAAGAGCCGAAGGCCAAGTGAAGAGATGTGGGAAAGAAGAGGAAAGAATGGGAGGAAAGGGAAATTGGAGGAAGACGAGAAGAAGAAAGACTGTAGAAGAAGGGAAAAGAAATAAAAGAGTGATATTGATAGACACAGTGTAGTGGAGAGATTAGGGAGAGAGGAAGGCAGGCAGAGAGGAAAAGAGAAAGAGGATGAATTGAAAAAAAGGAGAATAAAAGCAGTTTAAAAATAAATGAGGCCAAGCATGGTGGTACATGGTAGTACATGATAGTATACTTACCTCTTGATCTTGGGTAGTAGGTAGTGGGACTAAGCCAATCAGGTGTCTTCACTAAGTCCCACACCAATCAATCTAGAATGGGAGTAGGAAGGGAGAGAAGAGAGACACCAGGCTGATTAACTAACTCAGCTCAGATCCATGAGTAGCCTCTGCATTTCTAGTCTAAGTGAGATGGAGAGAGCTGATATCTAAATAGCTCACTAATGTGGTTGAAACCAAAATGACTGATTAAAGGCAGGGACTCATCTGAGCTCTCCCAAATTTCTCTTCAAATAATGTTAAAATAACACCTCAAAATGAATTGAAGTGGCAGAACTAACAAAAAGACAGTGAAATAATATTTTAGCTGAAGACAACTTAGAAAGTCAACAGGAAAGTTCTGTCTCACTGGGGTAAGAGTGGAGCACAGTCCAGTGCAGGAAATCCCTCACAAGACAGAAGCAGGCTAAGCCTCAGAAATCAGTAGTAGGCCTTGGAGGCAACTGAATCAGAGACTTCTGGACCACCAGGCCATAGAGAGCAGCAATCAGACAAGCATTCTTGATGAAAAGACAAGGGCTGAATAGAAAATATGATTTTCAAAAATGAGACTCAAGAGAAGCATAAAAAGGTAAACAGGAAAAATAAACCATAAGGGATTCAATAAGATTAAAGTGTTTACATTCCTACATGGGAAGATGACAACTCCTAAGAACTTTATCCTTATTAGGGCAGTTAGAAGTATCCATAAAGAGAGAGGACATAGATATGAGTTAACTATAATAGGATAATATAAAAATTTAAAATAAATTGGTAAAAAAGGAGAGATACACTAGGAAAAGAGGGAAGGGAGAGTTGGAATGGGGTAAATTATATCACATAAAAGAAGTGCAAAAGAGCATTTATAATAGAGGGCAAGATGGGAGGTGGGATATGCTTGAATCTTACTCTCATTGGAAATGGCTCAAAGAAGGTATAAGTTGCACACACAGTTGGTAGTAGAAATCCGTCATACCCTACAGGGAAGTAGGAGTAGAAGAGTATGAGAGAAGGGAAAGTAGGTTGGAAGAAGCAGTCAGAAGCAAAACACATTTGAAAAGGGACAGGGTGAAAATAGAGGAGAGGGGATAAGGAGAGAGAGAGAAAGAGAGAGAGAGAGAGAGAGAGAGAGAGAGAGAGAGAGAGAGAGAGAGAATAAATGGGGGAGTGAAGGATGGAAGTGAATACACAATTAGTAATCATAACTCTGAATGTGAATGGGATGAACCACCCATAAAACATAAGGAGTTAGCAGAGTGGGTTAAAAACTAGAATTCTACAATATGTTATTTTCAAGAAACACACTTGAAGCAGAGAGAACATACAGATTATAGGTAAGGGACTGGAGCAGAATGTATTATGCTTCAGCTGAAGTTAAAAAAAAGTATGAGTAGCAATCATGATCTCAGCCAAAGCAAAAATCGATCTAATTGAAAAAGATGAGTTGGGAAACTACATTTTACTAAAAGGTACCATAGACAATAATACAATAACAATACTAAATATATATGCACCAAATAGCATGACTTCCAAATTGTAAATTTAAAAGGTTTTGCACAAAAAAACCCAAATGCAACCAAGATTAGAAGGAAAGCAGGATACTGGTGGCAGGGAGGGATGGAATTTACAGCAAGTTTGTCTGATAAGGGTTTCATTTCTCAGCTATCTGGGAAAATGAATCAAATTTATAAGAATACAAGTCATTCCCCAACTAATAGTCAAAGGGTATGAACAGGCAGCTTTCAGGTGAAGAAATCAAGGCTATCTATAGTCATATGAAAAAATGCTTTAAATCACTATTGTTTAGAAAAATGCAAATTCAAACAATCCTGAGGTACCACCTCACACCTATCAGTTTGAGTAATGTGACAGAAAAGAAAAATGACAAATATTTGAGGAGGTGTGCAGAAATTGGGACACTAATACACTGTTGGCAGACTTGTGAACTGATCCAACCATTCTGGAGAGCAATTTGAAACTATACTCAAAGGGCTATAAAACTTCATTATAACCCTTGATCCAGCAATATGACTACTTGGATCTATATCCCAAAGAGACTTTTTTTTTTTTTTTTAAAAAAGACCTATATATACATTTATAGTAGCTCTTTTTGTGGTAGCAAAGAATTGGAAATTGAAGGGATGCTCAACAATTGGAGAAGAGTTGATAAAGTTGTGGTGGAACACTATTGTGCTATTAGAAATGATGAGCAGGAGGGCTTCAGAAAAACCTGGGAAGATTTAGATGAACCAATGCAGTGAAACGAGCAGAAGCAGGAGAACATTGTACCTAGTAATAGCAATATTGTACAAAGATGAACTCTTGAATGACTTAGCTATTCTCAGCTAATTCTCAGTGATCCAAGACAGTTCCAGAAGACTAATGAGGATTATCTGCCTCCAGAGAAAGAACCGATGGAGTCTAAATTGCAAATTGAAGCATCCTTTTAAAAAAAACTTTATTTTTCATTGAGTGTTTTTTAGTCTGTTTCCTTTCACAATATAACTAATATGTAAATATGTTTTGCATGACTGCACATATATAACCTATATCAAATTGCTTGCCTTCCCAATGAAGTGGAGGGGAGAAAGAGAGGGAGAGAATTGGAGAACTCAAATTTTTTTTTAAATGTTAAAAATTATTTTTACATGTAATTGGAAAAAAAATAAAATATTTCAAATCTATGAAAAAAAACAACTAAACCAATGTGTATCTTTTGCTGTGATCAACTGGCATCACCATACACTGTTGATTTATTGGAGAAACCCATCCTATTTTTTGGCTGCTAACATTACTCCTGTTTTCCAGAGAGGAAACTGAATGAAGACAATGGAGAGAATAACCCAAGATGGGCTTTAGTGAAAAAGAAATTATTTTGGTTTGAATAGTACAATATTGGATCCCCTTTTTTCCTGATTTAAAAGAACAAAGAGAAAAGATGCTAGAATTCATCTCATCATCACTTCCTCTTTAAAAACATTTACTTATTTTAAGTTTTCAACATTCATTTGCACAAAATTTTGAGTTCCAAATTTTCTCCCTGTCTCTCACATTCTGATTACCCCTTCCACCAATCTGCCCTCCCTTCCCTTATCTCTATCTTCTCTTTTATCCTGTAGGGCAAGATAAATTTCTATACCCTATTACCTGTATTTCTTATTTCTCAATTGTGTATGCAAAAATGATTCTCAACATTCATTCCTAAAACTTTGAGTTCCAACTTCTCTTCCTTCCTCCCTCCCTACTCATCCCCACTGAGAAGGCAAGCAATTCAATATAGGCTATATATGTGTAGTTTTGCAAATGACTTCCATAATAGTCATGTTGTGTAAGACTAACGATATTTCCTTCCTGTCCTGCCTCCCATTTCTTCTATTCTCTCTTTTGACCTTGTCCCTCTCCAAGAGTGTTTACTTCTAATTGCTCCCTCCTTCCATTTGCTCTTCCATCCATCATACCCCCCCCCATCCTGTTTATCCCTTTCTCCCCTACTTTCCTGTAGTTTAAGATAGGTTTTCATACCAAATTGAATGTGCATGTTATTCCTTCCTTCAGCCAAATGTGATGAGAGTAAGCTTCACTTTTTCCCTTTCACCTTCCCCCTTTTCCCTCCATTGATAAAGTTTTTTCTTGCCTCTTTTATGAGAGATAATTTTCCCCATTCCATTTCTCTCTTTCTCCTCCCAATATATTCCTCTCTCACCCCTTAATTTTATTTTTTTAGATATGATCTCTTCCTATTCAACTCACCCTGTAGTTTCTCTCTCTCCATATATATGTATATATATGTATGTATGTATGTGTATGTGTGTGTGTGTATGTGTATAATCCCACCAACTACCCAGATACTGAGAAAGGTTTCAAGAGTTACAAATATTGTCTTTCCATGTAGGAATGTAAACAGTTCAACTTTAGTAAGTCCCTTATGATTTCTCTTTGCTGTTTACCTTTTCGTGCTTCTCTTGATTCTTGTGTTTAAAAGTCAAATTTTCTTTTCAGCTCTGGTCTTTTCATCAAGAATGCTTGAAAGTCCTCTGTTTCATTGAAAGACCATTTCTTCCCTGTAAGTATTATACTCAGTTTTGCTGGGTAGGTGATTCTTGGTTTTAATCCTAGTTCCTTTGACTTCTGGAATATCACATTCCAAGCCCTTCAATCCCTTAATGTAGAAGCTGCTAGATCTTGTGTTATCCTGATTTTATTTCCACAATACTGGAACTTTTTCTTTCTAGCTGCTTGCAATATTTTCTCCTTGACCTGGGAACTCTGGAATTTGGCTACAATGTTCCTAAAAGTTTCTCTTTTTGTATCTCTTTCAGGCAGTGATCAGTGGATTCTTTCAACATTTATTTTGCCCTCTGGTTCTAGAATATCAGGGCAGTTTTCCTTGATAATTTCATGACAGATGATGTCTAGGCTCTTTTTTTGATCGTGACTTTCAGGTAGTCCCATAATTTTTAAATTGTCTCTCCTGGATCTATTTTCCAGGTCAGTTGTTTTTTCAATTAGATATTTCACATTCTCTTCCATTTTTTCATTCCTTTGGTGTTGTTTTGTGATTTCTTGGTTTCTCAGAAAGTCATTAGACTCCATCTGTTCCATCCTAATTTTGAGAGAACTATTCTCTTTAGTGAGCTTTTGAACCTCTTTTTCCATTTGGCTAATTCTGCTTTTGAAAGCATTCTTCTCCTCACTGGCTTTTTGAACCTCTTTTGCCAATTGAGTGAGCCTATTTTTCAAGGTGTTATTTTCTTCAGCATTTTTTTGGGTCTCCTTTACCAAGGTATTGACCCATTTTTCATGCTTTTCTTGCATCTCTCTCATTTCTCTTCCCAGATTTTCCTCCACCTGTCAAACTTGATTTCCAAAATCCTTTTTGAGCTCTTCCATGGCCTGAGCCCACTGGACATCCACCTGGGATGTCTGGGATAGAGAGGCCCCGACCTCCATGTCTTTCCCTGATGGTAAGAATTGTTTCTCATCATCAGAATTGAAAAGTGGGTACATCTGTACCCCATCAAAGTAGCTTTCTATAGTCTTATTTTTCTTCCCTTTTCTGGGCATTTTCCCAGCCAGTTACTTGACTTCTGAGATTTCTGTCCACCCCTGCCTAGATCCTCCCAGCTAGTGCTTGGGGTCTGAGATTCAAATGAGCTTTCCACGGCAGGAGGGGCTGCTATTCAATGTGAGCTTAAGTTCTGGTGCTAGGGTGGGGGCAGGGCTTCCCCCCAGACTCTGTTCCTTCAAGGGCTTTATGCAGAGACCTTCAGTAATGGAGCAGGTGGGGGCAGGGCTGTCTCCCAGGCTCAGTTCCCTCAGGGGGTTTATGCAGAGACCTTTGGTAATGGCCCTGAACTTCTGCCTGCTGCTCTGGGAGTTCCGGGCCACCAATGCTGCCTTTGCTGCTGCCTCTGCCACTGCCTCTGCTGCTGCCTCCCAAGGGGGCCCGAGTCATGGAGATACCCCGCTCCCTCTCGGCCAGCATTCTCACTGACCTGTAGTGTCTGTGAGCGGAGGGACCTTCCCGGCCGCCAGAGGTTCCGTCCCTGAAGCCTGCTCAGATTTGCTCCTCTGGGGCTGTGCGGGCAGGGCAGTACAGGGGTGGATTCTGCTCTCTGGAGCGCAATGGACCCCTGGGGATGGCTCTCCAGGGCTCTCTGGAATGGAAATCTTTTCCACTGTGTTTCTGTGTGCCTTGCAGTGCTCTAGAATTTGTGGGGAGTTCTTTTTGCAGGAAATATATGGGCTGTGGGTTCAGAGCTAGCATATGTGAGTCTTTCTACTCCAACATCTTGGCTCCTCCCCCGCCCCCGAGTTAGACTATTTTTAAAGGTGTTATTTTCTTCAGCATTTTTTGAGTCTCCTTTAGCAAGCTGTTATCTCACTTTTCATGATTTTCTTGCATCTCTCTCATTTCTCTTCCCAATTTTTCCTCCACCCCTCTTACTTGATTTTCAAAATTCTTTTTGAGCTCTTCCATGGCCTGGGACCATTGCATATGTATTTTGGATGTTTGGGATGCAGAAACCTTGATGTCTTCCCCTGATGATGATAAGCATTGTTCTTCCTCATCTGAAAAGATGGGAGAAAATGCCTTTTCACCAAGAAAGTAACCTTCTATAGTCTTATTTTCCCCCCTTTTTTGGTATTTTCCCAACCAGTTACTTGACTTTTGGGTCCTTTGTCAAGGGGAGGGTATACTCTGGGGGTCTGTAAGATCCCAGTTCCTCCCAGGTGGCACAATCAAGCCTGCAACCAGAAATTTTTCTACCCAGAATCTAAGAGTAGTAGAATTCCCTCTCCACAACCACCTCCAGTTCAACCATGCCAGCACTTATGGCTGAGATTCAGATCAGCTGCTCAATTTCTCCAGGAGCTGTAGGGGGAGAGGGGGGCAGTCACTCAGGGCTGAGGTTCGGATCAGTTACTCAATTCCCTCAGGGGCTTTAATCTGAGGGTTCCAAAAATGGACACTGGCTACTTAGCCTGTTGTGGTCACCACAGCCATAGCTGCCTACTGCTGCTACTGCTGCTGCCTCTGCCACCACCACCTGGGGCTGCAGCTACAGGGGGACCTTACTTCCTTCTCACCCAGATGAAAAAGCCTTTTCATTCACCTTTGAAGCTGCCTTTGGTGCCTGTGGGTTGAGGGATCTGCAAACCTCTGCTGCTGCTGGGGATTCCGCCCCTGAGACCTACTCTGGCCCTGCTCCTCCTGGTGCCACATGACCAAAGCTGGGCTGTGCTCTGCTCTGTGTCTAGTGTGACAGACTTTCCCATAGGGCTTCCAGGTCACCCTGGGCTGGAAATCTCCTCCACTCCATCGTTCTGTGGCTTCTGCTGCTTTAGAATTTGTTGAGAATCATTCTTTATAGGTATTTTATGAGCTGTAGATCAAGAGCTAGAATATGTGCATCCTTCTACTCTGCCATCTTGGCTCTGCCCCTCATAATCACTTCTTGAAAAATATTTATAATCTCAGGATGTTAATTCAAGTAACTTCTCCCACTAAAACCCAACTCCGATGCTCCTTCATTCCATGAGGGTGAACTTGGATCTCTAACCTTGACATGAAGAGTATAGCTCTACAAAGGCTGTGAAAGTGAGACCAGCAACATACTCTATAACTGTCATGTAATGATAGCCTGACTAAAGTGCAACAAACGAAAATACAGAGCAAAAAGTTTTGAAAAGGTAATTTTTTCCTCTCTGCATCCACAAAAAAAGAACAAAAAACCATGTTATCATCCTGATCCCTTCTGGTCATTGGCCCCTGCACTCGGTTGGTACTGAAGGAGGACTCTAGGGTCTGTACCATCTGGGTCCATGTCAAATGGGCACAATCCAGAATCTAGATTTACTGACTTCCCTAACGTAAACTGATGATTGAGAAATCTACAATAATTGCTAAAAGTCTTCTCCTTTCAATATCAGCATGAAAGTAACTCCAGCAATCATAGAGCTATAAGGAGGTAGTAAGGAACTATAAAGAGAGAGTAGAGGAAGATGGACACCTTTGCTAGCCATCCCTAGCAGAGAGACCAGAGAAATGAACAAATATAAATGTTGTCTGAGCAATGTTTTGTGCCTCTTGTGTTAAGCCATTAATTCCCTCTCCAATTCTTCCTTCCATAGATCTTATTTATTTTCCATCTCACCTCCTTTCCCAGCACTCTCAATTCATTTATAAAAGCACTTTTTAAAAACCAAAACTTTCCCTTAATCTCTTTCAGGAATTCTAGTTGAATTTATGCCCAAATTGTGTTTTACTTCGAGGCATTGTATGTAAATATTTTGGAGTTACTATCTTCTGGGTTTATGTCTTGAGCTTTTCTGATAGCATAATAGTGGGATTCTTTCTGGTGTGCTCATTCTTCCAGCACACTTTCTGACTTTGGACTTTATGTTAAGATCAGACTTTGTGTACTTCTGGAGGAAAATATTGGACTGGTTTTGATGCTGCTTTCTTGGGGTACTGAGTATTGTGTAATTCCAGGATCTCAGGGACAGGCTGGGGATCTGCGCGCTTTCAGTGTTTGCAAAGTGATCTGATTCAGGACAAAGTCTGATCACTGCCCTCCTAGTCTGAGCTCCACCAATATCTGACCAGCAATTGAACCTGAGCAAAAGTAGACTGCTGCTGGACTCAGCCACTGTTAGCCAGCAGACTGACCAACCAAGTTCTGTTCGTTCAGAGTGGCAAAATTGTAGGCTTCCCTTTGGTCTGGGATTCTTTTCCTGGTTATTTTTCTACAGGCTTCAGACTGGGTTAGAACTGGAACTGAGACCTTGATCTGTTCCTGCAAACACAAACCACACAACTACTATTTACTTCTGAACTCATTCCTCCCTCTCCACATAGCTGAGGACCTACTATTAGTTCATTACCCCATGCCAACACTTGGGTGCAAGTCTTCTCCTCTGTGGACCCCAAAACAGTGCTCCACATCTGGGGAGAGGGTGACAAAGCTGCCAGTTGTCACCTGTTCTTGAACCCTTTACAAGTCATGGTACCTGTGGTTGAATCATGGACTGCATATTGCCCAGTGCCCAGTGCTTGGTCCCTTAGTTCTGCTCATTTGAGTTATCACTCTTGGATAAACCTTGTCCCCAGTATCCACAGACGCACACCCCACCCCTATCCACATCTCCTTATACTGACCTAGGTTGAGTACATGATTTCCTGTGATTTTTTTCCCTGGGATTTCCTGATCAGAATTGGTTTGGTGCATTGTCTAGATCTAGAGGAGGGCAATTTTTTTTAGCAGAAGAGAATCCACTATACTTCCTCCTGCTCCGTCACCATCTTGGCTCCACTCAAAAGATCACTTTTATTAAATATGGAAAAGCTCACTTTTCTAGCAACCTAGTTAAAGACCCTAAAAAATGTCTGGAATTTCCCAGAATCGCAGGCTTGAGCTGGATGGAGACTGCAATAAGCCTAATTGGGGTAGTTATTTTTATTCAGATTTCCCTTGGGTCTCTAATTTAAAGAATCATGTAGGTCTCCAGGTAACTATTATAGATAAAAGGGGTTCTACAGACTGGCTAGGTTCAAACTGTGGTCACTCCTTAGCTGAGCAGTAGTTGGTATTTCTGCTGACAGGGTTCAGGCAGTGGTTACCATTCTAACTGAAAATGTTTATTCTGTCTTTCAATATAATATCCCCCACATTTTTTTTTAATCTCCTACCAAGTGCTGTGAAAAAAAAGGAATAAATAAAAAGAAAAATTGTAGCTCTTGAGTAAAAACTAGGAAAAGTTTAAATGTTCAGAAAAGTTCAGAGTTCAAAAATCTTAACAAAGTAGTTAGTCCCTTTGAGAAATAGAATAGAGAAGTAATTCAAAATACAATAAGCCAGAAGGCAAGAGAAAACGTTTGCAGCCGAAAATCATTTATCCTCCAAGGCTGAGTATAATCTTACAAGGAGAAAAATGAATCTTTAATAACACTAATGATTTCCAAATATTTCTGTCATAAAAACTAGAACTGAAAAGAATCTTTGGAATGTAAACAAATGGCACAGAAACCAAGAAAGGTAAACAAGGTTGAGTAACTTGAAATTGATAAATGATAATCAAGTACTTACATCTGAATGAAAGAAACCATTGTTCCTTCAGAATCCTACCATCATTAGGGGATGGTACAGGAACAAAGAAAAGTAAATTCAGTGTCAAGATGTTTAAAAAAAATAAAAACGGAAAGAGAAGAAAAGGAAGAGAAGATACAATCCACAGTTCCCTGAAAGTGACTTCTTAGCAAATAATTCATAAAATGATTGTCAATTTCCAGAGAGTCTAGGTAAAAGAAAAAAAATGTTACAAGTATCTAGAAAGAGAAAGATCATGTACCCAGTTAGCATCAAACCAAGGAGAGATAAAACACAGAAAGAAAACTGTCGACCAACATGTTTCATAAATACTGAATAGACAAAATTGAATATTGAACAATCAATCAATAAATATTTTTTAAGAACCTACAATGCTCCAGTAAATGTATTAGTCACTGGAGATATAAGTACTAGGAGTGAAACAATAAAATAATACTAAGAATTCTATAGCAATATATTAAAAAATTACTCATTGACTTTATACTAGGACTACAAGCTTAGTTCAATATTGGGGAAATTATAAACATAGTAGGTCAGATGAAAACAAAAACCCAGCAAAATTGAATTAGATAACATAAATAAACATAGAAAAAGTCTTCAACTTATGTTAAAACAAAAAAGAATAAGAATAAATAGGCTTTCCATGGGTATGATTAACTTCTATTTAAAATGATGAACTTTTTTGTAATAATAATACTAGGCATATGTCTATTTCCTCCACTATTATTTAACATCATTTTAGAAATTCCAGTTTTAGCAATAATTCAAGCAAAAATGAATTGAATAATTTATTATTGAAAAGATAGGAGCAAAATTATTGCTATTTTAAAAAAATGTGACTACTTACTTAAAGAACCCCATAGGTTCAATGAAAAATGCACTAAAAACAATCATATCAGTAAACAGTTAAGAATCCACCTAAACAACAGTCTTTATGCATATTGCTAAGAAAACTCAGCAGGAAGACATTTTAAAAAGAAATTCTATTCAAGATAGCTGCAAAGTATGCAAGATATCTGAGATTAACCTACTAAAATGTACTAAGACTTACATGACTACAACTATAAAATGCTATTTGCAGAAATAAAGGAAGACATACCTCAGGAGATATTCACTGTTCATGGATGGACTGTGATAAAATAAAAGTGATTTTTACTTAAATTAATTTACATATTAAGTGCCACACTAATCAAATTACTAAGAAATCATTTTGTAGAACTAGGTAAAATAATAACAAAATTCAGTTGGAGAAACATAAATTCAAGAAGTTTAAGGGAAATAATGGGAAAAATTAGGAATAAAATACACCTAGCATTATCCAGTTTCATACTAGGAGAACCAGGAGAGCAAATTATATAACAATAGTATCGTTAGGAAAGACTTGAGAATTCTCATTAATGCAATGTCCAACCATTACTCCAAAGGACTGATGATTAATCTTGCTACCTGTTTCCTCATAGAAGTTATTGACTCAGGAAGCAGATATATATATATATATATATATATATATATATATATATATATATATATATATATATATACACACACACACACGTATGTGTGTTAATCTGACAAGACATATATATATATATATATATATATATATACATATACATTTTTTTTCAAAAATGCCAAGCCAGGAATTTGCTTTGACTGATTATTCATATTTGTTACAAGGGATTTCCCCGCTCCCCCTCCCCCCCACACCCCACAAGGGAGAGAGAAGAGAAGAGGAAGTAGAGTTTTACAACTGAAAAAAATTTTTAATAAACAGATAGTTCTCAAAAGAATAAATGTAAATTAATAACCAAATAAAAGAACACTCCAAATTACAGTAAGTGAAATTCAAATGAAGATAACTCCAAAATTTTACCACATTCATAATTTTAAAAATGGAATTTTTAAATTTTAGAGGGTGTGTGGAAAGATAGTCACTCTAATACACTATTGGTAGAACTAAGACCTGCTCCATTCATACTGGGAGACAATGGAGTTATATAGAATGTTCTATGCCCAGATGTAATCAGAATTGTCCATTGAACCTTTTATGTTCATCTCTATCTTTGTTTGATCAAGAATTCTTTCTCTGAATCTACAGTTGTGAAAGGTATCACCTTTTCTTCTTTAATTTCTTCATGATATGACCTTTTATAGCCATGTCATGTATTCTTTCACAACTTATTATAGGACATTGTGTGAGATATTGGTCCAAACCTAATTTCTTCCAATCTGCTTCCCAATTTTCCTGACATTTGGTGTCCTTGGTTTTTTTAAACATGCTGCTGTGCTCAGATGATTGGAGGTCTTGTGTCCCAATCTTTCTATTTATCTCCCTTTCTAATTTTTAAACGCGAATTGGGTGTTGCAAATCAAACTGAGAAAGAAAGGAGCAGAGCTGCTATTTGGGCAGGTATAAATCTACCCTTCCACTTCGTAGCTCCATTGCCTTTGACAATGACTTAAATAGAGACCATATCCTGTTAATATACATAAAATGAAATCAATATAGCAATCAAGAGTTCTATCCGATCTTAGTGCAGTAGACCAAGCCCAAAACTAATCTTCTCCCTCACCGGGGTGTTTACAATTTTGCTTGTTTGGAGTCTGAAATAGCAGCAAAATTATTTTACATTTATTTGGCATCTATTTTATAAGGAGTTTGTATAATTCCTTACATAGAATTATAGACTGAGACCTCAAAGGGACCTTACAGATTATCAACTTCAGCCTCCTCAATTAACTTAAGCTTTAAAGTTTTCTTTTATTTTGAACCTGGTAAATATCAACAAATAATATTTCCACATGCAAAGAACAGAAAAAGACTGCTCTGCTTGACTATGTTTCCTCAATCCTCTCATTATACAGATGAGAAAACTGAAGGCTAGAGAGACTGAGTGATTGCTTATAGTCATACAGATAGTAAGGGTCTAAGGTGGGACTTGATTCCTGAATCCAAATGCAGTAACATGTTGAGTATGCCATGATCCCTCTGGAAAGTACAGGCCTGGTAACAGACTGTATGTATGTAATATATACATATAAGGACTTATAGGATCAATATAAGAAAAAGCAGCAGGGTCTCCTTACTTCAGTGTGATGAATTTTCAACTGCAGCAATTTTGAGGGATTTTGAGGATGATGGTCTGTGGGGGAAGAAAGGCCTACAGAAAATCACAGGTCCTTGGAATATTTACATATTGAAATACACTATCTCCTTTTATAAATGAGAGGGGGAAGAGCATAGATCCCAACTGTTTGTTTTTCTATTGAATTATAGTGCCTCTTGGAAAATTTCCTACTTAAGTTTCCTGCATCTTATTTTTAAAAGCTGGTTCACTTGGTGGAAATAAAGCCTTGCATTCAGTAACCTACAGTATGCTTTAATTGAAGACACATCTCCTTATTAAGGGTTTAATAAAGATTCCTGTAACAGAGGATATGATTTAATTGTTAAGCCTATTTTGGTAATAAGCTTAGGGTGTCTATCCAGGAAATGTGTTTGCATGTAAACATAATAGGGCATGTACTTTGCTTTGTCCAGGGGTTGAGTAAGGAATTATTCATACTTTGTGCCACTGTTATATGGTATAATGTTATAGGATAATGAAGAGAGTGAAACTGAAATGCCTCATACATGAAACATGATGATATGTGATTTTGGAAGTATGAAAAACTCTTGGTATGGGAACTCTCTCCATCCAAAACAGAACCTCAATCCTTCTAGGGCTTAGATCAGACCTAGGAGTGACTGGAGGAATAGAGAAACACAGAGATCACAAAGTTCAGTGTCAGGAAAGATAGGAAATCAAGTTTTCCTGACTCCCAGCCCAGAACGGTATCTACTACTCCCTGGTTCCTTTACAAAATCCCTCATCCAGTCATTTTATTCATCAGAATATACATCTCTTAAGAAGTCTAGAGGCAATTCATTTTGATAGATTATGGGGGTACAAAAACGAAACAACAGGCCCTGTTTTCAAGAAGATTACATTTTGACAGAAGACATTCCTAGCTTTTTATTTGCATTCCTAGTGCCTATGTCAACACCTCATATTTTACATTTGTTTCGTCAATATTAATTGGATTGTATATGAATACAGCTTAGAATATGAGAATTACAAAGGAGAAATATGAAGAAAGTGATAGCCTGCCTTCATTAATACCATGTTTCAATGAATTGAGCTAACCTCTACAAAGAAAAGAAATATGCAGATGGAGAGGAAACTATCCCTTTATGAGTCTAGCACCTCCCTCTTAGGATTCGATGAGATAATATTAGTAAAAGTCACTTAGCTCAGTGCCTAGTACATAGAAGGCCCTATAAAAATGCTTATTCCCTTCTCTGGCACATTCTGAGAGTTCTACTTAGTGAAACTGAGGTGATTTTCATTTTTTGCTGTTGTTCAATTAAAATGTTATTGATTCCTTTTGTTTTTATCACACAATAATTTCTGGATATTGACTACCCCTTCATCCCCAAATGCCCAGTGAGATGGGGAGTTTTTGGTAACTAAGAAAAACAATAAGCAAAACCCAACCGCAAAGTGAACACATCTGACGGTGTACGCCATGTTCTACATCCTTAGTCTCCCACCTCTCCATTTTCATCTCTTCTCTAATACTGTTGACCTTGACTTCCATCAGGGAAGCACAAAACACTTCACACATTAACTCATTTATTTTTACTCTGAGGAGGCTTATTACCAGATGGTTGGAAATTAGCTCATGAATTTTTTGGTAAGAGAACACATTATGTTACCTACTAGGGTGTAGAAAGTTGTCATCTGTAAGGATAGAAGAAATATTCACTCCATAGATCCTTCAAGACAGAATAGTTGCTTAACTGGTTTTTCTTTACATGCCTTGCATCCTGTCTAATGCTGTGGCTGTTTGATATTGTGGGACCATCCCAGGGATGAAGATAGATATGGGGAAGGAGAGAGCTTTGAAATATTGGAAACCTCTCCACCCTCTTACATCTTTGTCCTGGCCCTCAGGTTACTTGTCATTTCTGACTTTTTCCTGTCAGTTCCTTTTTGGGACAGTCCAGTGGGTGAACCTGTCCTTGTGTACTGTGATGAAACCGGGAATCACACACAAATCTTCACCTTCTTTGGCCATTAACTTAGCAACATACAACTGCTCAGTGAAGGAACTCTTCTACTCTGTTCTGGTTCTGCTCCATGTGTGGTTTGGCATTGCTCTGTTAGATCTGCAGAAACCCTGTAGCCCAGTGGGCAGTGCTTCTAGCAAGAGAGGTTGTCAATGCCAATATTTATTTTCATTAGCAGATCTTGAACATTGATGAAATTCATAGTTGCCTTTTCAAAACACAGGAAGTCTCCAGGCAAATGTCTCTACATTCTCTTGTTGAACCAAAATTCATAATCAGTGGACTCCTCCAGTTAACCAACTTTCCCCATTCTCAGGTGGGAACACACACACATGCAAATACACACATATATATGTGTGTGTATATAAATATATATGTGTGTGTGCACATACACACATATAAAATGTATATTCAAGTGAGAATTATAGCTATATGATTATGTTTATTGAACTGGGAATATATATACATACACATTGTCACCTGAAAAAGATATATGTGTATATATCTGTGTATATGTATATATATATATATGATCATATAAATGTGCACAAATGTGCATACACATATATAAAATTTATACTCAAAGTAGGAATTATAGATATATATGTGATATAAAAATACATAGATATATGATTTTATATATAGATATATGATTATATATACTCAACTGGGAATTTATATATATAATATATATATACACACACATATACATATATGCATACATGCATATACCCACAATTCCACCTGAAAACATATGTGTATAGATTCATAATATATATGCATATATATTCATACATATGTATAGAGGTATATATGTTCTGGATAATTTCTATATGCACATATAATATATATGTATCTATATATATTAATATATGCATAATACACACACAAGCACTCAGGGTGTCCCAAAAATCTTAGTGCAGCTTTAAGTTAGTAAAGTTTAAAATTTCACTAAGACTTTTGGGACACCCTGTATATTAAGTGTACATGTATTGAGGATATTAAATGTATGCATGTTAAGGTGTCTGGTCTAAGTTCATTATTTTTCCCTCTGACAAAAGGTCTTGCGTAACACAGTCAGCTTTCTACTTCTCTTTGATTATAGATGATTAAAGCTCATTCTCCCAGAACTCTCTGCACAGAGGGCTATGCAGAAGGAGGGCTCCTCTTGGCTTCCACAAAGCCAGGCTGCCATCCTATACCTGAGGCTTTCTCGCTCTGCTTGGGTCAGTGTTCCCCTGCAGCACTTTGGCCTTGTGCTGTACCAGCCACAGTGCCAAGCCAGCTCCCCCTGTGGTCACTCAGGTTCCACATTTTTACTGAAAATCACGTCAACAAAAAGTTTTTTCTTAGCCAACACACAGTCAGGAATGCAGCTGTTGTGGGGCTTTCCAGCAGTAGTTACTCATGAGCCAGACCACCCTGGGGTCCTTCTGGTAGGAGGTTTCTGACTCAGTGGATTCCCACAGAGACAATCTAAGGCTAGGGTCACAAGAGTGCCAAAAACAACAGAGAGGGGGCCCTAATAACCTTACATTACCCTGGAAAAGAGACTGAGTATCATACAAAGTTTTCAAATAGAATTCAGGCATAAAATGTACTGGTACAGTAATGTAGTGGGGAAATGAAAAATATCTTCATTATGGCCACTCTTTTGCATTTATTTGTATATAAACATGTATACACAAATGTAGGTGTGTCAATGTTACAGTGGATAGAGTGCCAGGGCTGGAGTCAAGAAGACTCATCTTTCTGAGTTTGAATCTGGCCTGACATTTAACTAGTTGTGTGACCTTGGGTGAGTCATTTAACCCTCTTTACCTTAGATTCCTCATCTGTAAAATGAGTTAGAAATGGCAAACCACTCCAGTATCTTTGCTATGAAAACCCCAAACAGGGTCACAAAGAGTCAGACACAACAAGAAAAAAAAACAAACAAAAAAACAACTGAACACACAGATATAAAAAAATATATGTATATATATACATCTGCTTATGTGCACAAAATAAAGACAGTAGACTTCATGTTTTCCCTTCTTTATTTACAGTTCTTATTCTGTGGAGTGATTCCACTATACCAGAAATGGTGATTATTTTCAGGAGACCATACTGAGGATTCTCATAAAAATCTCTTTTCAAGCCAGTTCCTGCCCTTGGTGCTGAATGCAGCCTGAGTCCCCTTGGCAATCAATCACTCTAGGTAATTTGGTGGATAGCTACATATATTCATGTATGGACTTCGCTTTCAGCAGATAGTGGATAGCTTAGCATCCGCAGGTCATCCAATATACCAAGCGGCAGATTGATGACTCCTCCTATCTGATTACAGTTTTTTTCATGACTTTATAAAGTGACCAAGCTGGGGAGAGGGGAATCATCAAACAGTGATCATTTCACTTTCCCAATTAAGACTCCTCAGTCTCTCAGGGAAACTGGCTAGTGCAGATGAAGTCCTGTGCTGATGTCATTTACTCCTTCTGTTGTGAATCCTGAGTAGAACGGTATGTTTTAAAGCTCTCATGGAAGGCTTCATGAGAATAGCAGGCAAAGTCATGTAAATTACCTTTGCTTATGGAACTCACACAGATCCTTGAAGGCTTTCAAAGCCACTGTTCATGCAGCAGCCATATTCACTTTGATAGACACTAGCTGAAGGAGACCATATTAAGGATACTCATAGAACTGAGTCACTCTCCCATTGATCTGGGCACGTCATTTAATCTCTGCCTGTCTTACTTTGCACATCTGTAAAATGGGGATAATAACAACATTTACCTTTGAGAGTTTCTGGGAGGATAAAAGGAGACAATATCTATAAAGTATTTTGTAAATCTTAACACACTATATAAATACAGGCTATTATTATGCTGGTTTATCTTCATAATCATCTTCAATGTCTTTTTTTTTTGTCTGCAGTCAATCAATCCACAAGTATTTGTTGGCAGCTCACAACGTTTTCTTCCTCATCAGAAATGAAAGGTGGAAACATCTGTTCACCAAGAAAGTAACCTTCTATGATTTTATTTTTTTCCCCTTTTCTGGGCATTTTCTCAGCCAGTTACTTGACTTCTGAGATTCCTGTCCACCCCCGCCTAGATACACCCAGCTAGTGCTTGGGGTCTGAGATTCAAATGCTGCTCCCCAGCCTCAGGGCTTTCAGCGGGGGTGGGGGGGCAAGGCTGCTATTCAATGTGAGCTTAAGTTCTGGTGCTCAGGTGGGGGCAGGGCTGCCTCCCAGGCTCAGTTCCCTCAGGGAGCTTATGCGCAGACCTTCCATAATGAATCTGAGGTTCTTCCTGTTCCGGGAGTCCCGGGCCACCACTGCTGCTGCCTGCCGAGGGGGCCTGAGTTATAGAGACACCCTGCTCCCCTCTCAGCCAGCCCAGAAGTCTCTCTCACTGACCTGTAGCTCCTGTGGGTGGAGGGACCTTCATGGCCACTGGAGATTCCATCCCTGAAGCCTGCTCGGATCTGCTCCTCTCGGGCCGCACGGGCAGGGCTCTGCTCTGCTGTCCGGTGTGCGACGGACCTTTGGGGTCGGTTTTTCAGGGCTCTCTGGAACAGAAATCTCCTCCACTGCATTGCTGCATGGCTTCCACTGCTCCAGATTTTGTGGGGAGTTCTTTTTACAGGAAATTTATGGGATGTGGATTCGGAGCTAGTATACGTGAGTTTTTCTACTCCGCCATCTTGGCTCCTCCCTCAGCTCACAACTTTTTTACCCTCCTAGATGACCTCTAAAGAAATTTCCAGCTCTAAATCTATGACCTCACTCCTTGAAATCCTACTATGTAAATGGTATCTAGAAGCATTAATTATAGGATTTAGATATAAAAAAGTTCATGTGACATTTTTAGTCTCCACCTGTGATTTCATTGGTTTAGGTAAACTCCCTGTGAGGAAACCACTTCAACCAACAGAGATTAGCAACATTGCTGCAATTTATAGTCTTGGAGAGATGCCTGGGGCACTCAAAGGTTAAATGACTTATGCAGGATCACATAACCAGAATATGTCAAATGTGGGATCTGAACTCATATCTTTCTGCCAAAAGGTTCACTTTGGGAGCATTATAGGGTGTTTCAAATTGCTTTTATAGGAATACTAGAATCCCCCAAAGGCCAGAGTCCCTAAAAACCTAACTCCTGAGTGAACTTGGACAAGATGAAGCCCCTGGAACTGACTGAGGCTCCCAAGAGTTCTTTATGCTGTATTGGTGAAAAGAATTTCTGGGTTGACCCAATCCTAGTTTGTTTTCTACTATAGAGTGGCTATATATTGTGCAGGTATATTTTATTTCATACATATGCATATATATATATATCTCCCAGTTCTGAGACTCTATGATCTCAGTGACTTAGGGACCCTTCTGTGAGGAACTTTCTGTACCATTATGAATTGGCACCTACCTTGCATTTTATAATCTTAAAGAGTTACCTGGGGTACAAAACAGTTAAATGATCTGCCGAGGACCCTAGGCAAATGTCACAGGTAGGACTTGAACCTACGTTTTGCTCAACTGTAAGGCTGGCTCTCCACAAGAAGGCAGTCTTCAGTTCAACTTCCTAATGATTACAGCTGCTTAAAAAAAAAAATAAGTGGAATTATCTGCCTCAGGAGATAATGACCTCTCATTGGACCCCTATTAAAATCATACTTGCCAAGCTGTTATTGAAGTCCTATTCTAAAGGACTAAAAAGCTAGCTTAACAGATGATGAGGTTCTGAAAAAACTATTTGGCTAGCAGAATAGAGAAAGAGAGAAAATAGGATGAATGTCAGAAATCCTTTGGCAAAAGAGGAGCAAGACTTGTGCGCAGTTTAAGCACAGAGTGTGAAGAACGACAATTAACACAGACTGATTGACAGGGCATTGAGTGTATTCCAAGAGTGGCAAGAAACATGGAAGGGAGAGAGAGAAAAAGGAGGAAGGGTGAAGGAGGATTTTGAGGTGAAAATGAGAGAAAGCCCAGTTCACTCTGGTTTCTCTTTTTCTTTTTCTTTTTTTAAGTTTAGTATATAATTTACTATTTGGCATTATTTGCTACACTTTCAGGAAGGTATTTCTGTGAATACCTCTCAGTTCTTTTTTAAAATTACATTTTTATTTTTCCCAATCAAAAAAACGTGCTTTTTCTTCCTTCTGCCTAGTCCTCTCTAAGCTCTACCCCGACTGAGAAAGAAAATCACAACCCTACGATAAACACGCATAGTCAAGTAAAATAAATTCCCCCACTGGACAAGTTAAAAGAAAAAAGGTCTCACTCTGCACATTGAGTCCATTATTTTTGTGTCAGGAGGTGAATAACATGTTTCATCTTGAGTCCTCTGAATCATGATTGGTCATTGTGTTGATCATAGTTCTAAAGCCTTTCAAAATTCCCTGTACAATAGTATTGTTATCACATAAATTACTTTCCTGGTTCTCCTTATGTTAGTTCAAATCAGTTCATACAACTCTTCTCGGTTTTTTTCTGAAACAATCTTTTTCATTATTTTTTACAGTAGAATTATATCCAGCATATTATACATACCCTTGGAGTTTTCTCTGTATTTCTTGATAAATTTTATCATTTACATTTGATAGCCAAGCCAAGAAAGGCAACATGGCATAGTGCATAGAGAGCATGCCTTGGAGTTAAGAAGATTTGGGTTTTTTATTTTTGTTTTTAAGAGACTGGGTCTTCAAGTTCCATGTCCAGTCATAGGTCCTGTTCCACTGCAGAAGCTTTGACTGAGATGCTTTTCATCTGGGTTGGTTTGCCCCTCTCTAGACAGCCTGGTAGAGTCCCTTCTGTTGGTTCTCTATTTCAGTTGAGGAAGTCCCTTAAACTCTCTGTATCCCCAAGCAACTCTCTAAAAAAAATGTAAGTTGCATAGTAACAGCAATGTTGTATGATAATCAGCTATGAATGACTTAGCTATTCTCAACATACAATGATTCAAGTCAATTCCAAAGAATTTATGGTGGAAAATACTATACACATCCAGAGAGAGAGAACTGATGGAGTCTGAATGTAGATTGAAGCATACTTTTTTCACTTTATTAATTTTTTGTGTGTTTTTTTCTTTTGGTCTGTTTCTTTTTTCACATCATGACTAATATGGAAATACATTTTGCATGATTACACACATATTACCTATGTGAAATTACTTACTGTGTTGGGGACAAGGGGGAGTTGAGAGAGGGAGGGAGAAAATTTGGAACTCAAAAAAAAGATTGTTGAAAATTGTCTTTACATGTAATTGGGGAAAACATAAAACATTACTTAAAAAATAAAATGGGGAGTTGCACAGTAGAAGTTCGTTTGCATTGGTCAAGAAAGTTCCTTCACTAATGAGAACAAGAGGAGACCTCAGTGGGCATAGTATAAGTATTCTATGCTATAGAAGAGTTGTTGATCTGCATTGGTGAAAGAAGTTTCCATACCTGGGAGATCCTTACATTGATGAAACCAGAGATACAAATACAAATCAATCTAAACCTATCCAACGATACAGAAGAGGTCATTTTGAATTATATGCATGGCTTGTGGAAACCCCTTATTTCATAGTTACAAAGAATACCCACCAGAACAGTCCAGCTGAGTAGCTTTTCACCAGAGTCAAAATATTCAAAAATCAAATAGATTATCATGACAGCTGTGAAAAGGAGAAAAAGCTTCATACCCATCATGAATCTTGGAAATGACCATCTTAAAATTTACATTACTGTAAACCTTTACTATTCAGCCTCTTCTAGCCATTAAATTCCTCACCTTGCTGGCAAATTCTGACCTACTTTTTGTCATGCAAAGGTGGAAACTTTAGCTATCCGACCTGCCTGTTTCACTTGACACACGGAGACCTGATCTCTGCCCAGCATTTTCATCCCCCTTGTTCCCCTGGGATAGGTAACATTTCCTAGACTTAGCTTCTTACTTGCTTCCTTCCCTGACTCAGTTATTAAGTGATTCCAGAATTAAGTGATGACCTGTGAAGTCTGGTCCCAAGTCATTCTTTCAGTGCCCAGTACCACCTAATATCCTGAGAGACCCATGTTGGACAGGTCAAAGAGACTTGAAGCCCAATTTGAGGACGATAACCACACAGCCTGCCTTCCCGTCCTGTCCTGTCTTCCCCGTCCCCCAACACATACATACTACAAGGGGCTCACAGGAGCCCTTGTGTCTTAAAGCCACTCTAGGAGCATATCAATTACCAAAACCCAACAGAAAGGAAGGACTCCTAGCTCCTGCTTACCGGCATGCCAGCAAAACAGCAGCTGCTACCGTCCAAGTTCCCTATCAAATTCACAGCTTCGTGGATCTAGTTTCAACTGGGGCTGTCACGCTCTCTTTCACAGGTAACAGGTTGTCAAGATAAAAGTGGGCTCATAGGAGGGGATTTAGGGGTTATAATTGTCCCGTAGAAAAGGAGGGGAATTGGAGATCAGGTTGCAGGATTACAAGAGATGTCTACCTGCCTCTTTCTGTTAGGGGTTGGCTTAAATGCTTCTTAATTAAGTGGCTCCTGAGGTCAATTCCACAACAGGGCTTCTATGAGTCAGTGCTTTTCTGAGCCTCTCATTGAGTACCAGTGTTGGTGGTCCTTTCAGGCATATAATAATGACTAGCGTTTATATGAACAGCTAGGTGTCTTGAGTGGATAGAGTACTGGGCTCAGTAGAGTTCAAATCTGCCCTCAGAAATGTCCTATTTGTGTGCCCCTGGGCAAGTCACTTAACCCTGGTGCCTCATTTTCCTCATCTGTAAATTGAGCTGGAGAAGGAAATGGCAAACCACTCCAGCATCTTTGCCAAGAAAACCCCAAATGGGATCATGAAGAGTCTGATGTTACTGAAATGAATGAACAACACAAGCATTTGCATAGCATTTTAAGGTTTACAAAGTGCTGCATTCCAAGATTTATGAGGCACTTTACATATTATCTCATTTGAGTCTCACTGCAGCCCTGTGAGGTAGGTGCTTATTATCATTTTGCGGTTGGGGAAACTGAGTCTGAGAAAGATTTCTAGTGGGAATTACTGTGCTCTGTCTTGTTTTGTATTTATTTATGTCTTTTCTTTCTCTTTCCCTTCTTCCCTCTCTATTCCTTTTCTGTTTTTTCAGTCTCATACCTCATCTAGTCCCTGATTCTTTAACTCCATCAGTCATGACCACCCTCCTATCTCAGAAAGCCAGTTATAAATGTATAGCCATAGTTTCCTAAGACATTTTCTAAACTTTCAAATGCTATATCCTCCCTGAAATCTTCCCTTATTCCCCCAGTCAGAATTGCCTTCTTTTATACCCTCTTCTTTCTCTCTACTCTGTTACTTAATGATCTCATTAACTTAAATGGGTTCAATTATTGTTTTTATGAAGATGATTCTATCCAATTTTAACCTCTCTTCTATATAACTAAGTGGCACAAAGGATAGAATACTGGGTCTGGAGGCAGCGAATCTCATCTCCCTGAGTTCAAATCTGAGCTCAGATACCTACTAGTTATGTGACTGTAGGTGAGTCACAACCCTGCTTGCCTCAGTTTTCTCACCTGTAAAATGAGCTGGAGAAGGAAGTGGCAAACCCCTCCAGGGTCTCTGTCAAGAAAACCCCAAATGGAGTCACAAAGAGTTGGACAAGATGGAACAACCACAAAACTCTCTTGTGACCTTCAACCTTGCATCACCAACTGGACATGTCAGACCAAATGAACCCTAGGTAGTACAAACTCAACATGTCCAAAAAAGAATTCATTACCTTTCCCCCTAAGCCTTCCCCTCTTCCGAACTTCCCTATTGCCACTGAGGGCACCACAGTGCTACCGGTCACCTAGGTTCCCCACCCAGGTGCTACCCTCAATTCTTTCTCGTATCTTCCCATAGATTCAATGTGTTACCAGGTTTTGTTGTTTTCACTTTCAAAGCACCCACTGCGTATGCACCCTCTGTCCTCTCCTTAGCCCCCACCTTGGGTACAGGCTCTCCTCATCTGACATCTGGACTGCTGCAATAACTCTCTGGTTGATCTCGCTGCCTTGAGTCTCCCCATTCCACTCCATCCTCCTCTTAGCTGCCAAAGTGATTCTCCTAAAGCTCCCTACTACTAAACAAACTCCAGCAATTCCCTATTACAACTAGGAACAAACATAAAATGCTCTCTTTAGTTTTTAAAGTTCTTCACAATTTAGCCCATTCCAACCTTTCTAGTCCTCTTACACAGTTTCTCTCCACACACTCCATTATCCTTGGTCTTCCATTCATTTTGTGCACACAACACTCATTCTCTTTGCCTTTGCCCTGGTTGTCCTCCATACCTGGAATGTTCTTCCTTCTCATTTTTGTTTCCATGCTTCCCTGATTTCTTTCAAAACCCAGTTCAAATCCTACCTTTTACAGGAAACCATTCTTAGTTTTCTCCATCTACTAGTGCCTGATTTCTGAGATTACCTCCCATTTATACTACATATATCTTGAATTTGTTGCCTGTTGTCTTCACCTTTTGGAGGCAGCCAGATGACTGAGTGAATATAGCACTGATCCTAGAATTAGGAATATCTGAGTTCAAATCCTGCCTCAGACATGTAATAACCATGTGACCCTGAGCAAGTCACTTAGCTCTGTTTGTATTTGTTTCCTTATGTGTAAAATGAACTAGAGAAGAAAATGGCAAACAACTCCAGTATCTTTGCCAAGAAGACCCTTTTAGAATATGAGCTCCTTGAGATCAGGGCCTATGCTTTTGCCTGTCTTTGTATACCCAGAACTTAACACAGTGCCTGGCACCTCATAGGTGCTTAATAAGTGCTCCCTCCTCTTACCTTGCACATCTCTTTATTTATATCTCTCTTGTAGAGATTCTCCTTTTATTGTAGCTAGTTGTGTACATTCATCTCTCCTTACTAGATGATACATTGCATCCTGGGCATCTCCAGTGTCCTGACACATATCTGGCCCCTGAATCCAGATGGCTCAGGAAGAGAAAGTGAGGCTGGTGACCTTGCACAGCCCTCCCTTACTCAAATCAAAGTCAGCTGCAAGTCACGTCATCATTTCCCTGATGTCATGGTCCTCTTTGAAAGTGAAGGACAAACACACACACACACACACACACACACACACACACACACACACACAAAACCCAAACACTAGATAGTAAGTTTCCTGAGAGAAGGGACTATGTCTTATCAATCTTTCTATCCTTAATAGAATCAATAATTGTTTATTGAATTAATTCATATAATTAAATAAGTTTATGCTAAATTATCCTTGAACTGCCTATTACAATCATAGACCCTAAATTACTCTTATCAGTCGTTACTATAAAACCCTGTAACTTCATTATCACCATAAGACTTGATTCTAACTAACCACAACCCATGTCTATTGTTGGAGTAAAGTTGCAACCTCAAGGTCACAGGTTCCCTGACCTAATGTGTGAAGAGCACTGTGCTAGGTTCTTGGGGCCATACAAGTTTTGGTAAGATATGATCCTTGCCTTTAAAAAACATAACCTAGTGGGAGGATAAGATGTCCACACAGATATGACACAATATTACATGGTAAGTGTATTAGAGAGTTCTAAAAGAAAGTGTCACATGATGCTTTTACTGACTTCCCCTTCAGGAAAGTTTTCTCATAAAAGACTGCATTTTCATTGAGCTTTAAACGAGTAGCTAAAGAAGTGGAAGGAGGGTATTCCAAACAGAGGAAGTAATGCAAGCAGAGGTACGTAAGTCTGAGATCCTAGTGTATGCTTGGGTAGGCAGAGAGTAGACCGATATAACTACAGAATATAGTATCAAGTGTAGAGTTGTTCAGTGGTTTTCCAGTTGTGTCTGATTCTTTGTGACCCCACTTGGGTTTTTTTGGTAAAGATACCAAAGTGGTTTGACTTTTCCTTCTCCAGCCCATTTTACATATGAGGATACTGAGGCAAACAGTGTTAAGTGACTTATCCTGGATCACACAGCTAGTGAGTGTCTGAGGCCATATTTGAACTTGCAAAGATGAGTCTTCCTTACCCCATGTCTGGCACTCTATTCATTGCACTACCTAGCTGTCAGTACAGAAAGGAATATTATGAGAAAAGGCTGGAAATACAGGTTAGTGCTAGATTGTGTAAAGCAGGAATGGGGAACCTGGGGCCTCTAGGCTACATGTGGCCCTCTAGGTCCTTAAGTCTGCCCCCTGACTGAATCCAAACTTCACAGAAGTGAAGACTTAAGGACCTAGAGGGCCACATGTGGCCTTGAGGCTGTAAGTTCTCCACCTTTAGAGGCACTGAATTCCAGGCAAACAAATGTGAACATTATTCAGTAAGCAATAAGGTATCATTGAGTTTGAATTAGTGCATGACATAACCAGATGAGTGGGTAAGAAAAGTTGTTTTAACTTTAGTGGGAAGGCTAGATTTGAATGGAGAGGGAGAGAGACAGGGGAAGACAGGGGGAAAGGAGAAAGGGTAGGGAGGAGAGACAGAAAGAGAGAGAATGAGGGAGAGACAGAGTGACAGAGACAGAGACAGAGAGACAGACAGAGAGAATGAGATTACACCAAGGTTATGAATATGGGAGACTGAGTGAATGGCAGCCTCCAAGATAGATCAGTTGAAGTTAAAAAGAGTGACAGATTTAAGGGACAAGATACTGAGTCTGAGGCAGTGGTAATTATATTAAAAAAGATATCCCATCAACAGTTGAAAATTCAAATCTGGAGCTCAGAAAAAAAGACAGGACTGGAGATGAAGATTTGGAAATCATCTACATTGCAGTCATAGTTGAAGCTATAGGTGTAAATGAGATTGACAGGAGAAAGAAAATAGAATATAATGACAATAATAGAAAACATTCATTTTGCACTCACCATATGCCAAGGCCTCATCTGACCCTCACAACAACCTTGCATCAAGTATAGAACCTTGGAAGGAGTCAGCAAAGGAAACCAAAAAAGAGGAATTAGAGAGATAGAAGGGGAGGGTGAGGAGAAAGAATGTGATGTTTCTAGACTGGAGGAGGACAGAGTGGTTGACAGTTAAAGAGGGAAGTCAACTATTAAACAAATTTTTTTTCTCTTTTTTAAATGATATTTTATTTTTTCTAGCCATACGTAAAGACATTTTAATATTCATTTAAAAATTTTGAGTCCCAAATGTTCTCCCTCCCTAAATCAGTAAGCAATTATTAAATTGTCATGTATGTGCAATTGTGTAAAACATATTAATCAATTTTTTAAAAAATCATGAGACATTTGAAATTGTCTTGTAAAGAGCTAAATCATTCACAGTTCTTCATCGTACAATATTGCTGTTACTGTGTTTCACATTCTCCTGGTTCTGCTCACTTCACTTTGCATCAGTTCATGTAAGTCTTTCCAGCTTATGAAAACAACTTGAGAGAAGTCAAGGAGGATGAGCACTAAAGCTTTCCAGTCTTATTACACGTTACTCATTCTCTGAGATCCAGTCTCTGCTCTCTTTACTGTACCTCACACAAAACACTCCATCTCCCAACTCTGCATATTTTCACTGTCTGTCCCCCATTCTGGGAATGCTTTTCCTCCTTATCTCTGTCTCTTGGACTCCCTGACTTCTTTTAAGTCTCAGTAAAGATCCCTTTCCCAGTACTACTTAATGCTATAGTGACTTTCTTCAATTGTTGCTGCATATATCTTGTTTGTCCCCCACCCCAGTTATATTGTGAATTCCTCTAGAACAAAGGCAATTTTTACCTTTTCTTGTATCACCACCACTTTGCATAGTGCCTGACACAAAGGAGGCTCTGAATAAATGCTTGTTGACTTGACTGGTAGCTAGGTGGTAGAATGGATACAGCACTGGTCCTGGCATAAGGAAGATGAGTTTAAATAAATACTCACACTTACTAGCATTGTGACCATGGGCAAGTCATTCAATCTTTTACTGACTTCAACCTCTGTCTGCCTCAATGTCCTCATCTTTAAAATGGGGATAATAATATTACCTACCTCTCAGGCTATTATGAGGATAAAATAAAATAATATTTGTAAGATACTTGGTAAATTTTAAAAGTAATATAGAAATGCTAGTTGTTGTTATAGTTGTTAACAAGGCATCAGTTTTGGCAATTAGGAAATTATTGGTGACCTCATAGAGAACAGTTACAGTTAGGTAATAGTCTAGAATAAGCCTTATTGCAAAGAGTTGAGAAGAAGATGGTTGAGTCAGGAGCTAATGTCACTGAAAAGTTGGGAGAATGACCAAGAGGTTAATAGATAACAATAGCAATGACTAAGAGTGGATGACCCAAGTGAAAGAAATGGTGGTAGAGGAATATTCTGGAAGTAGCAGAGAGTATGTTCATCCCTTCTCCTGACCCTGTTGGGAGTTGTGAGGAGAAAGAAGGTCAATCATCAGAGAGGGTTTCAAGGACTAGAGTGACATCAGGCAACAGCCAGAATTAAGTTAAGAAGGTGGAGGGAAGTGCCATAGAATCATGGGATCTTAGAGCTGGAAAAAACCTTAGAAGTTGTTGAGTTCAACATCTTACTCCATTGCTAGACTTCTTACTACAACATTTCACAGAGGGCATCATCCCATCTCTGCCTAATCATTTTCAGTAATAGGTAGTTTCTAACAAGGACACTCATTCCAGGGTGAGATATCTTGTTGTTACAAAGTTCTTCCTTATGTTATCCTAAAGCTGTACCTTCCATTCCCTGGTCTTCATTTTATTCTTGAAAGCTACATCAAATAACTCTTTTCACCATGGAAGTCTTTCAAATATTTGAATTCAGTTCTCATATCTTCCTACGTTTTCTATTTCCCAGGCTAATCATACCTACAAATCTGCCTCAAAGGGCATATTTTTCAGCCTTCTCAGTATCTTGATCACCCTCTTTTGAAAGACTTTCCAGTGGTTAATATTCCTCATAAAATATTAATACCTTCTCACATCTTTGGGAAACTTTTAAAAAATATTTTTATTTGTTTCATTAAATATTTCGCAATGATGTAAATTTTTTTAAACATTCACTTTTAAACATTTTGAGTTCCAAATTCTTGTCCTTCCTCTTGCCCCTCTCTCACCCTTTGAGAAGGAAAGCAATATGATATTGATTATACAAGTAAAGTCATGCAAAACACATTTCCATATTAGCCATGTTGTAAAAAAATGCACAACAAAAAAGGAAAGAAAAATAAAGAAACTGAAAAAAAGCATGATTCAATTTGCATTCAGAGTATATCAGTTCTCTCTTAAAGTTCTCTCTCTCTCTACTTAAAGATAGCCTTTTTCATTATGTCTGTTGGAATCATCTCAGATCATTGTCTTGATCGTAAAGCTAAGTCTTTCAAAGTTGACCATCCTTATAATATTATTATTACTGTGTACAACATTCTCTTGATTCTGGTCATTTCACTTAGCATGAGTTCATATAAGTTTTCCCAGGTTTTTCTGAAACCATACTGTTCATCATTTCTTATAGCACAATAGTATTCTCATAATCATATACCACAACTTGTTCTGCCATTCCCCAATTGATGGGCATCTGCTGAATTTCCAATTTTCTTATGTATTGTCCTTAAACAAAACAAATGTGGTGTTTTAATCGAATTCCTTTTGTTATTTGACTGAATTCTCAATGTGAGAGTCATATTGAGTTATGGTAAGGAATTTTTTATTTTGTCTCAAAATTCCCCCATTCATGTAGCACACAGACCAGGCAAAGAATCACTTGTATCCTTAAGGGTGCAAAGGAAGAAAAGACATTTCTAGTCACTGCAGGGGACTGCTGCTCTGGAAACATCCCCTGAATCCCAAATATTTGCAGTTCACAATTAGGACTGAGCTCTTGAACTGGGAGGCTGAGGCCAGAACATCTCTTTCGTCCCTATGCCTAGCATCAAACTTGAATCAAGGCTTTTTGATCAGCACCACTATGGAGACTGTTGCTAAAATGGTAGAGAACTCTAGACAAGCATGGTCACAAATTGTGACCATACTATCGCAAGTAATTTGTGTTCAGAATGATGAAATACATTTTTCCTCATCTATCACTACTTTATTGGATTGTTTCCTCCTTAGCTTCAGTGGTTAGGGTTGGACAATAGGATACTTGGAGACTTACCCTTTAGGTATGGAATTTTGAAAGATTTTTTTCCTCTACATTGTCCATTGGTCAGCCTAGTGATCTCATTGAATGGACAGGTTTCCTAACTCTGGACAGAATTTGACTGATGCTTAACTCAATGGTATAATTTGGCACAGTGGATAGGGATTTGAATCCCAGCTCAGGCTTTCTATGTGATTATAGATAATTCATTTGGTATTTAGATTAATAGGGTGCCTAGATGCTCATTCTAGGCCAGGGTTTAGCAGGAAGGGTCACTGGAAATCTAAATAGTTGTCTTTAGATCTAAGCTCCTTTAGGGAAGAGACCATCCTTTGCTTCTTTTTGTATTCCTAGAGCTTAGCACAGTGCCCAGCACATAGGAGGCTCTTGGTAAATATTGTTTCATTGACTGATCAATTTCCAATGATTGCCTAATGAAGGAAGCTTCACCACTCTAATGGCCATAATTACCATAATGGCACTGCTTTCCAGGTGCAGTAGAGGAATTCAAAAGGAAGGCTGGGGCTTCTACCAGCAAAAATCTGGCCTTCTGGGCCAAGGCCCTGGCTGAGTTGGGACTGAGCAGGCAGGTGGGCACAGCTTCAGGAAGACAGACATCCTAGACTCTAAAGTCTCCAGCACTCTCCTGCTCAAAGACTCCTTTTTAATTTAGTATGGTAAATATTTATTAAGTACCTAAAAAGTGCAAAGTAAGGTGCTAGGCACTGGGGCTACAAATGCAAAAAGGAGATAGTCCTTGCAATCAAGGAGTTCATGTTCCAGTAGAGAAATAAAATAAGGAGACAAATAAGTAACTACAGAATATATGCAAAGCATTGTAAAGCGATGTCTAATGCAATTGCAATTTTGAAATAATTTCTAAAAAACTTCAAGAAGGAGTAAAGTCCTAGCAAAATATTAGCTATCATCTTCAGCTCTCATAGAAATGTTAATTCCATTTGTCAGTCACATGCCATGTTCTAGATGTTTTATCTAGCATTAAATTTAAATACTGTGGTAGAAAGGGTTGGTTATTCTGAATTTCAGTGAATTTCCCAGGACTTGAAGAATTTTTAAAAGAATTTCACAAAAAGAATTTCAGAATTTCAGAAAACCAATATAACCTTTTAAAGATTTATTTGATGTTCACATTATATATAATGTATTATTATATGATAATACATAATGTCATTTATTAAAAAGCTATTTTGTAAATGATGTACATGGTAGATGGGAGCAAGCTATAACATATACTCAATGAAGAACTTCATGGATGAACAGGAATAGGCTTTATCAGGGAATTTTATAAGAAGAAAAGATGGATGGAACATGAAGGTAAAGGATGATAGGTGAATGCACAGAATGGTCCATTTGTAGCCTAGTAGGTGTCAGGAGAGATTGAGAAAGACCTCTAGGACACTGGGTGGACTCCCTGAAGTTGTCTTATGGGATATAACATGTACAAGAATGATGTAAGATGGGCAGGTGTTGATGGGTTACATTCTGAATCATCAGAGCAAACTTCCAAATTCCTGAGATTATAGAACCATTTGAGTATTTGAAGTATTAGGTTATATTCAAAGTACTGTGCTGGGTACTAGAGATATAAAGATAAAATAAAATATTACCTCCATGGGAAAAATCTTATTTAAATTAATTGTACACCATACTCCTTAGTTCACTGAGTTGAAAATCTGTTAATAAGGGATGAGGCCTTGCAGTGAACAATACTATATTCCCCAAATATTCATTTGAGAATCCAAAGAAAAAGTAAAATAGCTGATAACTGTAAAATCTATCAGTTTTATGGCAAGGTTTTAGTTACAGAGTACTTTCAATTCATTTCAACAAACATTTATTAACCACCTACAATATACAAGGCATGGTACCAGTGGTTATGGACACAAAACCAAAAATGAACAAACCTGTGCCCAAAGGAGTTCCAGGGCACTCACATTCTGTCAGTGATAGGAGTGTAGGATACACCACATACACTAGTGAATAAATACAAAATGCATAATTTCAAGAGAGAGAGAGTGCTAATGACTACTTTCTATATGTTATCACATGTAGTGGGAAAATCAATAGATTTAGAGTGAGGAGACATGCATCAAGCTAAGAGAAGTACAGATGAAAACAGCTCTGAGGTTTTACTTCACGGATGCAAATTAAAAAAATGAAAAAAAGATAAGGACCATTATTGGAGGGACTGGGTAAGAAGAGGCATGTGGATTCCTGTTAGTGGTTGGATTTCTGGAAATTTTCAAGACCATGACTAAACTGTCCATATCCTTTTATCCTGAAATCGCATTATTGGATGTGTACTTTAAAAAGGTCAAAGACAGATTCGGTATATGTACGGTGAGGTAACTATACAAATAACTATAATGCAAGTTCTAATATGACAGAATGAGAAGAAAGACTCAAGAATGGAGAAGTCACTTATAAATGGGGAAGTAATGGAAAATTTCGTGGAGACCATTTATATTATCCTTCAAAACATTTTGTCTCCAAGAAGTTTTGCAGGGGGGAAAGGAGTGCATCCTTTAGTTCGGATAAAATGTCCTTGAAAGTCCATGAGTTGGTCTAATTTGTAGGTTCTTGCAATTCATTCAAAATTACTTTCGCTCTTTCTATAGAGTTTTTCTGAAATAAAAAGTCAGGTAGAAGAAAGAGCAGTTATTTCTTCAAAGGAGTTGGCCTAGCATGTTAAATGCAGCCCACGTGTGTAAGATTAAATCGTGTATCAGTATCAGAACATGCATCTTCTGTGATGTCCAAGAAAGAAAGAAAGATAGAGTAACAAGCAAGGTGAAAGTGTTAATAAGTTGGTCTCATCAGCCACAGTCATACAAGCATGCTGCTTACTTATCTTTCATCTCCTGGACATAAATTAAAAACAAACCACAAACCCACAGGCACAACAGCTTTCATATGGAAAACTTTAACAGACAGAGTCATCCTGAGTCCCGCCTGGCAATATTTCCTGACTTGGTGAGGGTAAATGAGTTCTAGTAAAGATTATTTTCACCATCAACAAGCCTCATTAAAGAACATTTCCATGATTGGCACTGTAGACATGATTAAAGCTTCTCTTTTGCTCTACCACCAGAAAAGAGGGTTGTTGGGAAGAAACTTTGTAAAACAAAGTGTTATGATGGAATGTGCTGGAAGTGGAATAACATATTTCTCTTGCATAGGCAGCTAGATGGCACAGTGAATAGGGACTTGGTCTGGGCCTGAGTTCAAATCTCCTCTCAAATATTTATTAGCTGTGTGATCCTGGACAAGTCAATTAGTTTCCTCTTCTGTAAAATAGAGATAATAATAGCATCTATCTCCCAATATTGTCATGAGGATCAAAAGGATTATCTGTATTTCTGCTTTCCTCCCTCCTTCCCTTCCTTCCTTCCTTCCTTCCTTCCTTCTTTCCTTCCTTCCTTCTTTCTTCCTTCCTCTCTTAGGGTTTTCTTGGCAAAGATACTGAAGTGTTTTGCCATTTTCTTCTCTAGTGCATTAAAGAAAACTGAGGTTAAGTGATTTGTCACACATATATACACATACATATGTGTGTATATATACACATAAATTCTAAAATGTGACAGAAACAAGGAGTTTAATTCTGTAAATCTATTGGATTAATTAAACCTCACTGAAAAATTTATAAAATATACAAAAACTATAATCCCACTTTTGAACAGCAGAATTCAGTAAAAGATAGGCATGTCCTGACCCCCATTCAGATGAATTTATTTTCTAAAGTACTGAAAGGGCCTTACTACCAAGTATTTTTTCCCTATAAAGTTGTTCCTTGATCTGAACCCTAAGGTCAACTTTATAACAAGTTTTCCATGTAGTACAATATGTCTATATTGAATAGGATTTAACAGGGATGAGGTTTGTCATCCATTTTGTAGTCATCAAGGGGCAGTGTGGTATAGTGGATAGAGTATTGCACCTGAAGTGAGGAAGACCTAGGTTCCAATCCCACCTCTGACATACTTTGACTGTGTTGTCCTAAGTTTCAGTGCTTTGACTAATGGTAAGAGGTGTCAATCTACATTGGTGAAGGGAATTTCCTTTTCTGGTGGTTCCCTCTCCTAATGAAATCATGGTTCTATTACCAACTCTGCAGAGAAATGAGAGTGGCAAGGACATTGGCAGACAATGACAGAATGTATTCACTGAATGAATAAATCAAGGATTTCCAGCTAATAGGCTGTTTGTCCAAACAATTCTGTGTTTGTTCTTTACATCCTGCTTTTTAGTTAAGAACAGTATTTATTTCCCCTGTGTCTGAACGGGAGTTCAAGAGAAGACTCAGCTGACAATTCTTTCTCTTTGTAAGAGAGTAAATTCATAGTAGGGGATCCTGGATTCCAAGTAGGCAGATTTAAGAATAATCTAAGCCAGAGCTTATTAAACATTTTGGTCTCAGGACCCTTCTAGACTCTTTAAAATTATTGGGGACCCCAGAGAGCTTTTATTTACATGGCTTATGTCTGCCATTATTTAACATATTAGAAATGACAACCAATTATTTAAAATATCTGTTAATTTGCTTTGAAATAACTATAAGCCCATTATGTATTGACATGAATAATATTGTTTATGGGGGGAAAACCCTATGTCTTCCAAAGCAAAACAAAAAAACAGTTAGAAAAGTGAGTGACTTTATTTTACATGTTTTTCAAAATCTCTTTAACATCTTAATAGAAGTTGATTTAATGGAGGACAGCTGGATTGTCATATCTATGTCTGTATTCAGTCTCTTGTGAGATGTTATTTTGGTTGAAATATATCAATAAAAATCTGGCTTCAAGAAGATGTGTAATTGAAAAATAGGGGATTTTCTACTTTAATATATAAATAATGCATCTTTATGAAAATAATTCTGACTTTTTTGGCTCCCCTCAAAAGGGTCTCAAGGACCCCTAGGGGTGATCAGATCGCACAATGAGCATCACCAGTCTTTTTATAGGTGAGGAAATTAAAATTCACAGATGTCAAATGACTTACCTAAGGTTACGTAGGTAATAAGCAGCACAGGGAAGATTTGAAATCTGATCTTCTGATTTCAAATCCAGTGTTTTTTCCATTATGTCATATGAAACTGAGAAACTCCAGTTTAAATAAAGGAGCACTGTCATGTGTTTGGGAGTGGGTGAGGTGACTTTTAAAATCCCACAAGCGCTAAGACTAGAAATTTAGCATGCTGTATCTCAAGCTTGATGGAACCTAGTGATGGGAATTCTCAAGAGAACTCTGAGAGCTCCCTCAAGTGGACAAGAATCCCAGTGACTGGGAATGAAGCGGTCCAAATGACGAAGACCACATTCATTCATTGCACATGTTTTTTGAGTACCTTATATGCCTGAAGTCAAAAGGTTAGACCAGCTGGTTTCTAAGGTGTTTTGCGCCTCTGAGATCTCTGTCTCTCTCCATCTCCATGTCTCTATCACTACCATCTATATCTACCCATCTATATCTACATCCAAATTTTTATATAAATCTATATCTTCATCTCAGTCAATGAATCTTTGTTATATGCCAACTATGTGCCAGGCACTGTGCCAAGGGCTTTTACAAATATTATCTCATTTGATATTGACAACCACGCTGTAGCAGAGGTGCTCTTATTATCCCCATTTTCCAAGTTAAGAAACTGAGTCAATTAGAGGTTAAGCGTCTTGCCAAGGGTCACACAGCTAGTGTGAAAATGAGAAAAGACTTGAACTCAGGTCTCCTGGACTCCAGGGCCAGTACTCCATGGAATGCAGCACCAATTCCCTTGGAATGAATTGACCAGTACTGACAACAGCTATGTGAGAACAGCAGTGCTGACATGCAGCAGAGACTACATGTTGTACATGACTGTCAAGGGACAAGTCCAATACCAACAATTCAAATGAAAGGACCAGAAACACTGGTAACCCTGGGGCATTGGAGACAGGAGTCTCCCTTCCACAAATGCATGCTAGTCCCCTGTTATCCTTCCATATAGGTAGCCCTCCATGCATGTTCTGTGTAGGTAGGTAGGTGGGTGGGTGTGCCCGTGCACTGATAATGTATATATTTGGGGAAAATGTTCTTTTGAATTTGGTCATTTTATGCTATTTCCTTAAATGATTTTGGTTCGAACTAATTGTGACTTCTGCCTCACTAAAGGTAAAGAAACAAGTTGGTGGGGGTCCTGTGCTATGACTTTCAGTGGTTATGAACTTACAGAGTCTCAGGAACCTAGGATAGCTTTATCTGGAAGGGCTCACTCTGTGATCTGGAGAGACCCCTCAGGTGCTGCTCAATTCTAGTGGATGGATAATTTACACACAAATACATTAACAGTGCAAGATGGTGTGAGACATACCAAATGAATGGTATGGTCAGTGTTACAAGAATTGAGAGAAGGAAAAGATAAAGATCCACCTTGTGGTCATGCCATAATATGGAAATATAGGTCTATGTGATCATTAACAAAAACACAATTCCTTCAAAGATTCCCAAAGCACTATAGAATCCACTTTGTGTCAAATAAAAGGCTCTAAACCTTTTATGATAGGAACTGCAAAGACCAACCAAAACCAAAAAAAATCAAAGAAGCATTTGTGTCTACAATGTGCTCTGTACTGCCTCAGTTGCTGCAGATAAAATCCACAAATGGAACAGCCCTCAAGGAATTTATGGGGAAACAACATGTATATCATAGACATGCATGCTGCATGGGCCAGGGCTGCTGGCACACCCTGGGGGAGCATTTCCTTTGGCCTTTGCCAAAAGGGAAAGGGGAAGGGTCTATGGGATTACTTCCCTGGGGTGTAGAAACACATCTGGCCCATATTCTAAGAAAGAAGGTCTTAAACTTTTTGACCCTAGGATTCCTTTATACTTTTAAAAATTATTGAGAACCCTAAAAACCTTTTGTTTATATGAATTATCTATGGAAATTTGCTATATTAGAAGTTAAAACTAATAAATTTAAAAATATTAGTTCATTAAAACAACAGCAGCACAAACAACATTGTAAATAACCAAAACCAAAACAATTTAATGCCAAGAGTGGTATGTTCTACATATATTTAAAAATTTCTTTAATTGTGCAGCTTGATAGAACACAACCAGTTTCTCATATTGATCTATTGCAATATATTGCTTTAGTTGAAGAATATGAAGAAAATCTGACCTCACATAGATATGTAGTTGGGAAAAGGAGGAATATTTTAAAGGCAAATAACATCTTAGTATTATTATGAAAATAATTTCACAGACCCCTCCTGAAAGTGTCTCTGAGATCCATGGGAATCTTCAGATCACTTTGAGAACCATGGTGCTGTGGGCACATCTATGATACACACCTACAAGTACAAAGTAATTGCAAGGTAGTTTCAGTATGATTGGGGACTGTGAGTCACTAACCGTTGGATTAGGAAAGGTCTGGGGTTACACTTGAACTCAAGTTTGAAGAAACTAGAGATTCTCAGAGAGATCTCAGAGGTGAGGAGGGCGTGTGTTCTAGGCAAGGGAGTCTCTCAAAAGGCATCGAGTTGTCAGATAGAACGTCCTATGAAAGGAAAGATAAGAAGTCCAGTTTAACCGGAGCTGAGAGTGTATGGAAATATTTTTTTTTTTTAATTATACCATGTTATGGAAATGCTTATTTTATTCCATAAATTAAAGAAAATTTTAAAAAAGAAAGTAGTATGTACTACTGGGCAGTTAGGATAAAGCCAGGTTATGAAGGACTTTAAATGATCAATAGAGGAGTCTGTATTTTATCCTAGAGCAAAAGGGAGCCACTGGGGCCTTTGGAACAAGTAAGGAAGGGTTAGACCCATGCTTTAGGAAACCTGCTGGTACCTGCATGGAAGATGCATTGGAGAGAGAAGAGGGTTGAGGGCAAGAGAACAGTTGGAAGGCCATTGCATGAAAGCGGATAACAGAGAGATGATGTGAATGTGGAATGGAAAAGACTTGCAATTGGATGGATACATGAAGTAAGGGAAAGTGAGAAATTAAGGATGATTAAGATTAGAAATTGGAGACTTTGGAAGAATATCAGTGCCCTAAACATGAAGTTAGGAAGAGAGAAAGGGCTTGGAGAGAAAGATATCGAATTCTGTTTTATACACATTGAGCTTGGGATGTTATTTGTTGTTAGTCCTGTCAGACTCTTCATTTGGGGTTTCTGTGGCAAAGATACTGAAGTGGTTTGCCATTTCCTTCCACAGCTCATTTTGCAGATCAGAAAATTGTTAAGTGACTTGCCCAGGGTCACATAGCTAGTAAGTGTCTGAGGCCAGATTTGAACTCAGGAAGATGAGTCTTCCTGACTTCAGGGCTAGCACTCTGTGCACTATGGCACCATCTAGCTGCCTTGGGATGTTAGAGAATTAACCAATAGACAGTTGGTGAGGCCTCAAATTAATCCTTCCATCTCTCTGAGCTTTAAGCTCCATGTGAATATGTACTGGAAGTGATCAGAGGAGCCTCCTGATTTGCTAAGCCCTAGCCCACATCTGTCTCCATGGAGGCAGAGTGAATGTGCCCAGTTCCAGTGGAGATGCTTGATTCCAGTATGATGGAGGAGGAAAGCATAAGAGAAAGAAATTTTCTCTCAGTTCTGATAAAACTTCACCCTACTTCTCCTCAAGGTGATGGGGAATGATATAGGCAACAAGCAATCCTTGTGATGTGTTCACTTGCTTATTTTAATTCACCCAGATTCATTAGATGGTTATCTCAGTTCTTTTGACAGCTTTAATTCCATGTACCGAACCATTGAGTCATATGTTGTTAGAAGTGGAAGGGACAGAGATAATCTGCTCTGGAGAAATCACATTTTCCTCTCATCTTTTAAAAATGTTCCCCCCGCTCCATTCTCTTCTTTACTCTCTGCCTCCCCAAACGGAAATGGATGGTTTGGGTTGGATAATGTGAGAGTATGATACCATATTAGTTTTCCCCATTTCTCCATCAAATCCCAGAACCCAACACTACTTAGTGACTTGACCCAACTATAATATTTCAGACTATCACTAAGCACATAATCTCTCATGGCAGTGCAGATGAACTTGACTTGAGATGACCCTGCAAGACACATCATGTAAACAATAATCTCTGGGGAATTATAGAATGGATAATTCAATTTGTTGTGCTAGTTTAGACACATTTTAATAATGCAAAGACTAATACGGCTTTGCCTATATGCAAAAGTATTTTTTTATTCTAATAATTTGCATTTATCTTTAGTTGAATTGGATAGTTGAGTTTTTATTGCACTATCCTTTTTTAGTGTATTTCCAGTTATTAATGTAAAAAAATAGAAGAACTTTCAATTGTGAGCACATGAGATTTCAGTGTTTTACTGATTATTAAAATCTTTTGAACACCAAATACAGCGTAGAGGAAAGACCACTAAACCGGTAATCAGAAGATCTGCGTTCAAGTCCCAGTACTGCCATTTTCTAAATGTATGACCTTTACCAAAGCTTTTCATCTCCCTGAGCTTCAGTTTCCTCAGTTATAAAATGGGGATAATAATAGTTTACCTAATAGTTTTGTGGTGAAGATCACAGCAGGTGACACATGTAAATCAGTTAGTACCTGTAAAGGAGTATATAAATGCATGCTATGACGAAGAATGGCATACTTTTCAGAAAGTCATTCTGTCTTATGTGGGCAATTTTTCTATTACCAGCAGTGTATTGGCAGATGTTTAAAATTGGCTATCTGAAAATAAAATACATAAATGACACTTTTAAGGTTGATCTGCATCACCAACATTTTCTTCATCACTTTTTTAAGTCTGGAAAATCAACAAAACAATAAATCATGCCCTGATTTGAAGTGTTTAACAGTTTCTGAGGTGTAAATACTCACACTGAACATTTAGCAATCAGATTTCATGAGCACACCCTTATCTATTACCTTTATTTCTCATGGGTACTTAACTTTTTTAACTTAATTTTTAAAATTAATTTTTAAATTAAATTAAAATAATATTTTTCCCCAATTACATGTTAAAACAATTTTAAAACTTTTTCAAAGTTTTGAGTTCCAAATTCTATCCCTCCCCTCTTCCCTCCCCCTTCCTTGAGATGGTGAAAGCAATCACATGTAAGTTATACATGTACAACCGTGTAAACATTTCCATATTAGTGATATTGTAGAAAAACACTCTAATAAAAGAAAAAGAAAGAAAATTAAAAATAGCATGTGTCAGTCTGTATTAAAACAATATCAGTTCTTTCTCTCGAGGTGGATAGTATGTTTCATCATTAGTCCTCTGGGGTTGTCTTGGATCATTGCATTGCTGAGAATAGCTGTCATTCACAGTTTATCATATTGCTGCTGCTGTGTATAACGTTCTCATGGTTCTGTTCACTTCACTTTGTATCAGTTCATGCAAGTCTTCCCAGGTTTTTCCAAAATCATTCTGCTTGTCATTTCTTATAGCACAATAACATTCTATTGCAATCATATACCCACAGCTTGTTTAGCCGTTCCCCAATTGATGGGCATTTCTTTGATGTCCAGTTCTTAACCACCACAAAAAGAGATGCTACAAATATTTTTGCACAAATAGGTCCTTTTCTCTCTTTTTTTATATCTTTGAGATACAGACCTAGCAGTGGTATTGCTGGACCAAAGCATATGCCTGGTTTTATAGCCCTTTGGTCATAGTTCAAAATTGCTCTCCAGAATGGCTGGATTAGTTCAAAGCTCCACTAACAGTGCATTAGTGTCCTAGTTTTCCCATATCCCACATAAATGCTTTAAAGATTTCCTCTATTGACTTATAGAAGATTAATCAAAACTTTGTTACACAGACAATAACCATAAGACAAGAGCAATATTCAACAAAATTTTTTGTTAAATGGTGACTATGCAATGTACTCTGTTACACTGTTGGCAGCGTGGAGAGGGGGAGGTAAGAGGGAGATACAAATAGGTAATACATAATCTGTCCTCTCAAAGAGCTTACAGTCTAGGAGAAATAAGAAAAGTACACTAATGACTATTACGAGGCATAATAAGATGTATGATGTAAGAGAGATGCAAAGTGTCTGGTATATAGTAGGAGCTTAATAAATGCTTGTTGACTGATAAAGCCTGGAATGTCATAGGTGCTTAATAAATTATGATCATTCCATACATGAAGGAATGCTGTGCAGAACTGTCAATCTATCTATGAAAATATTTTGAAAATATCTGAAGTCCCAAAGCCATGAAGAGGTACTGCATGGATATTTAATCACATGGGATGTTATCCATTAAGAACTTAAGCCATAGGATGCTTTGGAAAGAGTAAAAAATCTAATATTCTGATTTGCAGTACCAAGACATAAAAACCTTTATCATCTTTTGAAAGGCAAGTTAATGAAATTTTTGTAGTTGGGAAGAGGATTCTGTGTCCCTCATTCATGTATAGATATCCTTTGCATGCAGCCATCCTTCTCCAATGAGAGCCAGATTCTGGGGAGGCCTTCCTCAGAGATGAAATTGATGGCCACCTACATGAACTCTATGATAAGAACAATATCTACTAGGATATCTGCCCTGTAGGTTGGTCTAGATTTTTTTCTCTTTCTCCTGAAAGGCAAAGAAACTGTCCTAAAAATTTGATTGATCCAGAGGGCTAAGATGCAAGTCATTTACAGAACTTCTTGGTCACCTAATGGCATAAATGAGTCCAGTCCGAGACTAGTCCCTTCAGAATTAGTGGACATCCCATTGCCTTAGGATCCAACACACACTCCTGACAACGCATGTATTGAGATAGGGGGAGGGAAAATAGCTACCTGAAATCTATGCCATATCCTTGCTGAGTATCCTTTCCATGTTTTGTCAAAGTAAACTTTTTATTAAATGTTAAATGGTCTACAAGCATTGAATAAGCCTGAGGATGGGCTGTATGTCTTTTGTCTGAGGACTAACTAAGTTTGGACAGACTTATTATCAGATAGTTAGACATCAGATTTTGACCTCCCTTTCTTATGGAAGCCCATTTGGTTAACAGGGAAGAGTATAGTGCCTCCCCTGTTCTTGGAACATCCATCAGGTCTGAGAGGCCCAGAATCTACATTTGAGGGTGGCAGAGGGGAGGTTATTTTTTTACATGACCAGGAAGCCACATCAATATGGCCAGAGACTAACCAGGAAGCTGAGTCAAAGGAAGTCCAGGACCCAATCCAGTCTTAGGGACAGCTTTATCTCCTTTTAGGAAAAACTAGCATAGCCTATGTTGAAGAGGGAAGTAGGGAAAACCCTTGTAGATACTGACCCTATCACACTATACAACTGATTATCACGCTATACTAATTGACAGAAAACAGATCGGCTCTACTTTCCAGATAAGTTGTTTCTAGTATTGCTGGTTTTGGAATAAAATTGATGGGCAAATAAAAGATTTTAAACTTTAACCTGATGTTAGATAATATCACTAGAAATAACTAAAATTAATAGTAACAATAATTCAAAATATTTTCTTGCAGTGATCCCACTAACATTTTATTGGAAGTAAAAGATTCTACTACAGCAAAAAAGTTCAGAAAACTAGCAGCTAGCCTATTCTACCTCTTGGAGCTCTGAGTTTTACATGTGTACCACATGTTCAGTAAAGTGATACTCTCTTTCATTTGTTCTCATTTTACCCGGTAGCAACATGGCCAGAGGGCCATTCTTGGAGTCAGGAAGGCCTAGGTTCAAGCACTGCCTCTGATGCATACCACCTGGATATCCACAAAGTCACTTAATGTATCTCTAAGACTTTAGGTTATAAGCTAATCAGTGGAGGGTGTTACCACATATGGAATTTTCCCCTAAATGGAATCATGGGAATCACAAAAAGAAATATTTCTTTCAAGTTTCAAGGGATGACTCCAGTGATAGTATTTGGTATTTGGTCTATATTCATTCTATCTATACATTTTCTGATTGCACATTTAGATGATCTTTCCACTCCCCACTCAAACCCACTGAGTCCAATGAGGGTTGCTTTGTCCTATAGCAAAAAGAGCTTTGGACCAAGAATTAGAAAACATGGGTTCTAAATCTGGCATTTTCCCTAATAGCCATGTGACCTTAGTCACATCACCTAGCTCAGTTTATTATCAGATACTACTCTCAATTTCTATATGTTCTAAAATGTTTATAGCAGTCCTTTTTGTGGTGGCAAAGAACCGGGAATTACGAGGATGCCCATCAATTGGTGAATGAACAAGTTGTCATATATGATTGTGATGGAATTCTACTGTGCTATAAGAAATGATGAGCATGGAAAGGCTTGCATGAAATAATGAAGAGTGATAAAAACCAAGAAAACATTGGATCCAGTAACAGCAATATTGTTTTGAGAATGACTTTGAATAAATAGTTTGACTATTATAAATACCCAAATTAACCATAAAGGACATATGAAGAAAGACACTATCTGTATAAGAAGAGTTGATAAATAGAGGTATGTATAGAACATTTTTACATATATATACCTATTTGTGCCTAATGGTAGCCACCTCTAGGGTGGCAGAGAGGGGAAGGGAAGGGAGAAATTAGAAATTTACATGATAATTTTGAATTAGAAGGCTTGCAGTTTCATGTGCAATCATCTTTTTTATTGTACTGTTATGGAAATGCTTATTTTATTTCATAAATTTTAAAAAAAATAAATCTAGTTGTGAGAAATAAACAAAAAATTTTCCTCATCCATAAAATAAAGTAACACAGATCTACAATTGAAAGGGGCCTTAAAGGTCACATAGTCCAACCCTCTTATTTTATAATTGAGGAAACTGAGGTACAAGAAGGCTAAATGATTTGCCCAAGGCCTCACAGACCAAACATTACAAGTAGGGTTTGAATCTATTTTCTCTAGATTCCCAATGTAAGCGCAGCAGGTGTAGCAAGCTAAACTTGGACTGAATCTCTATAATTATTTCCAACACTAACATCTGATGAATCCATGAGTTATGTTATTATCATAAAGATTCCTTTATGACATCACAGGCCTTTTCCTAAAGTTTTTTTTCTTTATTTTTTCCTCCTTTCTCAGAAGCCCTAAACCTGACCTGTTCTGAGAAATATTCCAATTTCAATGAGCTAATGCCCTTTTGGCTCATTCTGCAAAGTGCTTAATGGACTTTCCCATTATGAATTCTTTAATGTTCCTGGGTCATGCCCTATGTCCACCATAGTTCATATTATATGCTTTCAGTTTTGAAAAAAAAATACACAACAGTAGTTTATTAATATCTACTGTTATTTCATATTACTCACCTTTACACATGCTGTTCCGGTCAAAGTGACTTGCTATCTGGTCTCTGTGTGACACTCCATCTCTAGCATTAATGCACACAGCTTATTTCTTATGTCTAGAATGCCCTCGCTCTTCACCTCTGCCTCGTAGAATCCTTAATTTCCTCCAAAGCCTGCCTCTGATAGTACCTTCTGTATGAGGCTTTTTCTGATGCTACCCCACTTCTTAGAGGATCTTGAAATTATTTTGCATTTATGAATTTATGTACATTTATTTCTAGTAGAAGAAAGCTTCTTAAGATCATCTTTTGTATTTTAGTTTGTTGAATTGAAATAAATTAAAATATTTGTTCAACTGCGTTGAACTAAATGACTGTAATTCCCTCCCACTGGTGTCAAGAAGACAAAATACCCAGAATAATAAGAAAAGACAACCTCTGAAATGTAGTAATTTTCCTAACTCTCAAGGAACTGACCAGAAACCACAGCAATTTCATGGCTTGTTTTCAGAGACCCTAGGGTTTTGTGCTCAGTTCATTGTTTCAGTACCATTAGTACTGTGAGTGTGTGGAAGGGGAGTAAATGATACTACAGATTGTTCTTTTTCCACTAAAATTAATAATTAGAAAAAAAAACTACTCTTATAAGAGCACTTCAAGCTGAGAAGTGAGAAAGAATAATAGTGAGTCATGGTGGAAAGGCTGCCCATGTGATAGATGGGGTTAACCGGGTCAAAGATGCCTATCATAGAATCTCAGAGCAGAAGGTCAGAGGTCATCTAGTCCAATCTGTACCTCTACAGAAATGAGATGTGGGTGGGCCTTTGGTCTTTCTAGGAAGTCTCAGGATGGTCATGAGGATCAAATGGGATAATTTATATAAAGCATGTTGCAAACTTTATAACATCACATAAATGCTAGCGATTTGGCAGATCAGTCTTGTGACTCCTTGTTTTGTAAAATCCAGGTACATGTGGGTAAACTGAGTCTGCCCCCATTTCCTATAATAGCAATAGCCAGCATTTATATAGTGCCTTAAGGTTTGCAAATGCTTTTTTTTTTTAAAAAAAACAAAACAAATACCATCTTATTTTATTCTCACAACAAGGAGGTAGGTGCTAATATTGTCAACATTTTATAGATGAAAGTACTGAGACACACAGAGGCTAAGTGATCTACTACTCTGAGGCTAGATTTGAGTGCAAGTGCATTCTAACTAATACTCTAACTGGTGCACCACCTAGCTCCTACTCCAAAATACAGGAATTCCTTCCACATAGTGACTTTCTCCATCACCATTTCTATATATCACAAGTTGGCATAAGAAATTAAATGGTATTTGGGGGGAGTTTTACAGAAGACTCAGGCAGGTGCACAAAGCTAGTGGATGATACAAAAAGTCTAGAAAGTCAAAAATACAGAAAATATATGTATATTATCTTACAATGTCAACCCAAATTTTACAATAAGGTATTGTCAACATCCCATAAAAGAAAAAGAAAATACTCAGACTTTTTCTCTGGTACAAAGGGAGGGTCAAAAATTTTATGCACATTTTCCAGATTACAGGAACTGCTACCCTTCTAACCCCTGAGATGTGGAAGGGATAACTGTAGTCCTTCACGTAGGAACTAGAACATTCTCAGCGGTCAGTAGAGAAGTCTAAGAACTCCTCTAGTGATATTATTCAAGACCAGAAATTGTCCTAGGATTATAGCCTGGAAAGGATAATAAGGAACATCTACTCAGTTCCTAAACAGATGAGGAAACCCAGGCCCAAAGGTAACATGTCAGAGGTCACCAGTGTGGCCTATCTCCTGAGCTGGGATTCAAAGTAAGGTCCCCCAACCCTAAATCCAATGCTCTTTCTTCTATGCTAGAAAGTCCCTTGGTAAACCACTATTGGAACAAGTCCGGTCAACGCCTCTTATCCAGACATTTACACCCTTCCCCCACAGTGCGACTCCCAGAACTGACTTGACAAACTTCATTTGACACCTTGCCTGGGCTTCACTACCTGGGGTCAGAAGATTTAAGGCATTCTACTGACTGACTTTTTGGCTTCAGAAAAAGTAATATGGTGTAAAGTGTCTCATGAAGGTCATTATTCAGTGGTACTGGAACTGTGTAACAGCCTCCTGGCACACACGGCCTCACCCCAGGTTTTTAATTATTCCTTTGTGAGTACTCCACATTCATTGCTTGTCTGGGGAGATCGCAGTGACTCAGCTTTTCCCTCGTTATATTGATAGAGAAATGGTTGCTGTGCATGGTTCTCTTGCTTATGTATCATTTGGTTTCCCCTCCCCTAGAGATTATTTCCCTCTATATGTCTCTGACCAATTTTTATATATCAGGTAGCATATGATTCACTGGGGCAGGCTTTGATCAGTTTCCTGTTATTTTTTTTGGTCAACAACAAAAAAAGACGAATGAAAATGTTTCATAGTCTGAAAAATATTTGTCTCAAGCTGGAGATATGTGAGAATTCTTTTTCCACTCTCTGTCCTCCATCCTCAAAAGTTTGACGGTCAAGAAGGAAAGGACCAATGCTAAAAGAGACTCACCCATCTCATCTATGACAAAATTATAGAAATCCTCTATTCCTCCCCCTCTCCCTGCTTGTTTTAAAGATTTGACAGAATTTACAAAAAGTTTAGTACTTAGGCAGCACAGTGATAAAGTATGAGATTTGGAGTCAGGAAGACCAGAATTTGAATCTGCTTCACATACTAACTAGTCATATGACCCTGGGCAAGTCCCTTAATTTCTCGGTGCCTCAGTTTCTTCATCCATAATAATAGCACCTATCTCCCAGAGTCGTTTTAAGAATCAAATGAATTAAGCCACTTTGCAAACCTTAAAGTGCTGTTTAAATACTCAATATTATTAAACACAATATACGTATTAACTACAACATTGTATCCATGTACAGATACATCACTACACATATCAGTGTATCATAGAATGCTCTCCCAGTTCATCAGATTCCCCAGCTCCCATGACCTAGACCACTCACGTCTTACCATCCGCCAAAACTGTGTTGCTTCTATAATCTCAAACCTCAAATGACATGACATTCTCAAGAGATTTGACTTTACTTGAAACCCAGTTTATTCTAAAAGCACTGACACTCAGATATTCTTACCCCTCGTTAGAAGTGAATCTTTTTTTTTAAATTATATGTAAAGGAATGGAATCTCATTTTAGAATGTATGTACATATTATAAACACAAGATATGTGATAACATATCTCTCTATGTGTATAATATTATTGTTTGCTGAAACTCAGGATCATCATTATACTTCTCTAGTCGGAGATAGACATTGGCGATATAAGAAATATATTAATGCTGCTTCTCTATTTCTGAGTTGTGTATAAAGTATCCTTCCATTACTCGGTACATGTGTCCACACAACATTAAAAAGACCATAGTTAGCTTTGTATCTCTATAGTTGCATCTCTACATTATCCCAGAAAGGGGAAAAAAATCCATTCTTTGTTATTAATAAAAATGTTATCTGGGAGAGTAGCAACGATGATATTATAAGTCCAATTACTCACATTTGCTTTAATATTTGCGTAGCCTTTATGCTCTGATACAATCCTGTGCTTGTTTCCTCATCTGTAAAATGCGAATAACAATACCTGCACAGAGAGGTAACTTTGTTAATAAGTTTCAGAACTGGGATAAAATGGAAGCCCTTTGAGGGTAGGGATGGTTTCATTTTTGTGTTTGTATCCATAGTAGGTGCTTAACAAATACTTGTTTGGGATTTTTCCATTCCTGGCTTCACACCTTAGTCTCCTGATGTTTCTCAGCAATGCCTCAGAAGCTTCTTTACCCTAGAGGCCCCCTCCAGCCCTGGTCTTTATACATCAGACATACCTTCCATCCCTACGTCTCTCCTTTTAATTGGCTGGTTCTGCCCTGAGTCTTCATTTTAAGAAGGGCATGTCTTCCTTTTTTTTTCAGGCTGCTCTCCTGATCCCCCTGGCCTTTCCCTACAGTGTTTCAGTTCTGGGTACCATCGTCTCTCTCACTCCTCTCTTTTCAGTTTCTTTTTATGCCTGCTCTAGGACTGCCTTTCTGCTTTTCTTTGTATTTCTAGTGCCTATCACAATACCTGGCACATTGTAAGCACTTAATAAATATTTCTTAAATCGACCTAACTGGATTGGTTGATGCAGGCTCTCCTACTCTTTGGACTCTGTCTACAGAATTCCCGGGAGATCCCCGTCATGGCTTCATTAAGTTACCACTACCCACTGAGCAGAAAACTACAAGGTATTTATGAGAATGGGGTAGAGCTATATTAGTATTTTATATGTCCATTGATTGGAATACAAAACCATATTTTTAAGCAAAGTTTTTTTCAGTTTGTTGAGTTTGGTAACCAACATCCACATGAAGAATTTTGCCCTATTATACATAAAAATGTAATTATATCATTATCATGAAACTTAGAATCTTCCTGGAATTTGAAACTTGTACGTAGTAGGCACACATAGTTTAAGTAACAAATCAATTAACTCACCCAAAGCGTACACTGAACAATTATGGCTCAGGCAGTCTTCTCAGGATTGAGCGTACAAAGGCAAAAAGACATTGTCATAGTTCTACAAGAGAGGAAGGAACCCGTTTCAGGAATGGGGGGCAACCTGTGCAAGGACCCAGAAACAGAAGGTAGAGCATCTGTGGAAGGCACAACAAGACGGCTGGTCTGGCTGGACCTTAGAATGTATGAGGAGGAGGAATGTTGACTAAGCCTGGAAAAGCAGACAGAAATAAGGGCTTTAATTTGATCCTAGAGGAAATTGGAAGGGGCTTGAACTTTTAGGGCAGGGGGATGACATGGTCAAACTTGTGCAATGTGTAGTTAGTGGAAGATGAACTAGAGATGAGAGAGATCTGAGGCAGGCAGACGAAATAGGAGGTGATTGCAATAGTTTAAGTAAGAAGTGATGAGGGCCAGAGTAAGTAGAATGGAGCCAGATATGAGAGACTGGCCTAGGTTGGCAGCTGAGGGGACAAGTGGGCTAAAGCAGAATGAGTCATTAATAGACTCCAAGGTTGTGAATCTTGGTGATTAGAAGGATAGTGGTGCCTTCAATAGAAACAGGGAAGTTAGGAAGAAAGGCATATTGTGGGAGCAAGGTAAGAGTTCTATTTTGGACCTTTGGAATTTGACATGCCTGTGGGACATGCAGTTGGAATTGTCCTATCGGCAGGTGTGGTGATGTGGGACTAGGTAACAGAAGAGAGGAAAAGGGCTGGATATAGAGACCTGAGAGCCATCTGTATGGGCTTAATACTTGAACCTATGAGAAGTAAAGAGAAAAAGCCTTCAGGTGCACGCACCCACAGTCGGGAGTGGTGTATGTGTGTGTGTGTGTGTGTGTGTGTGTGCACATATATGTAAAATATGGATGATGCTCCAGCAAAGGAAGCTGAGAAAGAGCAGTCAGAAATGTAAGAAGAAAACCGAGAGAGTGTGTCATGAAAACTCAGAGAGGAAAGAAACTTTAGGATTACTGATGGATCATTTCTACTACTCAGAGTGGTAAAGAAGGATGAGGACTGAGAAAGGGCTTTTTGATTTGACAACGTTAGTGAGGTCAAGATTCCAAGTGTGAGATTTGATCAGCAGACTGCATCCTCTACCTGGGTAAGCCCTGGGCAAAATTATAAAGAAGATGCAACGTGATCTTGGCTTTCTGAGCTTTTATCTTCATTGTATCGCATCAGAGCTGCCTTTTTTGGAAAGATACTCCTGGGTATGGGTTGGGGACAGAGACAAAGGAGTTTTGAAATGGCACCAAGGCTGTAGGGTATGGTGGATCAAGTGTAGGATTTGAAGCCAAGAAAACCTGACTTTGACACTTACTAGCTCTGAGACACTGGACAAATTACCTGTCCCCTATGTACCCCAGTTTCTTTCTATGTACCTCAGTTTCCTTATTTGGAAAAGAGCAAAGAATAATTACCTGATGAGGTTATTGTGAGAACAAAAAGAGCTAGGGTTGTTAAGTATTTTGCAAAACTTAGAGCTTATGTCATAGCCAGCTATTGATAATAACAGAAGGGCAGATTCAGAGACTTATCAGGGATTAAGCTCTGCTCCCAACAGTTGGATTAGTCAAATTCAGAGGGGAAAAGGAGGAGGCTTGCCTTCAGGTGTGCAGGGAAGCCAGTCAGCAAGGAGCAAACATTAGACAAAGGCTTAGATTCATTCAGGGTTCGGGTCTGAGTAGGAAGCAGCCGGCCAACCTGAGTAGACATGCCAAGAATAGGAACAAGGGCTAGGGGGCTTATCTCAATATCTTTCCCCTTTTGTGCTCCTCTTTGGGAAAGTTTTCGGTGCACAGCCTTTGTATTATACTCGATTTCTTGCCCTGAGGTTTTGTTTGTTGTTTTCATTGTTTTGTGAAGGGTTGGGACCCTGTGTCTCCAAACTCACACCCAAGTTCGGGAGATGGACAAGTTTCATAAATCTACTCTACCTTAGAACTAAGTGTACTAAAATATTAAGGTTTTATTTCAAAGTTGCAATCAAGCCCTGTTGCTGTTATGTTGTAATTAGTTGTATACAGAGGGTGGGTATGTGTCTACTAGGTCACTGATAAAATGAGAGACAGCACATCATTATGTTTGAAAGAGTCATTCATGGTGGTCCCCTGTTCTCCCGACTCTGCTGAATGTGGACCTCACTTGGCTCTGGACTGTTTGCTCCTGAACTAAGACCCTGTTTCTTTACTTGGTCCCTAGGGTATGATATGCTTACTAATTGTTAAGTTTCTGGATTCTTCAGTTTTGGGATTTTGAGCTGAGTTCTAAGTGTGCCTTCACAGATTTCCTAGTGGAACCTGGTGTTTCGACTCTATCTAATATATCTCGTCTGCCCTTGTTGATTCCCTTATACCCTTGACTGAGACTTTATACTTAAACTTTGAAATTACCCACAGATTTTTCAGCTGCCCTGTTCCCTAACCCCATAGGAATCTGCTAGATAATCGCGCTTCATATCCTCTAAATACAGACACCTGTTAGTCAACAGTTAATAGTCCAAAAACTTTTATTATGTACCTCCCTATATGCCAGACACTATCCTAAGCTCTAGGAAAACAAAGAAAGACAAAAGATAGGTCCTGCAATGGAAGAGCTCGCAATCTGTTGGGGGGAAGACAGCACGTGAAATGAAGCTAAAAAGGGAAGAATGAGAGAAAGGTTACTCAGTGTTGGGGAATGATAAAGTCCAGAGAGGTACAATCAATCCAGTGAGGAATTATGAGATGGATGCCCTGGGGGTTCTTCTTAAATTGAGTATCTAGGAAGAGCTTTCTGATGTCTACCTTCTATAATCAGAAGGAGGAAGGGACCCCTGGAGTTCTCTAGGAAAGGCATGCTGAAAAGTGTGAGTTTCAGAGCTAACTGATGTTATAAGATGAGATGTTTCTGGAGACCATGAAGTCTAGGAGTCCAGTCAGATGAGAGATGGTAGATGGTACTATGCAGATACTGAAAGCCAAAGGCCATGGAGCAGTAGGATCAGAGCAGTGCGCTACATCAATAACTGAATCGAACCACAACAGTAAAGCATGCTGGTGGTGCAAATGAAGTCAGCAAGCATTATTAAATGCCTATTATCTTCCAGATACTGTGCTAAGCTCTGGGGACTGGAAAAAAAGGCAGAAACCAGTCCCTATTCTCAGCAAAATCATGCAAATAACCAAGTACTAACAAGGTACATACAGGGCAAATTGGACATAGGAATAGTCTCCTATTGAGTGAGAATCTCAGGAGATATTTGATGAATGCATGAAATCTAAAATAGCTACAATCCAGATTCATTGGCTCAGGCAGCAGCAGTAGCTGCAAAAGACTGTGGAAGAATACAGCAATTTCTTCACAATCTTAGGCTTTAATTTGGAATGGATCTATTCTGGTATGTCAGTATCTGAAAGGTCTGGTGAATCTGACCTGTTCACTTGGCCTTGTGACTCCAATTAGCTGTTCTCAGGTACTAAAGTATACCCTATGTCAAGAAAGTTGCTTGAAGTCAAGGAGACTCACGTCCTAAGGCAATCTCCAAGACTAAATGAGATGCTTTTAAGTTGCTTATCTACATCAATGGAGGGAATTTCCATCCCCAGAGTTCCTTACACAGATAAAGACATAGATCTAGATCATCTACCATGTGAACTACCTATTACTGTATATCCCTCATTTCTGTGTTTGAGTGGGTAGTACTCAAAGCTTCTAGAGTATGCGGTTAATCGCATCATCATTCATGTTCATAAAATGTAGCATTTTGAACTTTTAAAAAATTATAGCAGGCCACAACTTATAGTCACACAATTGATGAAAAGGGTCAGAGAATATTAGATCCTACTGTGCTAATTGTGTATTAACTCTGAAAGCAGCATGTGATTCGGTAGAACAAAATGACATCCTAAGGTAGAGGTTCTCAACCTGGTTGTGGATAGATTTTAGGGGGTCTATGAATTTGAATGGGAAAAATAGCACCTTTATTTTCACTAACCTTTTAAAAAATTATATACACATAAATATGTGTATACATGCACATATACACACATATGTTTAACAGAATTATTCTGATAAGGGGTCCATAGGCTTAATAAGATTTCTAAAGGGTTCCATGACACAAAAAGATTGAGAATCCCTCCCTTAAATACTCTTCTCCAACAAGATGTCTCCTATACATATGTCAAGGTTGTACAACATTCCTTCAAAAACGTAACAATAGTGATAGCTTGCTTTGATGGTTCTCTGATCATGGTCAAGCAAGAAATGAAACAGACTGATGCAAAACCATCAATGGTGCCTGCCACTTTCAGTCAGAATTCAAGAGGATATTGTTTAGATAGTGACATGACGCCACTATGTTTTCAATGGAGAACAGTCTCCTAAATGAGATCCGTAATTGTTCCAAAGTGTTCAGCCTGGTTAGCTACACAGGAAAAACCAATGAGATGAACAGTGTTTGTTGTCTAGACCATGATGAGCAGTTTGATGGCTAGACTACAGATCTGACCCAGAAAAAGCTTGAACAGATTCTGCTCATGCACAACAGTCTAGGTCCAGGACTGTACAGAAGGAGAAGAAAGGGCTGGACTGATTTTGAGACATTGCAAAGTACTTTTTAGTGAATCAAAGCTTGTTTCTGAAATGACCCATCTTTTTAGCACCAATATTCATACGCTGATGTTATATAAGGTAATGCCATCTTCTCTGAAGAACTGAATTTAAGGATTATTCAAAGAGTAACTGAGAAGCACATAGTGCCTATGAGCACCCTCTAATATAGCACAAATGAGGAAATGCACAGAAGTGATATGAGGAATATCATCAGAAGATTATATGACTAGAAAAAATGGAACTCCCTGATGAGAGCTGGTAATAAATATAGGCATTTGTCTAGGGTCTTGAAAATCTGATTGAGAGGCCTTGGAACCAAAAAGGGAACAGAAAATAAAACTATTCACATATTTTAGGCGACTGAAATACCACAGAGGCAAGTTCAACTTCATCAGTATCAGTGGGACTTGGTGGAATAGGACTTACAACTAAAACACAGCCATGTCAGTAACTTCAATGGATCTGACATTTCATCAAGTGAGCAATCTCTCCAACAGTATAGATTACAACTTGTCCATATCCTCTCACCCTGTGCAGTACTGAGACATAGCATCCCACTGATGTCTCAAAGACAGGCTGGAGGCCTTCCTCTAGGTTTTTCATTGGCATCAAGACAAGACTCAGGCTGTTTATCTATGAGCATTCAACCCTCATTATAGACTCTTCCACCTCCTTCTACAAATATACAATGTCTGATTGACATTATTTATTCTACTTTTTGCACATAAACCATCACCAGTAATGTGCAATTGCTAACCAGCTCCCACTATGCCTTTGTTCCTTGCCCTTTAATTCACTTGTAAGTTTGATTCCTTGGAGACTGTGATGTTCCATAATCTGTAGCAGTTTCACATCACCAGAATAGTTGTGTTGAAAAAAATGTGTTTGAGGGCAGTATGTATGAAGGAGAGACTTGAAACTATTCAAAGTACTGCTCAATTTTCCAAATTTAAACCATCTCATTGCCTTAAGTACCTGTTTAATTTGGCTCTCATTGTCAGTTTTCAGGTGCAGTGGATAAAGTGCCAGGGCTAGAGTCAGGAAGACTCAAATCTGGCCTCAGACCTTACTAGCTGTGTGACCCTGCATAAGTCATGTACCCCTCTTTGTCTCAGTTTTCTATTAGTAAAATGAGCTGGAGGAGAAGAGTATCTTAGCTGACAGTAATGAGCTCCATTGATAGCCTAATGTTTCTGTATTTTATGTACCACATCATAGTTATAATCAGAAGATACACAAAGAAACCAGTTTGTGATTGCATCTTTCAAGGAATCTTGCATAATGTTAACCCATACATTGGAGATGCCTTGTTGAAGGAGAACCTTTAAAATAACCTTTTGTTCTGTCAAACCAAGTATTTTGTTGTAATCAACATACAGCAAACGTATCAGTTTTCTTTATATTCTTTACACCTCTTTAATAAATTGGGTGATTGTGAAGGTTTGGTTTACTACAGGAAATCATTTGTGAAAGTCTGTTTTTCCATTCTCATATTTGCATCAAGGATACCCTTGAAAAAGATATAGTTCATTCTCATAAACATTTTTCAAAGGTGAGACAGTAGATATTTGGGTCAATATTTGATAAATGTCTCTTTGAGCACTTTCTGGGATTTTTCTGATTGTTTAGTATTATATCCTCTTTGAGAAATCTTTAACATCGATTCCTCAGCGCTTTCAAAATTCCGCTGCCCCTAGCAGTATGTCTGATACAGTTGCTTTACCTTAAGTGCCATTTCCCTTTCCTTATGTAGACTATGTAAAATTTAAGGATTCTTATCCCAGTGAGGATTGTGAGCCTGGATGACTGGGAGGATGGTGATGCCCTCGATAAATAACAGGGAAATTCGGAAAGGGGGAAGATTTAGGGGAAAGATAAATTCTATTTTGGACATGTTGAGTTTAAGACATCGAGTTTATCTGAAAGAAAAGCAATGATGTGGGATTGTAATTCAGAAGACATGAAAACTGGATTTATAGATCTGTAAATCATTTACCTAGATATGATCATTAAACCTTTGGAAGTTAATGGGATGATCAAGTCAGATAGTACATAGTGAAAAGAGAAGGGTGCCCAGGGCAGAACCTTCAGAGACACTCACAGTTAGTGTACATGACATGCACGTGATGAAGAATGAATAAAGGGGACCCAGGAGACATTAGACAGGTAGGAAGCAGAGGAGGAAGTGAAAACCTAGAAAGGAGAGAATATGAAGGAGAAGCTGATCAACAAGTCTTCAGAGGTGTAAAGAATGGTGAAGTCTGATTTGATTTGACAGTTAGGAGATCACTGCAAACTGAAAGAATCAGAATGGATGATGAATAATAAAACTGTGTCTTTTTGCAGACATATGATGATATATTTGGAAAATCCTAAAGATTCAACCTAGAAACAATTCACATAAATCATCAGTATTTCTATATATCACCAACAAAACCCATAAGAAGAGATAGTAAAAGATACCCTATTTAAAATAACCATAGATAGTATGAAATATCTGGGAGTATACCTGCCAAACAAACTCAGGAACTACATGGACATAATTATAAAATACTTTTTGTACAAATGAAAACAAATTTAAATAGTTGGAGAAATATTAATTTTTCATGGGTAGTCACAGCCAATATAATAAAAATGACAATTTTACCTAAAGTAATCTATTTATTCATTGTCATTCGAATTAAATTGCAAATGAATATTTTTACTGAGCTAGAAAAAAAATCATGAAAAAACTCATTTGGAAAAACAAAAGGTCAAGAATGTAAAAAGGAATTAAGGAGGGAAAATGCAATGTACCAGAGCAATGCCCGATCTTAAACTATTATATAAGGCCATAATTATTAAAACTATCTGATACTGGTTAAGAAATAGAAAGGTAGATCAGTGAAACAGAGTAGACATATAAGACACAGTAAAAATTATAATATTATAGTAACTTTGTGTTTGACAAATGTAAAGATTTAAGTTTTTGGGATAAGAATTCATTATTTGGTAAAAAAAAAATTGTTGGGAAATCTGGAAAGCAGTCTGGCAAAAAATTGGTCAGGACCAATATTTTCTACCATTTACCAAGATGAGATCAATATATATATATATTAATATATATTAATATATATATATATATCCCTTGATATAAAGAGATATATTGTGAAAAAATTAGAAGATTATGGGGGAAAAAATTGTAGTTTCTCAGACAAATGTCTGAATCATATATGTGTGTATATATATATACATATATACATATAAAACTTTGCAAAATTTATAAGAATATGAGGTATTACCCAACTGATAAATGATCAAACTATATGAACAGGCAGTTTTTCAATAAAGAAATCAAATGTAGTCATATGAGAAAATGCTCTAAATCATTGTTGATTAGAGAAAAGCAAATTAAAACAACCTTGTTATATCATCTTACACCTATCGAATTGGCTAAAATGATAAAAGATGAAAATGACAAATGTTGGAGGGGATGAGGAAAAATTGGGAATTGTGAACTGATCTAGCCATTTTGGAGAGTAACCTGGAATTATGCCCAAAGAGTTAAGAAACTGTCTACATATCCTTTGACCCAACAATACTACTCCCAGGTCTATTTCTAAAGGCAATTGGAGGAAAAGGAAAAGAACATATATGTTCTAAAATATTTCTAGCAGCTATCTTTGTAGTTCAAAGAACTAGAAATCATGAGGATGCCCATCAGCTGGGGAATGGCTAAACACGTTGTAGTATACGATGTGGGCATGCCATGCTGAGTGGTCCTGTGCCAGTATCTCCCATGTCCCACAATCAAATCCAAAGTTCTTGAGAGAGACCTTGAGAGTGTCCTTGTATCGCTTTTTCTGACCACCATGTAATCACCTGCCCAATGTGAGCTCTTCATAAAATGGTCTTTTTTGGCAAGCATACATTTCGCATTCAAATATGGCCAGTCCATCAGAGTTGCACTCTCTGAAGCACAGTTTGAATACTTGGCAGTTTAATTAGAGCAAGTACCTCAGTGTTTGGTAACTTATCCTGCCAGGGAATCTTCAGAATCTTCCTAAGACAGTTCAAATGAATATGATTCAGTTTCCTGGCATGGTGCTAGTAGAGTGCCCTTGTTTCATAGGCATACAACAATGCGGTCAGCACAACAGCTCTGTAGACCTTCACTTTGGTAGTCAGTTTTATACCTCTTTTCTCCCAAACCTTTCTTTGGAGCCTCCCAAAATACTGAACTAGCTCTGGCAATGCTTATGTCAACCTCACTGTCAATGAGTACATCCTTGGAAGCACACAACCAAGGTAAATGAACTTATTCACAGCATTCAAAACTTCTCCATTTGTTGTAGCCAGTGGTTCCATGTATGGATGGTGTAGTGGTGGCTGATGGAGCACTAGTGTTTTCTTGATGCTAATTATTAGGCCAAAATTAGCACAGGCAGGAGAGAATTGATCCATATTTTGTTGCATCTCAGTTTCAGAGGCCGCACTGAGTGCACAATCATCTGCAAACAGAAAACCATGCACCAACACTCCCTCCACTTTGGTCTTGGCTTGTAACCTTTTCATATTGAGAAACTTGCCATCAGTACAGCAGTTGACCTTGATGCCATTGTTCATCCTCATTGAAAGCATTTGTCAACATGGCTGAAAACATCATGCTAAAAAACATGGGAGCAGGCACACAGGCCCATTTCATTCCATTGGTGACTGGGAAGGCACAAGAGCTTTGTCCATTATCCAGAACCTGGAAAAACATGCCACCATGAAATTGATGTACAATATTGATGAACTTCTCCAGGCAGCCAAATTTCAACATAATTTTCCATAAGCCCTCACAATTAACTGTGTCAAAGGCCTTGGTCAGGTCCACAAATGTGTACAGACCTCTGTTCTGCTCCTGGCATTTCTCCTGGGGTTGTCAGGCAGCAAACACCATATCAACTGTTCCTCAGCCCTTTCTGAAGCCATGCTGGCTCTCAGGTATATGACCATCTTCCAGGTGAAGGATCAGTCTATTAAGGAGTAATATAGCAAGAATCTTGCCAGCAATGACTGAGAGAGAGACCCCTCTGTGATTGTCACAGGACAATCTATTCCCTTTACCTTTATAGAGATGGACAATGGAGTCAACCTTGAGCTCCTGAGGGACAACCTCCTCCTGCCATATAACCTGGAATATTTCAGTCAACTTTTGTATGAGCAATGGTCTCCCTACCTTGTAAATCTCAGCTGAAATAGAATCAGCACCAGGTGCTTTGTCACATGAAAGAAGCCTAATGCCCCTCAAAACCCCTTCTTTAGTTGGAAGTTCAGCTAAGGGGGGACTGACTTCACCCTGAGGTAAATGGTCAATGTCCTCAGAATTGATTGATGATGGTCTGTTGAGAATGCTATGGAAGTGTTCAACCCCTCTCTCTAGGATCATGTCCTTATCACCAATCAATGTGGCTCCATCAGCACTGAGTAGTTGTGATGCACCATAGGTTTTTGGTCCATAAATAGCTTTCATGGAATCATAAAAGTGCTTTGGATTATTACTATCAGCATAAAACTGAATTTCATCTGCCTTCTTACTGAGCCAGGAATCCTGCATCTCTCTAAGCTTTGCTTGTACTTTGCTTTTGATGGAATTAATTGCTGCCTTCTTAGAGGTGGGTGAACTATCCTGTTGGTAAATCCTGTGGGGTTCTTGTTTTTCATTTAGCAGCTTATGGATTTCCCCTCCATAGTGTTCTGACCCAGATAAGGAAATGCAGTGCTGTACACCAAATCTCTGAAAGCTGCTCACTCCTTTTCTGCTCCACTGTTGCCAACTGTGTGTTGGTTCCATTTTCCCTCCAAGTTAGCAACATACTGTTTACACTCAGGGAAGAGCTCTAATTTGTTGACATTAATTCTTCTGGTAGTCATTTTGCCTTGGAGGCAGCACTTTTGATGAATGTGAATGTTTAGCTTGGAAAGGATAAGTCTATAAGCAGTCCAGCACTCTGTGTCACACATTGCCTTCATCACTCTCACATCTTGTCTCTCTTCTCCTTAAAATCACATGGTCTATTAGATGTCAATGTTTGCATCCATGAAGTTTTATTGCATTTATGTAGATGGAAGACAGTGTTGGTGATCAGAAGGTCATGTGATGCACAAGTCTTCAGCAGTAAATGACCATTGCTATTGCTGTTTCCAACTCCATTCCTCCCTAGGACTTCCTGCCAAGTCTGGTAGTCTGAGCCTACTCTAGCATTAAAGTCGCCTAGAATTATAAGCTTGTCCTCTTTTGGCACATTGATGATAAGGGTCTCTAGGCCTTCATAAAATTTTCTTTGACTTCATCAGGGTTTGTCATGGTGGGAGCATAATTACTGATGATGGTGGCATGGCATTTTCATGCAAGTGGCAATCACATTGTCACAAGCCTGTCATTCACTCCTCTTGGCAGGCATACCAGCTTGCTGACTAGATTAGTTTTGATTGCAAAACCTACACCAGCTTCACAGCACTCCCCTTCACTGCTGCCACTCCAGAAATTTATGAATCCAGCTCCAACTTCAGTAAGCTGGCCTTCATTTATCAGCCTTGTTTCACTCAATGCTGCTATTTGGATGTGATACTTGTTGAGTTCTCTTGCAACAAGAGCAGTTTGTCTTTCAGGTCTCCTGGATTTTATGTTGTCTATAAGTATGCGCATATTTCATGTGCCAATAGTGAGTGAAATCATCTTTGCAGATGTTTTTGTACTTTTTGTACATTTTTTTGTGTTTCGACCGCATAGTGGGATTCCCTGCCTGCCACGGCAATCAGGCCAGGGTTGGGTAAGCAGACAATTTTTAGGGCAGTTTTTCTAACCCCCTTCCTTACGCCAGGAGGTGTGATAGAATACTATTGTGCTATAAGAAAAGATGACCTGGTTGATTTTAGAAAAACATGGAAATACATGAGCTGATGCAAAGTGAAATGCACTGTATACACAGTAACAGCAATATTGTAAGATGATCAACTGTAAATGATTTAGCTATTCTCATCAATACAACGATCCAAGACAACTCTGAAGGACTTATGATGAAAACTGCTATTCATCCTTAGGGAAAGAACTAATGGTGTCTGAATACAGGTTGAAGCATACTTTTTAAACTTTATTTTTCTTGAGATTGTGGGGTTTTTTTGGCGGAGGGGAGTCTAAGTTTTCTTTTACAACCTGATATGAAAATGTGTTTTTGCATGACTACACATCTGTAATATCAAAGTACTTGCCTCCTCAATGAGAGGTGTGGGGAGGGAGGGAAGGAGGGAGAGAATTTGGAACTCAAAGTTTTTAAAAGGAATGTTAAAAATAATTTTTATATATAATTGGGGAAAAATGCTAAATAAATAATCTGAAATTGGATTGAGTCTTTTCTAAATCAAATTTTCTTTTTCATAATGAACTTAAATATTAGCAAACATGAACATTTTTTCAATGTGGCAGCTAATTGGCACAGTGGATAGAGAGCCTGGACTGGAATCAGGAAGACTCTTCTTCCTGAGTTCAAATCTGACCTCAGACACTTAACTGACCGTGATGTTGGCCAAATCACTTAACCCTGTTTGCCTCAGTTCCTCATCCATAAAATGATCTAGAGAAGGAAATGTCAAACACCCCAATATATTTAGCAAGAAAACCCAAAAAATATGGTCAGAAGGACTGGACATGACTGAAAAATTACCAAACAACATACATTTCAATAGGCAAAGAATAACAGAAAAGTAGTATTGTATATGATACTATCAACTTAGATATAATTCCTATTTTTTTCTACTAAATACAGTTTGGTTATCTTGGGGTAATTAAAACTTAACATGATAATTACAACACTTTCCTGCTTGTCCCTCTGGACTTTCTTCTGCTCTCTTCTGTTAAAAAAAAAAATCATGATGTTCTTTTCTTTTATGTTAGTATCACTATCATTTCCCTTCTCCTTCCTTCTTTCCATTTTCATAAAAGCCCTCTATTGTAATATAAAACTGTTGTCACACAAAACAAATTTGTCCATTATTTGGCTTCTGAAAATGTAGAAATCTTTTTGTGCCTCTAATGTATCACTTCTCTGCCAGGATATGGGACACATGATTCATCATCTGTCTTTGGAAGTCCTGATTATTCATTGAGTTGATTATAGGTCTTCAGTATTTCACAGTTTAAAAAAACAAATCCCAACATTTTGTCATTGTATAAATTATTCTCCTTGTTTTACTAATTTCTCTCTGCATCTGTTCATGTAACTCTTTCATCTGTCCCTGTCATCATTTCTTATAGATCAATAATGCTCCATTACATTCATATACCAAGTTTTGTTCAGCCACTTATCAACTGATAAATAATCACCTTATTTCTAGTTCTTTGTTACAACACAAAGTACTATTATAAATATTTTTATTGTTCCTTTGGACTTTTTCCCTTTCTTCTTGAGCTCTGTTGGGATATATGTCTTATAGTGCTATCTCTAGGTCAAAAGGTATGCATAGTGTAGTGTTTTGATTGTGTATATTTCCAAACTGCTTTCCAAAATGGTTGGACCAGTTCACACCCAATCTCTTCTTTTTAAAACATTTTTATTCATTTGTTTTTAATATTCATTTTAAAAATTGAATTCCAAATTAACTCCTTTTCACCAATTCCTCCTTCATCAATTGAGAAGAAAAGCAATTGATATTAATTATGCATGTGAAGTCATTCAAAACATTTCCCTATTAGCCATGTTACAAAAAAACAAAAAAAAACCTAAGAAAGCTAATCAGCTCTCTGGAGTGGAGAATGTTTTTCATCATAGATAGAAATTGACCCATTATTTGTTTATTTCTAACCCCTCCGCCCCCATATATAGAAGCAGCTTGGTATAGTGGTTGTAGTTAGTGGTAGTATAGTGGTCCTGAAGTTAGGAAAACCAGGATAGAAATAAACACTTATATGAGTTTGAGCAAGTCATAACTTCTTTGTAGTTTAGACAACTGCAGAGGACTTACCTACTAAGTTGTGAGTATCCAAGAAGGAGGAAAAAGACTCCCTCCAGAGAATTCTAGCAAAGTAGACATATTATTTATTTTTCCTTGTTTGTATTCTAGAAGTGCTTTCTTGTAAAATATAACTGGTGAAGATAAATTTCATTTTTTTATTTTAACAAGCACCAAAATATGAATGAAAATGCAGATAAAAACGCTTAAATAATTATTGTAATAATTTCTCAGTAACAATCAATTTTTGCATATTCTGAAAGATAGCAAAGTAAATATTATTTTAAAAGATTTTTAAAATTTGTTTTTAAGTCCTAGCTACTAGCAACCCAAAAGGGCAGCTAGATGGCACAGTGGGTACGGCACTAGGCCTGGAGTGAGAAAGACCTAAGTTCAAAATCTGGCATCAGACACTTACTAGCTATGTTACCCTGGGGAAGGCATTTAATGCTGTTTGCCTCAGTTTTCTCATCTGTAAAATGAAGAGGAGAAAGAAATGGCAAACTACTTTATTGTCTTTGCCAAGAAAGCCCCAAATGGGGTTATGAAGAGTTTGACACAACTGAAATGACTCAACAACAGTGATACTATGTAACCTAAGAGGCTTGGGAGAAACCTGGTACCCTGAATAGTCTGATAATGCATTAACATCAACCAGCAGGTTTGTTTTTGTTTTTTTTTTACTATCAGGATAGTTCATCCGTCTCTAAGAAGGCAGTGTTTACCTCCATCAAAAGTAAAGTATAAGTGAAGCTTAGAGAGATGTAGGATTCTTGGCTCAGTAAGAGGGCAGATGAACTTCAGTTTTATGCTGATGGTAACAATCTGAAGCACTTTTATGATGACCTGAAGGCTGTTTATGGGCCAATGACACATGGTGCATCTCAGTTAGTCAGTGCTAATGGAACCTCCCTGATAGGTGACAAGGACATGATCCTGGAGAGATGGGCAGAACACTTTCATAGTGTTCTCAACAGACCATCATCTATCAATGCTGAAGTCACCGACTATACATCTCAGGTTGAAGTCAATCCCACCCCAGGTGAAGCTCCAGCTGAAGGAGAAGTTTTGAATACCCTTAGGCTCCTCTCTTGTGGCAAAGCTCCTGGTGCTAATTCCTCTCCAGCAGAGATTTACATAGCAGGGGATCCATTATCTGTCTCCAAAAAGAAAAAGGAAATAGGCTGTCTTGTTACAATCACAGAAAGATCTTTCTTTTAGCCATTGCCAAGCATAATATTTTATTGCCATGTGTGTGCAGTCACCATTATTCCAAGGGCAGGGAAACCAGGAAATTGAGGGAAGAAAAGTCCATCCCCATTCCCAAACTTTGCTGCAAGTTCAAGGATTGGGTTGGCATCAGCTGTGTGCTGACAATGAGGCCAGCTCAAAGAGACTAGAAGTCACCAGTGTTCCCTCTTTATAGCCCACAGCCTGAATGACTCTTTTTGGCTCAGTCACCAATTCTCTTTTGCACAACTCTCAGTCTTGGGGATGTGTGAATAATATTGCTGGTTGGGCACACATTTTTTTTTTTTAAATTTTTAATTAATTAATTTATTTTTAGTTTTCAACATTCACATCCATAAGTTTTAAATTTTCTCCCCATCCCTCCCACCCTTCTCTGTCCTCAAGATAGCATGCAATCTGATATAGATTCTACATATGTATTCTTATTAAAATATTTTCACATTAGTCATGTGGCATAAGAGAATTAGAACCATGAGAAAGAAAAAATGAAACAAAAAAAGAGCAAACAGTATGCTTTGATTTGCATGCAGACTCCATATTTCTTTCTCTGGATGTGGATGACATTTTCCATCATGAGTCTTTTGGAATTGTCTTAGATCCTTGTGTTGCTGAGAAGAGCTAAGTCTATCAAAGTCAGTCATCACACAATGTGATTGTTACTGTATAGAAGGTTCTTCTGGTTCTGCTCACTTCCCTCAGCATCAATTCATTCCGGTGTTTCCAGTTTTTTCTGAAGTTCTCCTGTTCATTATTTCTTATAGCATAATAATATTCCATTATATTCATATACCACAAATTGTTCAGCCATTCCCCAACTGATGGCCATCCCCTCAATTTCTAGTTCTTAGCCACCACAAAAAAGACTGCTATAAATATTTTTTGTACATCTGGGTGTGCACATCTTTTAGCAAGGGAACAGATTTTGTGTTCTTCACCAAACCAATGCATGCAAATACAGCCAGTTTTGGAGGAGGTAGCCCAGTCCAGTAGGTTAGAGATTTTCCACTGATTACCCCTGTTACGATAGGATACATTTTGGGGCGGGAAGGGAAGCAATTTTAGTTGACAAAGCATTAGACTTAACAGTCAGAAAACTTGGATTTGCCACTGGTTGTACGACCTGGGACAAATTGTTTCATGTCTCTGGGCTCTGGTTACCTTATCGACAAAACGAAGGGACTGGATTAGATGGCGTCTAAAGTTCTTCTCAATACAGTACTAAAATTCTATGACACTATTATTTCCCTTGGATCAGAGACAATTGAACAGAAGAGGACAAATTGCTTATCAAAGAAAATAGACACTTAATAGGAGAAAGAGATGGAAATGTAAGTCCACTGCATTTGTCTTAAATGAATTCCTTAGCCAAGCCCAGGGTGTTGACAATGCTGTCTATTTATGAAAGATTATGGAAGATGCCGCCTGCTGTTAAAACTACCCCTTGTTCTGTCTGACGTGACAAAGTCCTGTGAGGGGCTGGCTGTAGCATTTCCTTTGTGGCGCTTGGAATGGAGGGCCACTACCACTAAGTAGGTCAGCCACAGCCAACTTGTAAATGAAATGCATGATTCGTTGGTGTAATAGGAAGGCTGAGCAACACCCATATAAAAATACATAACGCACTGTCCTCTGCTAACTCCGTTTCCTGTGAGAAATAGTGTAGTGGGTTGTTTTCCTTCCTTTCTTCACAAGTCCTTTGTTGACCAACCTTATTTCCTCTTTAAAAATAAAGCTGTTTGTTGTCATGGGAATCTTTTCTTCCTTGAAATGCTCTAATGTTAGCAGCTCAACCATTTCCGTTCATCGTCAGCTGTCTTCTTCCTTCTCCTCTTCTTTCTCCTTTTCTAGTTTAGCTTTTCTAAATAGCAAGTCTTCTCTTCTCCTCTTTGTCTTGAGCTGAAGGCAGTCCCTGCCTCCATTGTAGAGTCCCTTTTGTAAGGTCATGAGAACAATTTTCAAATGGCCCAAATCCTTAGATGATGGGAGCAGGTAAGACTGTGGGAAGAGCTAAAGGGTCTCTAGTAATAAGCATCACAGAACTTTTAGGCCTCCCAAGAGTTCTTCTGCCATGGAGCTCATAGGCAAAATTATAGAGAGTTCTCAGTACAGTAGAAGGGGCATTGGGCAGCTGGGTGATGCAGAGTGCAGAGCTTGGAGTGAGGAAGACTCATTTTCATGAATTCAAATCTGGAATAGACACCAGCTATGTGACTGTGGGCAATTCACTTAATCTGATTTGCCTTAGTTTCCTCATCTGTAAAATGAGATGGAGAAGAAAATGGTAAACCACTGCAATATCTCTGCCAAGAAAACCCCAAATGAGGTCATGAAGAGTCAGAAATGATTAAATGACTTAAGAAGAAAACAGTAATAACAACCCATACCCATTTCCTTGTGAGCTGGGTGATAGTAGGCAAAGCATTAAACTTCTCTGAGATTCGGGCTTGCTGGGGACAAAAACAGGCTAGCTGTGCTTGGAGGGTTTGCTTGAGTTATGCCAAGACATTTTTGTACTGCTATTGCTTGAAAGTCATGAAACCCCCATAAAAGGTGGTCATGACAGCAGACTTACCCTTGGGTAAGCTGGGTAATCAAGAAAGAGTCAGATATGGAACAAAAAGCCTTAGCAGACGAGGTGGAATGCATTCATGTAGAATCTTTGATCCAAAGATGTCATACCATTTTCCTTTTTAAAGAGATTTTTCTTTCTACTAGACTATAAATTCCCATCTAGGTTGTACGCTCCATGAAGCAGGGATTAGATATCTCCTGATACTTAAAATAATTTAAAAAATACTTAAATACTTAAAAATACAAAAGAAGACTTTGCACAAATTACTGAGTGAACTTAGCCTTTCTTACCCAAACACAGCCTGTGATGATGGCTAGTTGTAGGGCACAGATTCCTACTATAAGAAATAAAATTAGTCTGTAAAATGAGAGATTGGCTAAGGACCTCAAAGGTCCTTTTGTTTCTACGATCTTGAATTTGTATTTCTCCCAATGCTTAGTATATATATACAGTAGCTGCATATTAAATGCTTGTTGAAAGAACGAATGGAGGAATAGAAGGAAGGAATCAAGGATTTTTTAATTGGTATTGTTCAGTCATTTTAGTCTTGTCCTACTCTTTGTGACCCCATTTGGAATTTTCTTGGCAAAGATACCAAAGTGGTTTGCCATTTTCTTCTCCAGATCATTTTACAGATGAGGAAACTGAGGCAAATAGAATAAAGTGACTTGCCCAGGGCTAGTAAGTGAAGTTGGATTTGAACTCATGTCTTCCTGACTCCAGTGCTCTATCCACTGCGTCACCTAGCTGTCTCATTTTAAAAAATCATCCACCTACAGTTATAATAATGGTTATTTTTGAACAAAAGTTCCTGCTATAGGAAATGAAAATTGTCTATAAAAGGAGGGATTGTCCTAGCCCTAGAGAACTTCTGAGGTCCCTTTGCCTTGCAACTAATGATACAATGATGTCCACTTTGTATCTTTCCCAATGTTTAGGACAGTGCTTTGCCCATATAATTTAACAGAGGAGACCAAATTGTTTCTTGTGTAAAATGGACATTTAATAGATAGGAAAAGGGAATGGAAAATTTAATCCCCCACATTTGTCTTAAATGAAATAGGTGCTTAATAAATGTTTCTCTGAATGAATAAATGAATGAATGAGAGATTAAACAGTCTATTTTCTTTTTTTTTCTTTTTTTAAATTAATTTATTTATTTAACTTTTTACATTCATTTTCACAAAATTTTGGGTTTCAGATTTTCTCCCCTTTTATCTCCTCCCCCCACCCCAATGCACCAAGCAATCTAATTTTCCTTATCACCAATCTGCCCTCTCTTCTATCATCCCTCCCTTCTCTTGTCCCCATCTTCTCGTTTGTCCTGTAGGGCCAGATGACTTTCTATTCCCCATTTACTGTATTTCTTATTTCCTAGTAGCAACAACAATACTCGACAGTTGTTCCTAAAACTCTGAGTTCCAAATTCTCCCCATCCCTTCCTCCCCACCCATTCCCTTTGGGAAGGCAGGCAATTCAATATAGGCCCTATCTGTGAAGTTTTGCAAATGACTTCGATAATAGTCGTGTTGTGTAAGACTAACTGTTATTTCCCTCCATCCTATCCTGCTCCCCATTGTTTCTATTCTGTCTTTTGATCCTGTCCCTCCCCAAGAGTGTTGACTTCAAATTGCTCCCTCCTCCCATTGCCCTCCCTCCCATCATCCCCCCCACCCTGCTTATCTCTTTCTCCCCCACTTTCCTGTATTGTAAGATAGGTTTTCATACCAAAATGAGTGTGCATTTTATTCCTTCCTGGAGTCAAATGTGATGAGGGTAAACTTCTTGTTTTTTTTCCTCAGCTCTCCTCTTTTTCCCTCCACTAAAAAGTCTCCTGCTTGACTCTTGAATGAGATATAATTTACCCCATTCCATTTCACCCTCTTTCCTCCCCCTACATTTCTCTCTCACAGTTTACCTTAATTTCTTTTAAGATATGGTCCCATCCTATTCAATTCACTCTGTGCTCTCTGTCTCTGTATGTGCGTGCATGTGTGTATGTGTGTGTGCATGCATGCGTGTACGTGTGTGTGTATGTGTGTGTGTGGTCCCACTAACTACCCAGATACTGAAAAGTTTTAAGAGTTACAAATATTGTCTTTCCATGTAGGAATGTAAACAGTTCACTTTTGGTAAGTCCCTTATGACTTCTCTTTGCTGTTTCCTTTTTCATGCTTCTTCTCATTCTTGTGTTTCAAAGTCAGATTTTCTTTTCAGCTCTGGTCTTTTCATCAAGAATGCTTGAAAGTCCTCTGTTTCATTGAAAGACCATATTTTCCCCTGAAGTATTATACTCAGTTTAGCTGGATAGGTGATTCTTGGTTTGAGTCCTAGTTCCTTTGACTTCTGGAATATCCTATTCCATGCCCTTCAATCCCTTAATGTAGAAGCTGCTAGATCTTGAGTTATCCTGATTGTATTTCCACAATACTGGAATTGTTTCTTTCTAGCTGCTTGCAAGATTTTTTCCTTGACCTGGGAATTCTGGAATTTGGCCACAATGTTCCTAGGAGTTTCTCTTTTTGGATCTCTTTCAGGTGGTGATCGATGGATTCTTTCAATGCTTATTTTGCCATCTGGTTGTAGAATATCAGGGCAGTTTTCCTTGATAATTTCATGGAAGATGATGTCTAGGCTCTTTTTTTGATCATGGCTTTCAGGTAGTCCCATAATTTTTAAATTGTGTCTCCTGGATCTATTTTCCAGGTCAGTTGTTTTTCCCATGAGATATTTCACATTCTCTTCCATTTTTTCATTCTTTTGGTTTTGTTTGGTGATTTCTTGGTTTCTCGTAAAGTCATTAGACTCCTTCTGTTCCATTCTAATTTTGAGAGAACTATTCTCTTCAGTGAGCTTTTGAACCTCTTTTTCCATTTGGCTAATTCTGCTTTTGAAAGCATTCTTCTCCTCATTGGCTTTTTGAACTTCTTTTGCCAATTGAGTGAGCCTATTTTTCAAGGTGTTATTTTCTTCAGCATTTTTTTGGGTCTCCTTTACCAAGATATTGACCTGTTTTTCATGCTTTTCTTGCATCTCTCTCATTTCTCTTCCCAGTTTTTCCTCCACCTCTCTAACTTGCTTTTCAAAATCCTTTTTTAGCTCTTCCATGGCCTGAGCCCACCGGACATCCCCCTGGGATGTCTGGGATACAGAGGCCCTGACCTCCACATCTTTCCCTGATGGTAAGACTATTTCCTCGTCATCAGAATTGAAAGGCGGGAACATTTGAACCCCATCAAAGTAGCTTTCTATGGTCTTATTTTTCTTCCCTTTTCTGGGCATTTTCCCAGCCAGTTACTTGACTTCTGAGATTCCTGTCCACCCCTGCCTAGATCCGCCCAGCTAGTGCTTGGGGTCTGAGATTCAAATGGGCTTTCCACGGCAGGCACGACTGCTATTCAATGTGAGTTTAAGTTCTGGTGCTGGGCTGGGGGCAGGGCCGTCTCCCAGGCTCAGTTCCCTCAGGGGCTTTATGCAGAGACCTTCAGTAATGGAGCGGGTGGGGGCAGGGCCACCTCCCAGGCTCAGTTCCCTCAGGGGCTTTATGCAGAGACCTGAACTTCTGCCTGCTGCCCCAGGCCGCCGCCGCTGCCTCTGCTGCTGCTGCTGACCCCGTCGCTGCCTCTGCCGCTGCCTCCCAAGGGGGCCCGAGTCATGGAGACACCCCGCTCCCTTCTCAGCCAGCCCAGAAGTCTCTCTCACTGACCTGTAGCGTCTGTGGGTGGAGGGACCTTCCTGGCTGCCGGAGATTCCGTCCCTGAAGCCTGCTCAGATCTGCTCCTCTGGGGCCGCGGCCAGGGCAGCACAGGGGTGGACTCCGCTTTCCGGGGTGCCACGGACTCCTGGGGATGGCTCTCCAGGACTCTCTGGGACGGAAATCTTTTCCACTGTGTTTCTTCATGCCTTACAGTGCTCCAGAATTTGTGGGGAGTTCTTCTTGCAGGAAATATATGGGCTGTGGGTTCCGAGCTAGCATGCAGTCTTTCTACTCCGCCATCTTGGCTCCACCTCCCTCTATTTTCTTATAAAGCTAGAGGTGTAATAATTCCTATTTGCACGGGCAAATCCTACATGGGCACCTACTGTAGGAAATAAAATTTATCTTAAAATTAAAGATTTTGGTTTCTTATCCCTTCTTGCTTATGTATATTTTAGCAGGTGATTTTGCAATAATTATCCTAAATAGACTAGACCGTATGACAAAAGAGAGTGTAGTAACAAGGCTTGCATCCTTGATGTCTTCTTCATTCATCCAATCTCGCTTCTAATCCAGTCTGTTTTCAAGGCTTGTCTGTTGAGCCTTTGTATCATGTCTCCCATATGCCCCCTTCTCTTCTTGGACAATGCCCCTACCCTGAACAATTATTTTTTTAATGCTGTGGATAAATTCACTTACCTTGGTAGTGTACTTTCCAGGGATGTACACAATTGAGGTTGACAATGAGGTTGATGCACGCATTGCCAGAACTAGCTCACTGTTTGGGAGGCTTCGAAGGAAAGTGTGGGAGAGAAAAGGTATTAGACTGACTACCAAACTGAAAACCTACAGAGCCATTGTGCTGACCTCATTATTGTATGCTTGTGAAACCTGGACTGTCCACCAGTACCATGCCAGGAAACTGAATCACTTTCATTTGAACTGTCTTAGGCAGATTCTGAGGATCACCTGGCAGGATAAAATACCAGATACTAAGGTCCTTTCTCACACTACACTGCCATGCATTTAAACTCTGCCACAGAGAGTACAACTCCAATGGGCTAGCTGTATTGTTGGAATGCAAAAAGTCAGCTTTGCCAAAAAGACTATTATTATATGGAGAACTCAGGGCAAGCACTCACATGGTGGTCAGGAAGCAATATAGGGACATTCTCAAGGTCTCTCTTAAGAAGTTTGGAATTGATTTGTGTGACATCAGAGACACTGGCACGGGGTCACTCAGCATGGAGTACCCACATTCGAGGAGGTGCTGTGCTCTATGAGCAAAGCAGAATTGAGACAACTCAAAGGAAATGCAGGACAAGCAGATTTGAAGTATCCACCCCAAACGTTCACATGGATTTGTGACTGATCTGTGGTGGAGCATCCTGAGCTCATCTTGGTCTGATCAGCCACAGTCGGATACACTGAAACTTGACTCTAGCATAGTGATGTCATCTTGGTCCTCTTCAAGGACAAAGGACAACAACCAACCATCCTGAACCATCAAGAAAAAATAACCAAGTCATCGAGTTTAGTAAAAAAACAAAACAAAACAAGAAAGAACATTTGGGTTTGATTTGGTATAAAAGACTTAGCTAGTTATGGAGACTCATTCCACTTCGTTCCATTTTGGGTTCATGGGTCAGGTTCAGGTCTTTTATTTTCATGTGATAATTGACTATACAAAAACCTGCATTTAAAAAAAATTTTAAATCATCATGTTATAACTGGTAATTACTTTCCCTCACCTGTGATTACAGAAGCATAGATTTAAAAATTAAGCTCCAGTTGATCATCAGTTTTTTCAAGGTTGTTGTAAGAATGAAGCATTTTCAAAACTTTGAAGTTTTATAAAATACTAATTATGCTTATTATTATTATTTTTATTATTATTACAGATAAGAAGACTGAGACTGAGAAAAGTGAAATGATTCAGTCAAGATCCTAGACAGATACAGCAAATGAGAGAGCCAGGTTTGAATGCTGATCTCTGACTACGGAGCCACTGTCTCATGCTGCCTCCCTGAGATAAAAGACTTCAGTGATTACAGAGCAAATTATGTGTCATATTTTAAGAAGACATAATTTTAAATATAATTTTATATATTGAATGTGAAATACATACATATATAATATAAATATAACGTAATACAATACAGTATAATATGATATAGTATAATATAATGTAATATAATATATTATATCATGGAAAATATTTATACATAAGACCATGCCATAATTATGGTATGAATTTCCTGACCTAGAATTCATTGAAATTTAAAAGCGCATGTCATTTTTGGTAAACATAAAAAACAACAATCTTCCTTGCTTCCTTGCCCACAAATATCTTCAAAGTAACATCTCAATTGTCTCTATGGTTCAAGTAAAAGTTCATTAGGCATTAATTGATCTTAAATCCAGCAGAATATAAGTTACTTCAGGGCAAGGACTGCTTCCCTTTTGGAGGATGAGAAGGAGGAGGAGGAGGGGTTTTACAAGCCATCTTACTAGTATAGGTTTGAGCGGCAAGGTGGCACAGTGGATTGAGCACCAAGCCTGGAGTCAGGAAGACTCTTTCTTTTTCTCGAGTTCAAATCTGGACTCAGACACTTATTAGCTGGGTGAGCTTGGAGCAAGTCACTTAACCCTGTTGGCCTCCGTTCTTTGGAGCTGGAGAAGAAATTGGCAAATGGCTCCAGTATCTTTGGCAAGAAAAACCCAAATGAGGTTACAAAGAGCTGCACAAAACTGAAAAAATGACTGAAAAGTATATCCTTCCTTAGGGAAGGCAAAAGGAAAGGAATAAGTATTTATGTTTGCAAATATTATGTCACTTGAACCCCTGGAGCTAGGTGCTATTACTATTCTAATCTTACAGTTGAGAAAACTAAGGCAAACAGAGGTTAGGTGACTTGCTCAGGGTCATACAGGAGGCGTCTGAGGCTGGATTTGAATGTAGATCTTCTCCGCCATCTAGCTGCTTTAACGAGTAAGTGCATGGAAGAGATTTGTTTAGCTGAATTGGATTGAATTATCTTCAGTGGTGGGAAACTTCATCTAAATTATTGCTTCACCTCTCTAGTTCTCTTAGAGGTGGTGGGGATGGAGATACCGTTCAATCAGGACATAGTTCAACTGATCTTAATTACTTAGGAAGAGGCCGTAGGTTTCTGCTACAATGTTTGTGCCACCTGCCAGTATAAGGATACATTGTTGTCACCAAATCTGGATTTAGCAGGTCGTTGCCACACCTTATGGGTGAGCTCTTTTCCATTCTTCCTTTGTCTTGTATAGACAAGCCAGAGCTGCAAGTATGCAAGTCAGGACTTGGATTTTTTTGTTTTTAACTAAATAATGCAGAAGGTAGCTAGAAAAAGAAATTTTTAAAAAAGTGAATGAATGATTGTTTCTCATATAACTATTATTGAGATTAGGATTTTCCCTTTTCTATTTATTCATTCAGAAACCAGCCCCTTCTTTAGGTTAGTTAGCCACTCTATGGCTTATAGATGAAATTGCCCGAATACTCAGGGTACCTGCTTTTCAGCTAGGACAGCACCAACTAGAAGACCTTACAAGGAGGATCTAATCTAGGTGGAATTCTAAGCTCATCACCTTCCACGGAGTAGGTGGAGGACAGATCAGTTTGTATAGATTGTCTGAGGTGGGAGTGGTCTGGCTTGAGTTGAGTCTTTGTCCATGAGTGACACGATTGGTGTCAGTACCCAGCCCCCTCATTAAAATAGGACCACCTCTTATTATAATATTCATTCTCATTCATTGTTAACCAATCAGAATTGATTCTGTCTGCTGGAAACACCCACTCTTCCAAGGGCATATAAGAGTCCAGAGGCTGCCCTGAGTGTCTTTGGTTTATGGGAGAAAGCCAAATGACCATTCTTTTATTAAATATTCACTAGCTATGATTAATAAAATGATTAATTACCCAGAAATTATGTCTCTCAAACTTTTAATACATCATACTCCCATCTTTCTACATAGGAAAGTGGCAAACACCATTCTTGGCTCTCATTATCTTCATTTTTCATCAAGATTAGCTCAGGGGTTATTGGGGGTTCAAATGAGATAATGTATGGAAAGTGCTCTGTGAATTTTAAAATGCCATATAAATCCAAATTATGATTATTAAAGCTCCATTGGCATCCCCTGTAGAACCCTCTGTGACTCCCTGCTACTACCACTCCTAACCCCTGGCTGAAAGTGTTCTCTTCCTCCTGTCTCTCCTAGATCAATTTGTTTGGTTGGTTCTACTGCCCATATCACTTCCTCACTCCCTGCTCTGTATTCTACTGATCTTTGTTCATGTCACATCACCCTACTTTCCCTGCCCCATATTCTTCCTTCCTCTTAAGGGGAATAGTATTAAATTTTAATCTCAGGAACATATATGTAGAGCTGAAAGAGTTCTAAGATACTGGCTAGTCCAATCCTTTCCTATACAGATGGGGAACTAAGGCCCAAAGATATGAAGTGATATGCCCAAGGTCACACAGGTAGAATAGTAAGTGGCAGGTTCACAATATAAATCTGACGGCAGATCCAGGTCTTCTGACTGCAAATTCAGTGACTTTTCCACTGCACAACCCAACCTTCCAATGCTTATTACAGTGCCTTACACATAGCAGGTGACCTTCAAAGGTCAAGTTGTGTGACCTTATGTGTTTCATAAATAATTATTGAAATAGATAATTGGTAGGTGGATGGGGAGGGAAGGGGGGGAAAGGAGAGAGGGAGGGAGGGAGAGAGGGAGAGAGGGAGAGGTGATAGAAATGGCTAGATAGATATCGATAGATGATAGATTATATAGATTAGCTAGCTGGATGGATGGATGGATGGATGAATGGATATATGATAGAGATATCATTTACTACATTTACTAATTAAGCATTTACTACAAGGATTCTTAACCTAGAATCCATGGACAGCTTTCATGAACTCAAGTGGGGGGAAATTAACATCTTTATTTTCACCAACCTCTATCCAAGTTTTAGCATTTTTTCAATTATGAATTTTAAGAAATTCTGAAAAGCATTCTATAGGCTTCACCTGACTGCCAAAGGAATCCTTTGACACAGAAAAGGTCAAGAATTCCTATTTTATTATATACCAAGCATTGTGCTAAGAATACAAAATAGCAGCAATCAAGATCATCTCTACCCTCTAGGAGTTTATATTTAAATAGATGAGAAAGAAAAGAGAGAAGTAAAGACATAAGGAGAAGAGAGAAAGCTGGGTGGAAGAAAGGGAAAGGCAATTGGTGAAGAGGAGGAAAAGGGAAACCTGGAGAGTTAAAATGAAATGGAATCTACTTTATCATAATCAAAATAAGTAGTGCTTCTGTGGTCTCTCAGTCTTTCTCTCTGTTTGATTACATTTATTAATAATTTCTACCTAGATACCAAATTGAAATTCACAGAACCACGGAACCATAGAAAGTCAGAAATGGAAGTGACTTTAGAGAATATTTAATCCAAACCTCTCATTTTACAGTCAAAAGAAAGAGAAGTCCAGAGAAGTTAAATTATAATTATAAGATACATTATGGAACCATAAAAAAAATTGGATATAGAGCTGGAAGAAATCCCAAAAGCCATCCAATCCAAGCACATTCAAGATGAGGGAACTGAGGTCCAGGAAGGTAAAAATTTTGGCTACCATTTGCTTTTAAGGTGGCAAATTGCACCGCAAGTTGAATTTAAAGTGTATTTTGATACCCTTTAAAAGTACCAAATTTGGTGGTATGTAGGTAGTGCAGTGAATAGAGCACTAGTTGGAGTCAGGAGGACCTAAGTTCAAATCCAGCCTCAGATATTTGACACTTACTAGTTGTGTGACTTTGGGCAAGTCACTTAATCCCTCTTGCCTGGCTTTCCCCCCTCCAAAAAAAAATTTTAAGTATCAAATTTGGCCAAAATCAGTCACTGTATTGTTTGCAGCAATGAAGAAAAAAAGGAAAGGAAAGGAAAGGAAAGAAAGGAAGGAAGGAAGGAAGGAAGGAAGGAAGGAAGGAAGGAAGGAAGGAAGGAAGGAAGGAAGGAAGGAAGGAAGGAAGACCACAAAACTAGAAAGCTGAAATGTACCAGAAACATTAATTTATCTGTTGATCTTTTTTCCTTTGAGAAGAGAAGCCTAAGATAAACTTGGCTCATTTCCTTTAAGAGGTGTTAAAGGCAGAACCTTTAAGCCTTTTGTAGAAGGGTTTAGATACATTTACAAAAGGTTGAACCAGAATAGTCACGATTCATATTTAAATTCCACGTAGGACAGGGGAAATCACTGGACCTCTTTGTACCACAGTTTTCTCCTTTGTAAAATGCAGGAAATGGGACTAAGTAGCATCTAGGATCTTTTCTAGCTCTAATTCTGAGATCCCAAATTGACTGTGGTTTCTAACAGACTGACCCTTAGTGTCCCTGTCAGAAAGAGAACAGTAGGATGGCTGGCTGGAACATGTCTTACTTAATGTGACTTTTTAAATATTATTAATAACTTTGGGTATATGAAGAGATTTGTTTTTACCAGTGAAATGAATCAGCTATCATCTTTCTCCATTGGGAACTGAAAATGGGAAAAATAGCTTTCGCAGATTCATTCAACAAGCATTTCTTAGCACCCACTATTTGCAAAGGGGTGTACTGGATGCTGTTCAGGCTAGATAGTAAGAGTAATTGAATCAAAAGACGGTGAGAGATTGACACAAACTCCTTCCCCATCCCCACCTCCCCAACCCCATCCTGTGAAATTTTCTTCCCTGGAGCATTTTAGGGAGAGGATAGACAGTCTTTGGATAACTTCTGTGTTGACCCTGGATGACTGCCCTGCCTATCCTGGATCACCAGCCAGTGCTACAGTGAGTTCACTTCCAGTAGTTTGAGAAGTTTTCATCCAGATAGCAGCAGTGCACTTAGATAATTATTTCTTAATCTGGGTCAGTGGATAGATTCCAGGGTATCTGTGAACTTGTATGTGAAAAATTTACATTTTTATTTTCACTGAAATTTAGCATTTCTTTCCATTACTTAAAAATATTATCCAGCAAAGAGGTGCATGGACTTCACCAGTCTCTCAGAAGGGTCCAGCATAGACTAGAACCCCTGCCTTATATGCGTGGTGTTTTCTAAGTCAGTTAATTATAAGCAACCATTTTTCTTTCCCAGATGCTTTTCCCCCTCCTCCCATTAAACACCTCTTTAGCCCTGTGCTTGGCACACAGTAGGTGTCTTAAATATTTATTTTTATATGTTTTAAAAGAGTTTTAAATATTTCTTGGTTAATTGGTGGAAGACTAGGGGTGTGCATTCTCTTTCTTTGGAATCTCCCTCAGGGCTTAGTTAGTCCTTCCCATAAAAGTTGCCTGTTATGCCATACACACAGAACATACTGAGATATTGAAGACTAAATAAACATACCAGAGCTGCAAACCTGCAGGTGGATTCTCTGGCTGAGGTGGTAAAATGTGGAAATCTTGGCACATAAACAAAGAAAAAAAACCTAAACCAAAATACTTGCAGTTCTCCCTCTAGTGCAGGGAGGGAGAGGACAGAAAGAGAGACAAAGAGACAGAGACAAGAGAGAAACAGTGAAAGACAGAGGCAGAGAGACTCAGAAATAGAGAGCAAAGTAGTGAGAGAAAGAAAGAGGAAGAGGGAGGAAGAGAGAAAAAGGAAGGAAGAGGAGAGAGAGAGAGAGAGAGAGAGAGAGAGAGAGAGAGAGAGAGAGAGAGAGAGAGAGAGAGAGAGACTTCCTGTGTATCTAGCACTGTTAAGTACTGAGGATGTAAGTATAACTGAACAGTTTCTATGTTCAAGGAGCTAACATTCTAATGGAGAAAGATAATACATAAAGGGGAGATGGGCTTCGGGCTTAGAAGAGAGTTCTGGCTGCTGACAGGCTTGGGGAATGTGGCTTCTGTTAGGCACAATTTCTGTCCTAAGTGGGCCTCAAACTTGGTTTGCTGCAGACACAAGTTCACTATGAGAGGCAGGGACTATGGAAGGCAGTTTTCAAAGTGCTACTCCTCCTTCTGTTGAATGGGCTCTAAGGTCATCTGGGGGGGTGAGCACCTCAGAGAAACTGAGTCATGCCACTGCATCATCTTACTGCATCAGTTTCTGGATGAGTCATTCAGTCTAGTAAAGTCTCAGTTCTCTCAATATGTAAAGTTAAAGTGATCATTCCAACCACCTGAATGATATGTGAAAGTGATATATGGAGAGAAATGAACACAATCTGTCAAAATTCATTTAGAAAGTTAAGTAAAACATAAAGTGGTTCATTTAAATTAGGTCTTATTTAAGGTCACATTGCATTGCCTATTAAAATGGGCTTCCCTGAATTCTTAATACAGTGGGAGATTAAACTGGAAAAAGTTTATGAGAAAAACCTCAAAATGGGTGACTAGGAAGTATTTTCTTCCCAAAATGAAAATCAAAAATTAAAAATTAAAAAAATCATGTAATGATTGACACCAGAGAGATAACCTTGAAAAATTCAAAATATTAACTGGGCAGTTTCTTGAAATCCTGACTGGTGCTAAGAGAAATGCAAAAAACAAAATTCAAAGGGACTTCTACCCTTCAATTTAAAAGCATGCCTTCAAATGACACTGTCTTCTGGGCTCTGGCATAATGATGATAATTTGTACTTTTATAGAACCATTCATGGAGGAAGTTTCAGAAGGATTAGCCCCAGAGTAATTACAGCTCACAGCAGTCATCGGAATCTGCTGGGGAGCTCTGAGTTTTTCAATTTAAATTAAATGTGGTCACTTCCAACTCTGCTTTCAGTATTCACACAAATCCAAGGCTGCCCAGAGAGGAAAAGCTCAACCACTGGACCAAATAACGGAACATCTTAGAAATGTACAGAGTACCACCAAGAAGTAGGTGACTAGGGTGATAAAGGGTGTAGAAATCATGACATATAAGGAGATGTTAAAAGTACTGAGCACATGCACTTTGGAGAAGAGAAGACTGGGGGGGCGGGATTTCTTTAGAAGCTAGCCGTCTTCAAGTATTTGGTGGGTTTTCCTTTTTCTTTTTAGACTGGATGACCTTTGGGGAGCTGTCCAGCTCTGAGATTTTACAGGTCTATGAACATTAGAGGCCACTAGGTGGCATCATAGTGCATAGAGTGCTGGGTCTGGAGTCTGGAAGATTCCTCTTCCCAAGTTCAAATCCAGCCTTAGATATTTACTAGCTGTGAGACTCTGGGCAAGTCATTTAAAATCCTGTTTGCCTCAGTTTATTCATCTGTAGAGTGAACTGGAGAAGGAAGTAGCAAACTATCCCAGTATCTTTGCCAATAAAAGCCAAATACAGTCATGAGGAGTTGGACGTGACTGAAAACTATTGAATAATATGAACATCCATCCAGCATGGTAGAGTGGAAGATCTTGATTCAAATCTTAGCTCTGACATTTTCCCTAGGTGATCGTGGGTAAGTTATTTAACCTCTCTGGGTCTCACTTTCCTAATCAACAAACTAAAAGTGTTGGACTAGATGATCTCAAATGATCCTATTAAATGATTATATGATCCTATTATAGCCAAATACATGGGTAGCAGACATTACATTCAAGGTCAGAGGAAGGCCTTCTCCACTGTCATCTGATGTTTCATTTTTCTAGTGTTTATGTGTGACTAAAGCATGGCCCCTTTCCTAGAGAAGCATGGATTTCTTGGTCAAGATATATCTCAGAATTGTGTCTATGATTTTTGTTGTTGATGGTTAATATTTACTTAGCACCTTTAAGGTCTGCAATGTGCTTTGTGTACATTATCTCATTTGATCCTTCCAGTACCTTGTGAGTTAGGTGTTATCATATCCCCATTTTACAGATAAGAAAACTGAGGTTCAGAGAACTTAAGGGATATTACAGAGCCATATGGTTAGTATCTAAGATAGGGTTTGAACCCAAATCTTCCTGACTCCAAGTGTAGAGCTCTTTTCCCTACACTACATTGCCTTTCACATGCCAATGTTATTGGACATGTCTGGTGAAGAATTCATAGAAATGGAAGTGACAGCTTGGGGACAATGACTGTAATACATATGATCCAATTACTTGTGTACATACTGTGGAGAGACAGCTGTAGGGGAGGAATTGCGACCTATAAAGGATGTGCTCTCCTGTGTTCTCTCCTTTCTTCCCTCTTCATTGTATAGCAACAGGGGGCAAGGAAAGTCCTTCTGCTGATCTCAATAATGAGATCCTGCTGACTTAATAATAAGTCAACAGTCTTGGAAATGGGCTTTTGCCTCATTATAATCAAGGGCCTAAATTACCACCCAGATGGCTAAATCTTAACAGGATGCAAGTCCAGCCAGATATCTGGGTCTAGCCTTTAAGAACCATTATGGGCAGTGCTACAAGAACCCTTGGACGTCCAGGATGCAGCTGTACCCACAGAGGTGCTGTTAGTGGTCATCCCTTCTGCTCACTCCTTTCTTGTCTATCAAGGACTCTTTGCTCCTAATTGCTTTATGATTAACCCTGTCTTGGCCTCAAATTTTGGTGCTCGCCAATAGTGACGGACCCCTTCTGTCTCACAGAGAATGCAGTTTCTTAAGAAAAACCACACGTGATTTGTAGAAGGTGCTGTGTTTGTTTCCCAGAATCCTACACAAATGAGTAGAAGTAAGTCCTCAGTGAGCTCTTGCTGCTCTGATATAATGGACTTCATCTGGCCTCGTTTCTGTCAGCCTTCTTCTTGTCAGGTCCTGCTGTCCTATGAATTGTTGGAATCTTGGAGCCCCTTTGCATAGGCCAAATGGGATGCCATGGGGCTGGGAAGTTCAAATGGGGATCAGGGAACCTGACTATCTCCCTAGGTTGTACCACCACTACCCTTAGCTGCCATAGTAACGTTCCTGAAGCCTCCCCTGGCTGTATCATCCCACTGCTCAAATAAACTTCAGTGGTTCCCTATTACTTCTAGATCTAATATAAAACTCTGGTATTTAAAACCCTTTAACAACCTGACTCCTAATTTTGCTAGTCTTTTCACTTTATTCCCCTCTACATTCTCCAGACACTGGCTGGCCTTCTTAATTGTCCTCAAACATAGCACTCCATCTCCCAGCTCCAAGGTTTTCCTCTAGTCATCTCCCATGACAGGAATGGTCTCCCTCCTCAGCGTTGTCTCTCGGCTTTACTGGCTTCCTTTGAAACAGCTAAAATCCCATCGGACAGAGAGGCTTTCTACCTCTCTATTCTCCCTCCCCAGTCTCTCTCTCTCTCTCTCTCTCTCTCTCTCTCTCTCTCTCTCTCTCTCTCTCTCTCTCTCCCTCTCTCCTTCTCTCCCTCTCTCTCTCTGTCTCTCCCTCTCTCTCTCTCTCTCCCTCTCTCTCTCTCTCTCTCTCACTTTCCTATCTCTCCCCTCTCTCTCTACTCTTTCTTCTCTCTCCTCTCTCTCTCTCTGTGTATACATTCATGTATTTACTTGTATTTCCTTCCCTATTAGAGTGTGAACTCCATGAACTCAAGAACTGCCTGCCTTTCTTTGAATCCCTGGTGCTTTGTATAATGCCTGGCACGTAGCTGGTTTATTAATATAAGGACATTAATTATTAATATGATTAAGCATGTATCACATACTTAATAAATGCTTGACTAATATATGTATATACACATATACATATATCTATCCTACATGTATATACACATGTCTACCATATGTGTATATACACATATATCTATCCTATATGTCTATACTCATATATACACATCTACCATGTATGTATATACACATATACATATATCTATCCTATATGCATATACACATATATACACATGTCTACCATATATGTACATACACATGTACCTATATCTATCATATAGGTACACAGCTATTTTCATGTTGTCTTGCTCATTAGAATGTGAGCTATTCAAGGACAAGAGTCATGTTTTCACCTTACTTCACACTCGCAGTGTTTACCACAGTGCCTGTAAATAGTAATTATTTAATAAATATTTGGCAATTGATTCTACAACCTTACAGCAGCTTGAAATACATGGACTCACAAAGCAATAAGAGTGTGGGGCTTTAGCAAAGGTGCACCTGGGTACTGGGCATGGAGTCTGCAATTAGAAGGACATTCTATTTCCATGTCTATGTTATAGTAAGCATTGACTATCATATTGATGAGGGCTGGAAAAGGGGCGTGAGACCCCTACAAAGACCGGGGTACCAGGGGCAGGTCATCTGGAGAAGAATTCATGAGCTCAAGCATTGTTGAAGTCAAGGTAAAGATTTATTATGCTTTTCAGCCGGCAAGAGTTCATAGGGAAACTGCAACCTTAATGGGCTACAAGAAAAGTTTATACAGGATATTCTGTAGTATCACTTGTGCCAAATATGCTAACCAGGTGTTTTGGGATGGGATTAGGGAGTGGAAATTTCTTAAAGGAGCATGCACTTTTGGCATCTATTGCGCAGGTATTTTACCCATAGTTAATCAGGAAATAGCCTAACGTGGGGCTACCTGGAGGTGTGGTTTTAGGCCTGAAACGTCACTAAGTCAACCAGTGGTCAGGGCTGACCAGGAAAAACCAGGCTTCTCTCCTCAATGTCTTGTTAGACAAGATTAATGTAAGGGAGGATAGGTATGGCCAAGTCTAGGATACATATGATTGGTCAATGAGTAGTAAATGTCATTATGACCCAGTACACAGCTGGTTAAGCCTAATGAGTTCTATAGGTGCAGCTGGCTACTATAGCAGGAAGGGAGATAACGGTTGTTGCTAGGGCAGCCTGTGTCCTTGGGCTGGGGAGAAACTGCCTGAGATAGTATTTTGAGGCTAGGGAGAAATGTGGTTTTTAAAGAGAAATGTGATTTTAGAATTGGGGCCCAGTACATACACCCAGGTACCCCATCAATATTATTCTGGACATACACTTAAGAGACAAAACAATATGGAAAGAACTCCAAAAAAAGAATAAGAGGAGTTGGGTTCTAATTATTTGTAAGAGGGTCCCAAGTACCTTCTGTTTTTTCTATTGAGGCACTGGGTCAGAGGATTATTCCCTTTGGCTCTAAAAAGTGTATAAATACTCTGAGGGTGAGATTTTACTTTGGGGCTGACTGGAAGTGTTTCTTTGGCCAGAGAGACTTTGGGAAGCCGCTGAGAAACTCCTCCCTCACCCTTCCAGAAATTGATGCTTCCCTCTCTGGTAACTGTGTATATATGTAATGGTCAGACATGTTGGAAGCATGTCTGTTGACTTTTGATTTCTTGTATTTTTTCTGAAAATGATTTTGCCTAATACCTGTGCTTGATTAAAGTGATTGTTAACCCTTTGAAAGTTGCCTTCTTTTTATGAATGCAGATCTAAGACCTGTGGTAGTAGATCCCCTTGTGTATATGGGGGTGCTTACTGATACATTCTCCTGAGTTCTAGGTATTTTGTGCCACAGAATCCTTACCAAACCATAGTTTGAGAACATCCACTGATATGGGTTTTCTTTGCCAGTGAAGTGTAGAACATATTTGATTCATAAAAAAGGCATTTGAACTCTTGGTTCACCAGAGTTGATCACCATGGCATGGTGGAGGAGATCCAGTTCAGAGTCCAAAGTTGAAAAAAGCGTTTCAATGGGTGGTAAGGTCCTCTAGATGTTCCTTTTTTGCTGAGGACATCATATTGGTGTCATCAAATCCCATAATATTGCAGAACCTCCTGGAAGAGATCTATAACTGTCAAGAATTTAGTCTAATTGCCCATTATTAAAAATCAAGTGGATAAAGAATGCCTATTGCTTAGATTGTGATATATAGTTACAGAACCAATGGAAAGAGCAATAAATCTGGATTCAGATGATCTGGTTCAAATTTCCTTTGCTACTTATTGCCTATGTGACTTGAGTTCCAGTTTTCTTATTTGAAAAATCACAAGGTTGTACTAGATGGCTTCTAAATTTCCTTCTAGTTCCAAATCTAGGATCCTATGACTCAAAGGACTTGGCAATTAGTCTTTCTCTCTCTCTCTCTCTCTCTCTCTCTCTCTCTCTCATATGTGTATAGATGCATGCATACATATATCCTTATAATAATTTTGTGCTAGGTGCTATCATCTGTCTGTCTATAGTTGCATCTACAGCTATCTATCTATACTCTATCTGTATCTACATCTTTATCTATCTGTCTATCTGAGAGATAGTACAAAAGGATAGTGAATTGGGTCCAGACTTGAACAGGAGGATGAGAAGAAGCTGGATTGCCTTTAAAAAGCTGAAGAGTTCTTTTAGTGACCCCAACCTTCACCCAGAAACAAAGGCCTATATTTTTTAGTACTGACGTTATTATATGGCAGTGAGAAACAGCTTTCTCTAAAGATTTGAAAATGAATATCACATAGAGGACAAGGAGAGGAAAATGGTGAACATGAACATTCTGCAACAAATAAAAATAAGGAACTTGGAAGAAAAATTAGAGTGAAGGATATCATCATGGAAATTGTCAGAAGAAAGTGACAGAGGACTTCCTGTGACACCTTTGTGGATAACACTTGGACAGAATTAGGAAGTGTATAAATCAAGCAAATTATGTATCCATGTGAGTATAACACTTTCCCTTTAAACCTTAAGCTCTTTATCCCATGAATTCTTACCCAGTTCAGTGGGAGGAGTGGATCTTTTTAGGACTTATATGTATGATATTCTCACATAAAGAGCTCAGTGACATTCACATGTGAAGGGATGCATGTAGAAAACATGTGTAAGCAAGTGAAAGAGTCAGTCACATCTGAGGTCTTCCCCAGATGTTAACACTGTTCTTAGACAAGTTTCCCACCAGACATTGACTTCTGCTGCCCCTGATAAATGCTTCATATCTTCAGTTGGTCATCATCTCCTGGGTGACTTGGTATTCCAAATGACATCCACTAGGGATATTGTGGCTGAAGTTTTCACCAGTTCTTTTAGTCATCTCCACCATCCCCAGTACAGAACACTTCTCAACCATAGTCCTCAGTTGAGAAATACTCTTCAGAGACCCCTATAACTCATCCCTCAAACTACTAGAGGTGCTGTGATTAATAAGCCTTCCCCTGCAGGAAATGTCATTGCTATCCTCAGCATTCTCAGTCAATAGTTGTAAAGTTTTATTCACTCTTCTCTGCTAGACTTCTCTTAACTAGTGGCCATTAAGTTCTATTCTCCCAGCTAGACTGCGTCAGAAAGTGTAGATGCCTAAATCTTCCTTTTACCTAGAACTTTTCTGTTAACTTGAAACCTTTAGCCTCTTTTTTGTATTTGTAGTGCTTAGCACAGTGCCTGGCACATAGTAGGTGGTCAAAGAATGTTGATTCATTGATTAATGGCTCCTTTTCTTCTCCTGCCCCAGCCTACCTGCTGGGTATCTATCAGTAACAAATGCCACCAGGAGACTTTTCCCAAACTTTTCTGCCCATACCCCTTTCCCTGTTCTTCTAGGAAGGACTGATTTGGAAAATGCTCATTCTGCCATCCCCACTCTCATTGGTGGGAACCCAGAACTTATTCAATTCTAAGTCTTAGGTTCATTATGCCAAAAGTTCAAGGGCTGGACCACCCCACCCCCCAATACACACACACACACACACACACACACACACACACACACACACACATTTTTACTGTCAGCCACCCTGTCTGGTTTTGATGGAGTACAGACTCTTGGAACCTCCTTGAATCTTCCCATTTGATCCAACAGACCCTGGAGGCCCCAAGGGCTTTTCGTCATTGCTGTGCCCAGGTTTTGATGGCACTCCCTACCCTTGATTCTATCAAAACCCTATCCCCCAAGGTCACTGACCACTCCCATCAAGATCCTCCCTAGATTCCATCTGTATTCACCCCAGGGTACTGGTCATTCACATCAAGACCTCTGGATTGCCCCACTTGCTTCCCACCCAAGCCCTCCATTATCTTGTATCTCCTGATTGCCTCCAGCTGTTTCCAATCCTTGACCAGTCACCCCAGTCCCATTGAGGTGCTCCTTGGACTTCTCCTCAAGACCTTCCCTAAACCCCTCCTTCCATCACCCTAGACTACCAGACCACCCCCAGATCCTTCCTACAGTCTTTTTTGGTATTTAAGTTCCATCTCACCTCCATGAAGGTGCTCAGATTCAACCCAGCTCAGACTCTATCTAGCTGAGATTCTATCTGGCCTGCTTGTGAATATAAGTGTTACAAATGCTGAGGCTCCTTAAGAGGCAACCCAATATGGTGAATCTTTAATAAACTTGTTTTTCTTTGGCTTTAAGAAGGCTTGCATTGACCCAGTGAGTCATTATCTCAGGGTCCCCAGCACCCTTGAACCTCAAAAGTTTCACCACAGACATTATGCCTGATTCCTAGCATAAGCCCATCACTTGAAATCTCACCATCTTGGAGATCCTGATTCAGCTTTGATGCTCAATACCTCCTGAGCACCTTGAGTTGCCTCTTCCCTCTGATTGAAGAGCTAGAGGGTAGAATGATGAACTCCACTCAAGTTCTTTCTTTGTAGAGGACTCAGACTTTTCCAGCTAAGTTCATTTTCCATCTGATCTATTTAGTTTTGATACTACATATATAATGCCCCTAGCCAGGTAACCTT